>JAMZEH010000060.1:40000-250000 GCA_024699665.1 Ostrea denselamellosa
GTGTCATTCCTCCTTAATAGGTAACAACATATCAGATTTCTCTGGTGTGTCATTCCTCCTTAATAGGTAACTACATATCTATTTTCTCTGGTGTGTTATGCAAAGATCTTCAGGCAGTGTAGATTCAAGTTTGCTCAAACCATTATTTACCATTAGGCGTAGAGTGTGACTATGACTGAGATAATTTCCTAATTTTACATCGGCTAGTGCAGTTGTTCGGGTAGTCATGAGATCTTGTTGCGTATTACAGTGCAGTTATTGGAGTATAAACTGCAACAAGAGAAGATAATCCAGGATGACCTGAGAACCAGTTTAGAGGTAGAGCGAGACCGCTCCAGCGATTTGTCCACTCAACTGAGCCGCGAGAAAAACGGAAATCTTGACCTTCAGACAGATCTGTCAAACCAGCAGCTGCAGATCTCTAAACTTAAGGATGCACTGGAACGCGAGCAGAGCAGATTCGTGTCTGTCACGTAAGTATCGAGTTCACGTCAACATGCAGTGACAAATTTTTAAATATGAATGGATGATGGTTTTTTGGTTTTTTTTTATGGATTTCAGTAATTCTGGTGGGGCAGAAATGAAATCAGATTTTTACCTGGGAAACAAATGACAAAAATAAAAAAAGTACTTAATAAACTGTAGCAATGATAATTATTTTTGTGGTGTTCAAATTTGTTACATTGAGAAAAGTGACCACATGAAGTTTGATTTTTTTTTTCTAGCCTTTATGTGAATACAATGTTGATGTATTAACTAAGTGTAAGTTTCCGTCCTTGGGGGTCGGGGTCTAGGATCACTATATTATCCGTAAAATAATCAAATGCAAAAAACAGATGAAAGTAAAGATGTAGACTGTAAAACCATAAGCAAAACGTCCTTACATTTATATTTTCATTTTATTTCTTATAAATTCATTTTTGTGTAGAATGTTGATAAATAGTAGACTGGATTAACTTCAGGTTTTTTTGTTTTTTTTTATTTAAACAGAACAATTTGGAATGATTTGGTGTAAGTGTCCATGATCATTGTCATGTAGATTCTTGCTTTTACATTCCCTTATAGTTCATCAGTCCAATCACTTTAGTGATCTGGATTGTTTTGAATCTTGGTAAACTAGGAAGGGAAATGGGAGATGGTTTCCAAGGCAACGCACAATGCTTCAGTACATTTCTGGAATAATTTGTGTGAGATTGAGCTTTTGTATACTGATGCAGATTTTTCTGTGTGTCTGGATGTAGTAATTCAGGGCAGTAGTTTGCTTAAGGACTGAATTATTTTGTTTTGACTTGTTTATATTTATTAACGATATTTTTTTTTTTTTTCTTTTGGTCATTTCCAGCATATCTCTGAGGTGACTTTCATTTTACTCTAATACTTTCACCAGCATGGATAATTATGTGTTATGAAGCATTCTTAGTCATCTTTAACGTCAATGTAATACAGGGTATCGCTTCTGTCATTTTGTTCAAAACGTTGTAAAGAATTAGAATGAGTCCATAAACTTGTACAAGCTATTTTCTGTAAATAATTACAATATTATGCATATATCTGCAATTCCAAGTTTAAAATCATAATAATCTTCAAATTATGTCCCCTGAATTTTTGCTTCCTGGACAAAAATTTAATCTGCTATGTAAGTTGGCCCCTAGTAAGTTGTGACTTTCGACAAACGTGAAATCCTTTCAAAGTTAATGAATATCATTCATATAATTACCTTTTTTGTGATATCAGAAAGAAATAAGATGATTTGAGCTAATAAATGAAATTCACCACAATGAATTAAAATCTCTTTACAGCAATCTCTTTAATATGGCTTGGCTTAGTAGGGAAGTCGGTTTTAAGACTGTGCCCTAGATGTTGTATTGTTAGAAGCTGTAAAATGTTTACATATTTATGTAGGAGGAAGATTTCCTCTTCTTTTTTCTCTCTTTCTTTCTCTCAGTAGGACTTGTCCTGTAACATCTTCAGTGAATGTCTCTTGTCCTAACAGATTTATTGAAAGGCAACAACCCATATATACACGTCTCTATTAAAAAATATGATAAATGTTAATAGATCATGCTATGTGATAAAAGTTGTTGTGACCATGGTAACAAAAAAATAAATCATGTAGTTCATCTTGTGAATAAACTAATGAAAAAAAATTATAAGGTAAACAGTGTTTTGATTTACTGGAGGTTACTTTATGAGAAGCTCAAGATATTTCTCTCTTCAACTGACAAATCTTAGGTTTTTTTTGTTTGTTTTTTTTTTTGGGGGGGGGGGGGTGTTGTTTTGTGGAGAAACTGATGAACTGAAAAAAGTTCTACACCAATAAATTTATCACAGTGTTTGTGTGGCCTTACCCATGACACTTCGTCCCAACATTTCTGTCGTGATTGTTATTAAATGCGTACTTTTTTTATGTGTGCATCACAAATTCACAGATTGGCTTGCTTGTCAAAGCACTACTCACATTTATACTCGGGAGTGTATCTTCATCAATTTGGACCAGATAAAACCTATAAAATGGACAAATGGATAAAAGATGAAATTTCTATGAAATATCGAAATATCATCCTTTTTTTTTTACATGATTAATAAAAGAAGTTCTGCAAAACTGCTGATTAAGCAAATTCTATAAAAGATCCCTGTGGTTAAGTCTCTGTCAGGACCATGCCTGTGCTGATAGCAAGACCACCCTATCACCAAATAGTATTACGTAATTTATTCATTGATATATCGTATTTATTATCTACCATAACGATTAAAATAGATTGAACATCAAGTGTGCAGTATCAACTGTTATAAGGTAATTTGTTTTTTCTGATGAGATCATGTTTTCAAACTTCAGTGAATGGAAATCACACTGGTTTACGTGTGAATTCATTGCGTGTTTACTGTATCCATGTTTTACTGTGATGTAGTGCATCATTTATTTGTGAACAGATCATCATTTATATGTAGGAGTAAAACACTGAATGGTAAATTCATTCACGACTATCCATTTTATTTATGTCTCAGGGGTGCTTTAGAGGAGGAGAAATCTAAGAGCCAGCATCTCGGTGAACTACTGGAGCGAGAACGGTCCTCAATCAGACAGATGAGATCAAAGATTGAGGAGTTGAAGCTTGACTCAGACAGTAAAGAGAGACATGAGCATTTATTGGAGGTGAGATGTTCCTGAGATTCACTGTAAACATGTTACTATGAGATTAACTGTAAACATGTTACTATGAGATTAACTGTAAACACGTTACTATGAGATTAACTGTAAACATGTTACTATGAGATTAACTGTAAATATGTTACTCTGAGATTAACTGTAAACATGTTACTCTGAGATTAATGGTAAACGGGTTTCTCTGGGGTAACTACTCGGCTTGTTTACATCAGTGTGATCACAGATGATTTAACCAGGTGCTTCCACGGACCAGTGGATTACGAAGTGCTTCCATGTTCTTCCCCAGATACAACACTCTCCACCAGACAATCACACACTCCACCCGCCACGTAATCCAATATAATACACATCAAATGACATCACAGATACACAAAAACAAAATAGCTGATGCAACATCTTCTACAAATGACACCATTAACGGCATGTATATAACCAGATTATCATAACAATTGTTCCTTCGTCAAGTGTTCAGACATCAAAAGTGAAAGTTGAAGGTGTTTAAGATAAAACCTGAAAAACTCAGGTCCCATATGTTACAATATGCACTGTTATGGTCATGGTATTTCTTTGGCAAATAGGGTCACTTGTGGTCAAGAGGAACATGTTATATTGGTCAAGAAGGACTTTTTATTGGTCAGGGACTTAATATTGGTCAAGATTTGAGACACTTTACTCCATCCTGGTGACGTCTCTATACCTCAATGAGTCATACATTTTCTAGGGAATGCTAAACTGTAAAACAACCCACAAATTTGGAAAAGCTTACTGTCCATATACACAGTAAATACAAAGGGAGGTAAAGATAAAGGTGTTACACTGAGACACTGTCAAGATAAAGGTGTTACACTGAGACACTGTCAAGATAAAGGTGTTACACTGAGATACTGTCAAGATAAAGGTGTTACACCGAGATACTGTCAAGATAAAGATGTTATACCGAGACAAGATAAAGGTGTTACACTAAGACACTGTCAAGATAAAGGTGTTATACCGAGACAAGATAAAGGTGTTACACTGAGATACTGTCAAGATAAAGGTGTTACACTGAGATACTGTCAAGATAAAGGTGTAACACTGAGACACTGTCAAGATAAAGGTGTTACACTGAGATACTGTCAAGATAAAGGTGTTACACTGAGACACTGTCAAGATAAAGGTGTTACACCGAGATACTGTCAAGATAAAGATGTTACACCGAGACAAGATAAAGGTGTTACACTGAGACACTGTCAAGATAAAGGTGTTACACCGAGACAAGATAAAGGTGTTACACTGAGATACTGTCAAGATAAAGGTGTTACACCGAGATACTGTCAAGATAAAGGTGTTACACCGAGACAAGATAAAGGTGTTACACTGAGACACTGTCAAGATAAAGGTGTTATACTGAGACAAGATAAAGGTGTTACACTGAGATACTGTCAAGATAAAGGTGTTACACTGAGATACTGTCAAGATAAAGGTGTAACACTGAGACACTGTCAAGATAAAGGTGTTACACCGAGACAAGATAAAGGTGTTACACTGAGATACTGTCAAGATAAAGGTGTTACACCGAGATACTGTCAAGATAAAGATGTTACACCGAGACAAGATAAAGGTGTTACACTGAGATACTGTCAAGATAAAGGTGTTACACTGAGATACTGTCAAGATAAAGGTGTTACACTGAGATACTGTCAAGATAAAGGTGTTACACCGAGATACTGTCAAGATAAAGATGTTACACCGAGACAAGATAAAGGTGTTACACTGAGATACTGACAAGATAAAGGTGTTACACTGAGATACTGTCAAGATAAAGGTGTTACACCGAGATACTGTCAAGATAAAGATGTTACATCGAGACAAGATAAAGGTGTTACACTGAGATACTGTCAAGATAAAGGTGTTACACCGAGATACTGTCAAGATAAAGGTGTTACACTGAGATACTGTCAAGATAAAGGTGTTACACTGAGATACTGTCAAGATAAAGGTGTTACACCGAGACAAGATAAAGGTGTTACACTGAGACACTGTCAAGATAAAGGTGTTACACTGAGATACTGTCAAGATAAAGGTGTTACACCGAGACAAGATAAAGGTGTTACACCGAGATACTGTCAAGATAAAGGTGTTACACCGAGACAAGATAAAGGTGTTACACTGAGATACTGTCAAGATAAAGGTGTTACACTGAGATACTGTCAAGATAAAGGTGTTACACTGAGGTACTGTCAAGATAAAGGTGTTACACTGAGATACTGACAAGATAAAGGTGTTACACCAAGACAAGATAAAGGTGTTACACTGAGACACTGTCAAGATAAAGGTGTACATTGGGATACTGTAAAGAAGTATAATTGGTTATAATTTTGACACTTCACTTAAACGTGGTGAATCTTTATATCTTATTGAAAGTTTACCCTCCACAGAGACATGGTAAATACAAAGGGAGGTAACTCTCTTTCTGATGAAATGATAAAGTTGTTAAATGGTGTGTGTAAATGTTTAAATTAGTGGTGGTTTTAACATTCCTTGGACTAGATACACCAGTTGATTACCCAAAGATAACGATCAGTAATCTTATCAACAATCTGTAGTTTAAATGTTCAAGGTGACTGAAGGCATTGCTTAACATCATTAGTTATCTATTTTGTAAATATGAATGTTGAAGACATAACTGAAGACATATAATTGTACATTGGGAATTTTTAACTAACACTGAAAACATAAAAGTTTTGACATAAAGCTAGATCTTTCTGTGTTTGTAAAGGTTTCATATTTTTATAGAATTGTTGTAATTGAGATTTGATTGAAGGTTTCAGACACTTTTTATAGAATTGTTGTAATTGAGATTTGATTCAGATCTTCTCTTGTTCACTATACGGTTTTGATCTCTATACTGCTGCAGTATCAGTTTCTGGGGTAGGCAACTGCTGGCCTGTTACTCTCAATCATAAACCCTAAAGAACATTATTTTTTTATACACACTCCAATCATGTCTTCATGAGTGTCTCCCAACCTCTGTAATCCGTATTGAATTCTTTTTACATTCATACAAACTTTTGATAAATGACTTTACAGAATTCATAATTCATTTAACTATTGATTTCAGTAATTAGCATAATTTTATCCTTTGTTATTTTTTATTATTAATTCAAGCCTCTGTTAAATATACTTATTTCATACATCTGTGTAGTTTCAGAAATTGAAAGTAGAAATACTATAAAGCTGAACAAAGTCATGTATTCAATAAAACGCCTGAAATTTTGTACTCTATTCTGTAGATCAATTAGATTTAAACACCAATGTAATCTGATTAAGGGAGATTTGAGGGTGGGTGGGTGGGGGGAGGGGGGAATCAGAATTATTAATGACTTTAAAAAAGACCACCCCTTTGACTTGTAAATGGGAAATATGTAAATGAGATGTAGTCATTGTTTACAAAAAAAAATAAATATGGGTATACCCTTTTCAAAAGGAAAAAGGAATGTAGAAATCTTTAGTGTTAGAAGGTATAATAGGTATAAATGTATTAGCCAGATTGGATGTCACCTTAAAACAATAGGGAATTCAGTATGAGCTTTAAAGCTGGTTAAATGTTCACAATAGTAAGGGGAATTCAACAGCTAAATACTTCATGAAATTTAATCTTTTTATTCTTGGTTAATTCTTTAATACACCTTGTAAGTAGCATGTTTTGGGAATTCAGGGTTACAAATTTGAAATATTAGAAATATGTACAACGATTTGCTTCAACAATCTCAGGAAATTCACTGCTGTGTGTTGGTAAATATATTGTTGATTATTCGCTTTGCACTATTGTGAAATGTAACGGAGGTTTTGTGTATTTGAAAAATAATTGTTAACTGGTATACATGTGTAGTTTGGTATGTAGGAAGGAAAGCAGTGCAATATACAGGTTTTAGGTAATGAAATGTTTAACATGTTGAAACCTTTCTGGTTTTGAGATGGCAGTGAGTTCACTCTTTAGTTTAAAAATACAGATTTTTTTTTATTGGGGGGGGGGGGGGGTATTGCATTGAACTTGATGTTAGTAATTTAGTGTGATTAAGTTTTTTATAGCTCATTGTGGGAGATGTTGAACAATGTCTTTTCCGACTTGCACAAATCATCACAAATGATTAACATGAAAATAAGTAAAGAAAACTCAAATTACTGTTAGCAGAAAATTAATAAATCATGAAAGAAGATTTATCTAACTAATACTGTCTTCAGGAATTTATCTCTGAGCACTATCAGCAACTGTTAAACCAGAACCTTATAAATATTTTGCCTTTCAGAGACTGCTTTGTGTATTAGCACTGAGGGAAAGGTCGAGTTCAGACTCAGAATCTAATAATTAATCTTGTCTTTCAATGATTATAGATTGAGTTTAGCGAGTCTAGACTCAATCTGATCACTAATCTTGTCTTTCATTGATAACAGAATGAATTTAGTCGTGAGTTCAGACTCAAAGTTACAAATATTGTCTATACAGATTTGAGTTCCGTGGATCTAATAATTGATTAATTCTGTCTTTCAGAGATTACAGAATGAGTTGAGTTCAGAGCGAGATCGACGACTCCAGGCAGAAAATGCTCAGGAATTGGAGAAAGTGGCTCTTGCCAATCTTCAGCAAGAACTTGATCTGGAGAAGAAAAATCTCAGGTCTACTGAGTCTGAGTTCAAGGCTCGAGTCAAACAACTCACCACAGCAGTAGAACTTGAGCGTGCTAAGTCTAATGACTTACAGGGGTAAGTAGAAGAGCTAACAACGTAAGCAATATACAGTGGGTTTCACTTAATCTAATATCGCATATTCGAATATTTCGGCTATTCTAATATAATATCGCTGCACCAAACCATTTTCTTTACATTCCTTTATATGTCTGTCTGATATTCTGATAAGCAAATTGACAAAATTTGGCTATTCCAATAACAGAATAGCCCTATAATAAACACAATCGATATTTTTCCTAACCACTTCACACCTTTTGATCCCCTAAACTCGTGGTGTACACTGATAAAAGCTTCACAGGTGATAAGTCACACGTCAATAAACTCAGGTGGATTCTGTGTGCTTGCAGATCTGAGGTACTGATGCCGACTGTATGCCTAGTGATATGTTACCTGGATAAGTAAATTAATTAAATGATTCATGTTTTCTTGTGACACACCTGACAGTTTGGGGTGTGAGAATCAATTAGATTTTAAAATAGCTAAGGTAGGGTTCCCTGTAATTGGCTCAGCATATGGATCAACCCAGCAGCATAACTACACTTATGGTATCAAGGACAAGTAAAATTTGAAAAAAAAAATCAAAGAAAGAGAATTAAAAACATATGTTGATTAATTTTTGTTTATCCATTTTATTATATGATGATCTGAATCCGAAAAAAAACTGTAAAATTATGTTCGAAATATTCGCTATTACTATGTTCTATTTTCTGTTCTTACATACTGTACATCGGATTCACAGTGGCGGCTGTTTTAAGTGTGTACAGGTGTATACAAATTCCTGATTGGAAAAGTCTAAATAAAAGTAAGCAAGATGACAATAAATCAATACGGACATGAAATATGTGTACTTAAAAAAAAAAATCTGGCATAAAACGTAAATATACTGATGATATTGGGTCGTTGATATACTGCAGTGTAAACCAAACGTACCTCCAAAGAGATCAAGGTTTACAGCTGCCAAAATGTAAAATAGCCATTTGGCTAATCAAATATTCGGCTAATCTGATAATTTTCCGCTATTGGATTAAGCGAAACCCACTGTATAACCAAACAACATATTGAGCGAATTTTAACAGCTTATGTTGAGCGGCATATTTTAACAGATATTTTAACAGCTAATGTTGAGTGACATATTTTAACAACTTTCGTTTCTGTTGGAATATCCAGCTATTGAAAATATATACTATATTTACCAATGTGCATATGCATATCATTTACAACTGCAACACATGAGTGATGAATTAGCTATCATTACAATTTGTAATGTAAATAAAAATTTACAATTCCTGTTTCAAGACTGCAACATTACACTATTAAAGTGTATTTATCATGTCTGTGAGACTACTGTTGTTATTTAGTAATCATTGTATGTAGCCTTTGAACTATTTCAAAATTAAATGGATGACTTGAACTTGACCAACACTATATACCTCAGCCATGGTTGAGCATCAAAGTCATGCATTTAATCCTGTTTCATCATGTTTATTTATAGAGCTGTAGAAAGAGAGAGGGCAGTCAATGACAAACTCAGAGAAAATCTGGACAGTGAGCGACGCTCGCTTCTCGAGAGTACAGATCGAGAAAACTCCATTTTTGAGGACATGCAGCTTGAATTGGACTCAGAACGTGCCAAAGTTAATGATCTCAAAAACTCAATGGACCGTGAAAAGCAAAGATTGCAATCCCAGATCATGTCGCTGGAATCTCAAACAAGCGAAATCAAAGAGGAGCTTGAGCAGGAGAGGCTGGCATGCAGACAGCTGAAAAACGAGATTGACCAGATTCAGGTGAGTGCGAGGAACTTGTGTGGTTTCTATAAATGCCTTGCTATGTATACGAAATTTGGTATCTTTGATAAAAATTGTCAAGCATGTTTTCTGGTGGGATGAATTTCTGTGTGTGTAGTTGCTCCCTCAGTATGTTCAATACAGTTAATTAACATAATCTACTGAATATTCATGATCTGAATAATTAACATAACTACTGAATATTCACAACCTGTATAATTAACATATCTACTGAGTATTCATAAAACATATTTAACATATCTATTAAATATTCCCACCACATTAGATTAACATACATACTAAATATTTACAACATCTAAGATAAATATATGTACTGAATATTCACAACACGTGAAATTAACTGTTCTCTAATATTCACAGCATGTATAAGTAACATATGTATTAAATATTAACAGCACATAAAATTAACGTATGTACTGAATATTCACAGCACATATAATTTTCATTTGTTTTCTTAATGAATGCGCAGTTATGCATGAATATTTCTATCTGTCTCGAGGATTTCACAAATCCAATCTGTGTAAATATTTATCACATTGCTTCTTATGAAATATTTTAATAATATCAAAAATAATTTTTCAGCTTCAAAAATTGGACATTACCCGCCATTACGAACACGAACGGGACCAAGTATCACGACTGAAGGCCGAACGTGAACACCTGAGATCAGAGGTCAAATCATTGAAAGATGTGATGAATGAAAAAGAGCGGACACGGGACTCGGAGAAAGTGACTGACCGCCGGTCACAGCGACAGCTGGAGAGGGAACGGGACGAACAGAGAATGAAAATGGTCGGGATCATTTTTCTGACCTTAGATTTTTATAATCTATTTAATTCATTTCTAATGACAATTTAACTGAGGAACTTAACTTTCTACAGCATTTTTGAAGTTTTTGTTTGTTTGTTTTTTCTCTTTCTGCCATATTGGAATGGTACCAATACTTAGTATTCATTTGGGAAAAATAGTGTCAAAACTAAAACAAATTAGGAATTTTCTTTCATGTCAACAAAGGGTATTTATTTTAAAATGAACAGTGAATAAACCATGCCTTAAAGAATAAACAAGTATTCATCATTGACAGTTTTACAAATTAGCGCCATTTCATTGGCCTTAACTTTATATCTAAGAGGAAGTGATGAAATTAGTTAATGTGTACAACGTTTCATACAGAGCCAGTTACGTGACTTGATTTACAAAGACGTAATAGATTGTTACGGGGAATCTGATAGCCTCAAAATTTGGGGAAATTGATGGTGCCGTTATTGGTACCAGTTATTTACGGGGGGGGGGGGGGGGGGGGGGGGGGGGGGATTCTTGTTAACATTGGACATTTTTGGCCTGCTGATGACATGAAGAGGTATTTTTTTCTCTGTTGTACTGTAATTGAGTTGAGGGACACAGATTTAAAGCCTCAAATTCTAACGCAGACCGCTTCATGGAAATTGCTGATAAAGCACTTGAAAAATTATATATAAATTGGAACATAATAGCAGCAGTCGTATGATTTCATATGGGTTAGGGGTACACAGTGAAATATGATTGTGACATAACTATATTAAATTGGATGTTGGCATTAAATATGTGACAAATTCAATTATGCTCTTTTCAGCATGAAAATGAACTAGAAATTCAGCGACTGACTCAGCGAGTTCTTGATCTCGAGGATCAGATCACATCAAGTCGGGAGAGAGAGATGGAAACAGACCGCGAACTGCAGCAGGAAAAATTACGCACTTCTCATCAACACACAGAGTCGGAGGACAGTGATGAGGATCAGGATCACTGGAACGTTTACAAGACTCAGCTCGAGAGCATATGTCAGAGCCTTCAGTATCTGATATTACAATATCAGGACCAACTCTCCTCAGGGTGAGATATAATATCAGCCAACTCTCCTCAGGGTGAGATATGTTATCGGAATCAACTCTCCTCAGGGTGAGATATGTTATCGGAATCAACTCTCTTCAGGGTGAGATATAATATCAGCCAACTCTCCTCAGGGTGAGATATAATATCAGCCAACTCTCCTCAGGGTGAGATATGTTATCGGAATCAACTCTCCTCAGGGTGAGATATATTATCAGAACCAACTCTCCTCAAGGTGAGATATATCAGAACCAACTCTCCTCAAGGTGAGATATATCAGAACCAACTCTCCTCAGGATGGGATATTATACTCTCAGAACCAACTCTTCTCAATGTGAGATATATTATCAGAACTCTGGTGTAGCTGTGTAACTGTGTGTTGCCATAAAGATATTCTGTAAATGTGAAATAAAATGTTGATTAATATTTCTTTTTCAGAGTGCAAGGTACTGTCAATGTTCAGAGCTTGGAACGATCTCTGAAGGACTTGCTCAGTGAGCTCAAACAGACGCAGATGCCCCTGGCATTCGAGTCTGTGGGCACAGACAATCTCATGAGTCGACCAAGTGCTCAAGCTGTAAATGAACGGGTGCTACATCACAATTCGGAGTTAACAAACTTTGTATCGAGACTGACGGAAGAAAAAATGGAGCTACGCAACACATTAGGGCGACTAGAGGAGGAAATATGGAGATACAGACAGAGGGGTTCCGAACACCAAGTATGTAGTACTCAACCAGAGGCATTTCAAACATCAGGTGCATAGGTCTCGGACAGAGGGGTTCAGAACATCAGATATGTTGATGTCTGACAGAGGAGTTCTAACATCCATTATTTAGATCTCAGATAGAAGGGTTCCGAACATCAGATATGTAGATCTTAAGTAGAGGGAACTAGGCATTGGGCAAATCTAAAGATTAAGCAATAGATTTGAAATGGAATGTTTGGAGAGGGGACATGAAAATCATGAATTTGATAATAAGATAGATTTGCGGAGGTTCGGAAAACCAGAAATATTATTGTAGACTTTTTGATTGATAATATTGTGAAAGTCAGTATAAGAATTTATACATGAAGATGTGGAAAAACAAAGAGGTATGCAATACCATTTTTGTATGTTCTGATGAAGTCAAGACATGAAAGTGATCAATAAGCCATTCTCAGGAAATATCACTGAATATTGACTGGAAATAATCAATGGGCCAGCCTCAGGAAATATCATTGAATATTGACTGGAAATATTGATATCCCAGCCTTAGTTAATATCACTGAGCATCGACAAGAAAAAATTATTATGCCTGTCTCAGAAAATATCACTCAGTATTATAACTTAATATTGACCTACTGATTTCCAATCCATTTTCCACTTTTACGATTAAAAGTGAAAGTTACAGGTCATGTAGATAGAATGTAAAACCCAGAGGTCACAGTCTTCTGCATACAATGTAAAACCCAGAGGTCACAGAATGTAAAACCCAGAGGTCACAGTCTTCTGCATACAATGTAAGACCCAGAGGTCACAGAATGTAAAACCCAAAGGTCACAGTCTTCTGTATACAATGTAAAACCCAGAGGTCACAGAATGTAAAACCCAGAGGTCACAGAATGTAAAACCCAGAAGTCACAGAATGTAAAACCCAGAGGTCACAGAATGTAAAACCCAAAGGTCACAGAATGTAAAACCCAGAGGTCACAGAATGTAAAATCCAGAGGTCACAGTCTTTTGTCTACAATGTAAAACCCAGAGGTCACAGAATGTAAAAATCAAAGGTCACAGTCTTCTGTATACAGTGTAAAACCCAGAGGTCACAGAATGTAAAACCCAGAGGTCACAGAATGTAAAACCCAGGGGTCACAGTCTTCTGTATACAATGTAAAACCCAGAGGTCACAGAATGTAAAACCCAGAGGTCACAGTCTTCTGCATACAATGTAAAGCCCAGAGGTCACAGAATGTAAAACCCAGAGGTCACAGTCTTCTGCATACAATGTAAAACCCAGAGGTCACAGAATGTAAAACCCAGAGGTTACAGAATGTAAAACCCAGAGGTCACAGTCTTCTGCATACAATGTAAAACCCAGAGGTCACAGAATGTAAAACCCAGAGGTCATAGAATGTAAAACCCAGAGGTCACAGAATGTAAAACCCAAAGGTCACAGAATGTAAAACCCAGAAGTCACAGTCTTCTGTATACAGTGTAAAACCCAGAGGTCACAGAATGTAAAACCCAGAGGTCACAGAATGTAAAACCCAGAGGTCACAGTCTTCTGTATACAATGTAAAACCCAGAGGTCACAGAATGTAAAACCCAGAGGTCACAGGTCGTTTAGATAGAATGTAAAACATGAAGGTCACAGATCGTTTGGATAGAATGACATTAAAAACAACATGCAAACCAAGTAAAGCTAGTCAGATACAAACAATTATTAACTGATGGTGAAATAGAATGTTATTGATAATTATGGATAAAGCAAGAAGATACAAGAATGTGATAGTGAGATAATAAACTGTTATTTACTCTCCGTAGAATGGACACGATCCGACAGAGAACCTTACAGATCAGGAAAACCGACACCTGGAAGCCCGAGCAGCATGGGCCAAAGAACGGCTCTCCCTCCAACTCACCCTCAATCAGATGGAACAGGAACTGGATAAATGTCGGACGGATCTAAGACTGGAAAGGGAGCGTCGAGCTGTTGCTAGTGGACACGGCACAGAGGCAGACAGGGACAGGGTAAGGCATGCAGGGGGTATTGGTTTCCTTAGGACAGCTCTTTGTTACACAGGGTACAGGAGTCGATTTTGGACAGATCTGATTCTGTTTGGTTTCCACAGTTGAAGGGGTTATTATTGGTCATCTTAGGACAAACTTTCTTTTATGCAACATGCAGGGGACACAACAAGCTTTGTTCATTTCTAGTGTGACAAGAACATTTGTAATTTTCAAGTCTGTGACCTATTTTTAGATTATGTTTATTTTTAGATCCAGCGCCTGTACGGTAAGTACCTGAGAGCGGACAGCTACCGTAAAGCCCTGGTGTACCAGAAGAAGTATCTCCTGCTGTTACTGGGGGGATTCCAGGACTGCGAGCAGACAACACTGGCCCTCATCGCCAGGATGGGCGTCTATCCATCTCCGGAAGATCTCCGCAGGACAGCCAGACACCGTAGACCTTTCACCGTGTTCCGGAGTGCCGCCAGGGTCGTGGTGGCTGTGTCGAGGTTAGCATTGTTATTGTGATTTCATTGGAGCATGGAGTGTTGTCATTTGCCATCTCTTCATTGTATTTAGTTTCCTTGGCTTTTCCTTTCCAAAGTTTGAGAGTTTCTTTGTACATTTTTGTTGGTGATTGAAACATTTTACCTTGTGATGTTGATTGAAACATTTTACCTTGTGATGTTGATTGTTGTGAATTAACTAAAGGAAAAAAATCCTTTCACCAGTTGGTGTTGATTTATACATGTTTTACTGCACAGATAGCATTATGTTGGTAGGCTGACAGTTGATTGGTGAATAACTTAAATTTGTTGTTGACAGGATGCGTTTCCTGGTGAGAAAATGGAAGAGGGCTACGCGAGTGGGTTCCCCGGTGATGGGAGGGACGGTCGACCTGCAGCAAGGTAAACTAACACAGAAATCTTGTACTCTCTCATCATTAGGTTTAAATGCTGTCAGATATTTCATATCAATTGTTTGGCAATTCTTTACACACTGATTTTAACTATGGATTACTCCATTACCTGATCAAGATATAGGGTTCATGGTGGGTGTGACCAGTCAACAGGGAATGCTTACTCCTCTTAGGCACATCCATGCTGGCCCTACTTTGAATTTAATGTTCGTGATAATATTTTAAGATTGATCACTGCTTGTTATTTGCACTCTTTCATCTGCAAAAAAAAAAAAAAAAAAAATTACCAGAATTTCAAATTCTGGTAATTTTTTTTTTTCAAATGTGCACAGTGAATGGTTATCCTTGGCGTTATATCCCTTTTTCAGTTGCAGAAAGTTTGATATAAAGGGTTTTATTGGCTAATGATACAGATATGTGTTTCAATAAATTCAGCTTGAAAAAGAAATATTTTAAAAAATCTTTGATATATGAAATTGTGTTTAATTACCCCATAAAATGAATGAAAAAAGGGGATAACTCACAAATGGAGTAAGTTAAGGTGAGACTATTTATACACGCAGCTCCACTTTCAGTGCGGTAATACCCACAGGCTGTTTTTATTTCCAGGGTACACACCAGATTCTAACAGTTACTCACCACCCCGCATCAACACTCCGTCACGCTTGAGTGGCTTTGGACCTCTCGGCAGTCACACACCATCGCCCCTCCATCTCAACACACAACCATCACCATATAGCCAGCCCTATCTGTCTTCCAGTGCCAGCCAAAGAAGCATCATTAATGGAACTACTCCTAATCACCCACTAGGGGGTGCTTCAAGTAGTTACCATGTCAATGGGAGTGGGATAACCAATGGGATTTCACCTTATCAGTCAGTGGGTGGGATTTCAGAGAGTTACTATGCCAATGGAAACTTCTCAGTTCATACCACTCCCCCCACCAGAGATTACAGCAGCAAACCACATCCCTCAGGGGAACACTCAGGTGCTAGACGGTAAGGCGTCTTTATTTATATAGCTCACAAAAGGTATTTACCTTTGTTGGTATTGCCGATTGTGAATTTAACTTTGGATATGAATTAAAAACATGTTTTCGCAAGAGCCACACGTGTTCTATACATCATAATAATATATAGACAGTTTCTTTAAATGCAAAAGTATTCTCATTTCGTGTAGATTCATTTTTTTTTTTTATTTCGTGTCGTTAGAGCCAAAACTGGTCCACAATAGGGATTAAAATTTTCCGTGTTGGAATTCCGAGATTTTATCCCAGTATGTGAAAGCTGTAGCCTTTAGTTACTGTCTTTGTTTGAGAATGAAATGAAATGTATTTCTGTCTGTTAAATAGGTTTTAGAAACCATGCAGGTTTATAGGTTTCTGATTAAAATTCCTTCTTTCACAAAATGTGGTATGCCGGTCATGGTATCTCAGTGGTAGAACATTCACTTCATGATGGAGCAGTCGTGAGTTCGAGCCCCACCCATGCCATGGCTGCGTCAAACCTACAACATACACAGGTAGCGATTGATCCTTCGCAAATGCTCAGCATTAAGAAGTGAGAATCACGGGTCTTTCAGATACGACCTAATAAACAAAGGTCCCATCATGGCAGGCGTTGGCACGTTAAAGAACTCTCACCGCTCTGGCCCCGAGCGCTAAGCATAGGTCTAAATTTGTGGCACTCGTCTTTAGCTGGTGACATCTTGATATGAGGAGAAAATTCTCAACGTGGCATAAAACAAACAATCAATTACAAAATTTAGTTCTTTCATTTCTAAATTGGAGTGAACATAAAAATATTTAACTGGATAGGGTTGAGTAACAAATACATTACGTATTGTAGAACCAGTACACTCATAGTTCTAGCATCTTGTTCGTCGTTTTCAAAAACTAAGGCGCTAACTTCCGTAATGAACGTCCATGATGTTGAATAAACTGAAATATATTTCTGTTTGAAAATAGTGCAGGTTGTATCCTCGCAAAAATAAGGTCTCGTGAAATAAAAATGAAGTAATTGGGTTTAAACTATAATTTCATTTATGAAGTTAAACATCTTAGGAACTGTGTTCAAAGAGCTACCTTCCTTGCATGGTCTGGAATTAACTGAAATGTATTTCTGCTTATTATAGAAAAATTTTAGCCTCCTCCTCTCCATCAAAGCCCGCTTCTTCATCGTCGCCCGTCCGTCGCGTGAGAATCACGGAACCCTCATCACTTCACGACGACTACATCAGTCGATTAGAAAATCTACAACAGCGTCTCAGTGGAATGGATTCTGGTGAGTGAGGATCCGGGTTCAAATTTCCTTACAAGCAAACTTCATATCATTTTTGTTTTAATGAAAATGCAAATATGATAAATCTTGAAGAGAATTGTTCAGAAAATCTGTCTTCAACAAACAATTTTCATTGTACCTGAAATAATTTTTTAACAGAAAAGAAAATAGGATTTCATAATGATGTGGTTTCTAACTATGTGTTTGATTTTGATAATTTTACAAATCGTAAAGAAATCCATTTCCTCATGAATGTGCTGCAGTAATGAACAAAGCATGTATGAATCTTGATAAAATGTAGATCGTCTATTTTAATGATTGGGAATTTTTCAACATGCAGATATAAAGGAAAAACCTAAATTTAAGGAAATGAATTTGATTTTTAAAGGAATGAGGGCATGAATTGTGACACTTATGTAGTGTGTTGTATTTTTAAAACAAATGAAATTTATTTCTTTAGTACTTGCAGTAGCGATAACAAAATTGTGAATTAAAGATCGAGCACATCAGTTAAATAGTGTAGATGAACCGTGTGACATCATTCTGACCTAGATAAAAACTATATATGGGTCAGACATACAGACAGTATTAGAGCAGGCTGTCATTTTCTGGCCAAGAGAGAGCACACTAATATTCACATACATCACACATAACCAGGACCCATGAGGCATCACGTGCAACACCCCTCAACTTGTCTACCCCTGACAGTGAACTAAACATCATCACATGATTAGCGAATCCTTAAAAATTTTTAGGGTACTTCACGGACGAAGTGCCTTCCCAGAGGTTTTTTGACGCAGTTTGTTTTCTGACAATTCATCTTTACATAAATGAACAATGGTATTAACTGAATATTCATAACATGATTCTATGCAAATATGCAGTTTAAATCATATGCATATTCATGATGAAATACATCTTCATGTTAGTACATGCATATTCATCTTTAACATACTTGCGTCTATTTTTGTAGCAACACATTCATACCGAAGTATTTGTGCACAGCCATCCTTCATAATTTTGAAGTACACGTGCACCAATCACATTTTGTTTTCTTTCACCACAGATGAAGAACAATTAGAAGATATTTTGTGATTAACATGTAAGCTTAGTGGTCTGGGTCTGGCGGATGTTTTATTCCTTTGTTTGTGATGTCCATAGTAATCTGTGTCAGTTTGGAGCTTGTGAACATTGTGTGTGTATATCCTCTAACATGTGGGTTTTTTTTCATAAAAATCACAAATCATATCCTTCAAAGTACAGTTGCACTCATTTCATAAAGTAAAATGAGGTAATGATTTATTTTTACATGCGATTTTCAAATGTTTACAGAGGAAAGTATAACAAGATGAAAAGATCAATATAACAAACGGTATTCAATCTCATAATTCCTATAGAAAATACAAATCCGAGAGATGGACAAGAAGATGAAAAAGATGAAATTATGATTTGAAACATTGGCATAAATAAGTTTTTAAGTTATTTTGTGATAATATTTTCCTAGTTTCAGAAACAATTCAGAGTTGGAAAAGAGATTGTTGATTGATTATTGCTTTCCGCCACACTCAACAATTTTTCAGTTATCTGGTGGCGTCCAGTTTTTGTTGGTGGAGGAGAGAACCCAGATACAATGTACCTGGGAAGAGACCACCGATCTTCCACAAGTTGGAAAAAAAAAAGGGGGACAATAATTCATTTCATGGAAGGTTGTTATTGTTTATATTTGTATGTTCTTTGATAGTTGGAAATACATTCGCGCCAATACACCAGATGGTGGTTTGCGAATTAATGGAAGAAGAAGACATGCAATACTTATTGTGGCGTGTGCAGGGGCCCTTGTTTGCCCTGCTCTTAGTTTTCTATTCTTTGTTGGCATCATGAGATTGATTGATCTGTTGGTTATCGTCACTGTTTCATTATGTAATTGATAAAATTATGCTTTTATCGTAATGGGAACTGTCTTTGACTCTTTTCCTCCCGCATTCTTGATGTCTCATCAATGAAAAAAAAGTCAAGAATAGGGAGTCTTGTTTTTTTTGTTTGTTTTTTTTTTGTTTTGTTTTCCAAGGCGTTCTTCATCGTAGAATAGTTCAGTGCTTCGCTGGCCAGAGTTCTGTTTACAGTGAATTGAGTATGGTGTGGGGTTTTTGCTGTGAATATGTCTTTATTTTTCAGCCTTTAAATTTAATGTTATTGAAATAAAAGACAAATTTCTAAAGTATCCAGTGTATAAATAACTCCATTCTTTCCCCTGTCTAAGAATGTTACGGTGTCCTATGAACATAACTCATTTGATTAGAAGTGAGTTGTCGCTTTCAATATTGTTATTTAATCTATTCAATCTTTTTATTGCTCCTTTACATATAAATCATTGCCTGGGATTGTAGTTTGCATCAATGATTCTGGCTAATCCAGACTAATTAGCTTATAATTCTGTTTAATCTGTGAACTATGTTTTTGTAGGTACACCAAAGTCAAGGTCGTATCCACGGAGATAGAAGAAATATTAAACATAATCACCTCAGCATTTACGTGATATCACTGTGACCTTGACCTCCAAGAGCAGCATTTACAATATCCTGACATTGAAGTTCAACGACAATCAGAATCCTTACATAGAAGTTTCAATGCCCTTAAATTCAAGTTCAACAGCAATCAATGAAAAATCAAATAAAACATTTTTGTTTCACGCAAACTTTATTGACAATTCTTGAAACTTTGAAAATCATGTCATGTGTAAAGATTGCATTATCTGAATCAAGTGTTATGAAAGTTGACATGGGACCAAGTCATTCGATCAAGTTCACTTCAGCAGTCTGTGAAACCAGTGTTATTCATCAAAACCGTCATGTTGAAGAAGCATGTCTGATTTCTTAAGTTGATTTTAAGTCAACCATTTTTATCCCATATTGTTTCTAAAGTTATTAGTCACTATTATGCAAACAGTATAGCAATATTTTATGATATTAGAGATAATATTATTATACGTATGTTTCACATGTAAAAAGTTGTATTGCAGTAGTGGTAAAAAGGTTGTATGTGTGTGTGTGTGTCTTGTTCAGTGCTCATCTTTGTTGTTGATTTTATTATGATACACTAGTCCGCAAATTCTGTGATTATTAAGCCAGTCAATGGAAGATGTGTCCGGATCTATTGATGGTAAGTATGACAGTCTACAGAAGACTCATCCAAATCCATTATTGACCAGTATAACAGTCTTTGAAAGTCCCGTCCACTTGTCTCGATCTACTGGAGAAACAGCTGCATCCTTTTATTACTCTGTTGCAGGACATCCAAGTGACAAATTCTCTTTTGATTTTTAATGACACAAAGGGAAACAACTCTGGATAGGAAGGACACTGTGTGTGTGTATATATATATATATGTGTGTGTGTGTATGTATATATATATATATATATATATGTGTGTGTGTGTGTGTGTGTGTATGTATATATATATATATATATATATATATCAGGAGCACAATAAATATCTTGGATATTAAATTATGATTTACACATAATACTACATAATGTATTTAAAACAGAAATTTTGATCTTTTCTTGCAAGGAGAAGTCCACTTAAAACAATTTTATCTACAAAAGGCAGACTAAGAATGATTTTGTGACAGGTTTTTGGACAATCGTATTGCCTGGTGTATATTTACTGTGGCTATCGGAGCTGACATGTGTCCAGTGATATTTATGTGGATGAGAAATAACCTTATTATCACATGTCTTATCATGATTTAATCACATACAGTTCATCTGTGTAAAATTTATAAGACATGTTTTACATATACAGGAAGTATGGAATTTAGCTCTTTGCAAATTGTTTCTTTAATGTCTATTCTTTCTTTTTTTAAAATGTGTTTTTGAATTGTATGGTGTTTTGGTATTTTTTTAAAAAAAATCCAAATAGTTGATGTTTACAATAATTGTTATTGTTTAATGAGTGTTATGAGTTGAACATTACTATGATCAATGTTTAACGAAACTAAAAACCTTTCATTTGATGTGTGTGGTACTCGAGCGATGTTGACTTGTCACTGCTAAACCATATTTTTGTTTAAAGGGGACTCTTTTTTTTATATTTCCAGAAATATTTCAAATGGTAAACAGTAAACAAGAAGCATATACTGCAATAAAAATATAATTTATTTATTGTAAACCATAGATGTTAATGTTCTGTGTCATTTGAATTAGTCACATGATATTTTGAATGAATTTCATTAGTGTTACTTGGATTGTATATAATTACAATGTAGGAATATATGTTTGAATAAAGAATTGACCATTAAAGAATCAAAATATTTTAGATTTTGTCGTGACGTATTTGTTATGTAAGGAACCATGAATGTGAATGATGATAATGAAAAGGTGAAGATAATGAACAGTGATCAATCTCATAACTCCAGTAGGAAATACAAATTAACAAGATGGGGCAATCATGGACTCCTCGATATACCAGAAGTGGGATCAGGGGCCTTAGAGGAGTAAGCATCCCCTGTCGACCAGCCACACTTGCCATGAGCTCTGTATCTCAGTCAGGCAAATGGAGTAATCCGTAATCATAATCAATGTGCCAAGAATGGCTTAACAATTTGTTTGAAATGCGTCAGACCGTACATAACCTAATGGGAAACTGGCTTCTTATAATGACCACAGAATTTACGAAATGCTGCCTTTAAACGATACTGTATTAATCCTCATAGCATCAATTTGTTTGTTAGTAGGCTGCCTCAATTTAAAAATAGATCATATGTAAAACAAGCTCTTGCCTCTCGAATTAGTTGAGAGATATAAACACTCTATGCAGGTGATAATGGATTGATTGATTATATATTGTTTAACGTCCCGCTCAAGAATCTTTCACTCATGTGGAGACCTTACCATTATCGGTGAAGGGCTGCAAAATTTAGGCCTATGCTCGGCGCTTATGGCCTTTGAGCAGGGAGGGATCTTTAACCTGTCACACCTGCTGTGACACGGGGCCTCGGTTTTTGCGGTCTCATCCGAAGGACCGCCCCATTTAGTCGCCCCTTACAACAAGCTAGGGGGTGCTGAGGATCTCTTCTAGCCCGGATCCCCACGGGAGATGATAATGGAATATTGCTATTAAATATGGGAGGTTGGCAGTGGAGAATCTGAAATCATCCCTGTTTCTCATAAAGTTGAGTTGTCAGTTTGCTGTCAGCATCTATTTTCAATGAAATATCTATGTACCGGTCGCGGTAGCTCAGTGGTTAGAGCGTTCGCTTCGTAACCGGGAGGTCGTGAGTTCGAGCCCCGCTCGTGCCATGGCCGCGTCAAACCTAAGACGAAAAATAGGTAGTGACTGCTCCTTCGCCCAAACGCTCGGCATTTAGAAGTGAAAATCACGGACCTTTCGGATATGACCTCAAAAAACGGAGGTCCTGTGTCACGGTAGGGATTGGCACGTTAAAGAACCCTCACTGCTACGGCCCTGAGCGCTAAGCATAGGTCTAAATTTGTGCTACTTCACCTACAGCAGGTGACGTCTCAATATAAGTGAAAAATTCTCGACGGGACGTAAAACAATGCATTAGAGTTAAGTCTTGCGCTCAGTTATGAAGAAATAGTTGCAACATATTTTTATCAAATACTTGTATGCGTAGGAAGTGTTCAGATGCTATTTTTACTTCCAAAAAGCCCTTCCTAATCGGGGGAGGGGTGTAAATCAGGTAAAATTTCAACTACCAGATAATCTGATTATTTCGTCAAGAAAACATAAGGGGGGGGGGGGGGGGGGGGGGGGGGTTCCCATCGAAAAACGTGTGAAGTGGCTTTGTTGTCGATAAGCCGTATTAAATTTAGTCTTACCCATGTCGTATGCATTTTTACAGTATCATAAACTCATGTCTAATTTTAGCTAGTCACGTGATCCAAAGCACATGATGATCCAAGTTTAGGTAATCCTGTGATTGCATTGCTTCATACAGTACAATAGATGTATCACTCGTGTTTCATTTTTAAGGCGTTGCGCTTGCTCGAGAGCCTTCTAGCGATCATGTAGATTTTGCCGCTACACCGCCCTTCAGCTATTCTCAATGGGCGATATCAAACAGTGCCTATTGCTATTGAACGTTTCTTGCAGTTCAAGACTTCGAAACACTCAATTTAATTGATATTTGAAAGACACAGTATTATTTGCGTTGTTGATGTCGTTGTTTATTATTGTATCTTTGTTCAATAATTAAATAACGATTTTTTGGCAAGAAAAGTTCATTGTATGAGGATGGATTGATTTTCTCACGAAATTTGTGTCGAATGACATCTTTAAGTACATACAAAATAACCTGCTTAAATTTGGTTTTCATTTATACCTATAGTCTCGTAGTTTCACCAAGAATCCTTATTTCTGCTCAGTAGATACAGATAAATACTCAATTGCGCAATGTAACGGTTCGGTTGCTATTCCAAAAACACAAAGACTATTTCCGGGTTTTTTTTTTCGGCAATCCCGATTATCAATTAAGCAAAAACGAAAGTAGTGTGTGCATCGCGACGAAAATAACAAGTTATTTTGCGAAGAAACCCAGGCTAGGTAGCATTCATTGGGAATTGAATCTTGTTCAGAATTCCAATAACCTTTCTACATATTATGTTGAACTTTGGAATTGTCAGATATTATTGAAAACAGATAGTTGATATCGTATAATTGTTACATCATACATGAACAGAAGATATAACTTCTGTAAACAAAAAGTCTCACTCCGAAGCAGTTTTACTCTTTTCAGCATTTTTCGTTTGCAATTTCAATTTATTTATTATAGCCTTTCTAAAGTAACTAGTCTTGAGGGGATATTATCTAGCAAGAGGAGGGTACATGTATGAACTTGTTAGGTTAAGCAACTTCAGCCCAAGCTCTCAACTTTATTTCCTTTTAACACAGTTTGCTGACATTTTACAAATAATTGTAATGCTTTATTTATGTACTTACACATGAGGAAATGTCTCCTGTAGAACTCAAACATTTCTTCTCTTACTTTCTCTGAATTACCTGCCATCTGAATTTATTGAGAACCCTATAATGCATATGATATTGCATTCGACGCCTTTGTGGCCCTTCAGGCCTTTCAAAATTTATTAACCATCCATATATATGTGTACTAGATGAACTTGAACTTGAAATTAAAGACATCACAGAGTCTTCCACTTCTGCTTCGTACTTAGATATTTTACTGAAAATAGATGACGGCGGCAAACTATTAACTTTATGACAAACGGAATAGTTTCAATTTCTCCATCGTCAACTTCCCTTATTTATGTGGCAATATTCCATCATCACCTGCATATGGTGTTATATCCGAACTGATTCGATAAGCAAGAGCTTGTTCCGCATATGATCAGTTTTTATATCGAGGCTGGCTGCTGACAAAGAAGCTGATGTTACAGGGGTTTGTACAGTCTCGTCTACAGTCAGCATTTCGCAAATTTTATGGTCGTTATAACGATCTAGTTTGCCAGTACAACTTACCATTAAGTCAAATGCTGTCTGGTGTGTTTCATACCAATTGTTAGGCCGTTCTGATTCCGACTACGAATTGTTCCGTTTACCTGATCGGAATATAGGGCTCACGGCGGGCGGGTGTGACCGGTCGACAGGAGATGCTTACTCCTCCTAGGTACCTGATCCCACCTCTGGTATGACCAGGGATCCGTGTTTGCCCATCTCTTTGATTTATATTCTCTACAGAATTTACGATATTGAATACTGTTAGTTATCTTTGCCTTTTCATGTTGATTTACAGTACTCATATCAATGCAGGCTCTCGTAACATCGCCGAGTTTTGGTATTTTGAAAGCTATTCATCTGGACCATTCCTGATCGTGTTAGATTGGGAAAATAATGCCAAGATTGCAGCGCAGTTTTTGTTTGTTTGTTTTTTGTTTTGTTGTGTTTGTTTGTTTCTAACCGTCCCCTCTTCTTTGTCGCGAAGTGTTGACTTTGATTATTATAACAGTTGAGTAACACATTTTATATCTTATATCGAGTTTGGCCTCTGATCTGTTGACTTAAAGACATTAAGGATGATGCATACTTTACGGTTAACTACTGTACCAAGATTGATAAATGTTAAGCAATGGGTTTTTTAAATACATAATTATGTACCGAGTGTTTTATGTTTGCTAAGAAACATTTTCTCAAGATACTGAGCAGACAACATATTTTTATATCCAGTTTGACCCTTGACCTTATGACCTAAGAATCAAGAAGTCACTTGTCCGGAAAAGTCCATATACCAAGTTGTATGTCTGTTAAGGGAATGGTTTTCAAGATATTGCGCGGACAACATTTCGTTATTCTCAGTTTGACATTTGACTTTTGACATTGTGATGTCATAATAAATACGAATCATCTACTTCTTAGGTAAAACCAGTGTACTAAGCTAAACACTCTCGATACGTAGAGGACATTATTTTACATTGTGCAGTGTGACCGTTATTCTTTGACCTGAAATCAATTGGGGTCATCTACTTTTTCTAGAAAATCACTGTATCAAGTTTGATAACTGTCAAGGAAAGAATTACCTAGATACTGAGCTAACAAGACTTGGTCTGCAGACCAATTTTCCACCTTGTGGCTTGAAGAAAAAACGGGGTTATTTTCTCTTTAGGGAAAACCTCTGTACTATGTTTGTCAAGCAAGGAAATGTTTGAAAAATAACAGGTCTTGTCTATTGCCGATTTGATTGTTTGTTTGTTTGTTTTACGTCCCGTCGAGAATTTTTCACTCATATTGAGACGTCACCTGCTGTAGGTGAAGTAGCACAAATTTAGACCTATGCTTAGCGCTCAGGGCCGTGGCAGTGAGGGTTCTTTAACGTGCCAATGCCTACCGTGACACGGGACCTCCGTTTTTTGAGGTCATATCCGAAAGATCCGTGATTTTCACTTCTAAATGCCGAGCGTTTGGGCGAAGGAGCAATCATTGCCTATTTTTCGTCTTAGGTTTGACACGGCCATGGCACGAGCGGGACTCGAACTCACGACCTCCCGGTTGCGAAGCGAACGCTCTAACCACTGAGCTACCGCGACCGGTATTTGACTTTTATATTTCAAAACAAGATTTCTCATCATCTGATGTTAATTCTCCTACAATATGCACAAAAATGATAACTTTATTTCTTAAATCTACAGTATATCAAGATGTTGCTTACAAATATATTAATCAATCTCACAAATTTAGTCTCTGTGGCATTTCAGAAGATGATTCTTAATGAATGGTTTTGCATGTTCTTTTCTTTATTTCTTTTTTTTTCAACTTTAAGAAAAAAAAAACCAAAAAAACAAACAAACATTCTTTAAATTTTTTTCTTGTTCTGTGCATTCTTTTAACTAAGAAAAGTACACAAATTCACACTTCAAGATATTTGTATTATTCATTTGACAGTTATGTCCCTTTAACCTTAAAGAAAGATCATTGTCCAGAAGAATTTTCTTGTATTTCCCATTTGCTTCCTAAATTTAAATTCATGCCATCCTATTTTTACTTTTCGTATTTTAACATTCAATGACTTGGCCCAGTGGTTAGAGCCTTGCGCTCAAAATCACAAGCCCTCCATATAGTCGCCGCGGGTTCGATTCTCGCCACACTTCACAATTTTAGCAATAAATAATCAATCAATCAATAATCAATCGATTCTCGCTCGTGCCGATATATGCTAGAAAGTTTGCCATATGACTTTCGGTTGTTTGGTTGTATATTGTTTAACGTCACTCTTAAGAATAAATCACTCATATATAGACGTCACCATTGCCAGTGAGGAGCTACAAACTTTAGGCCTATGCTCAGATTACGCGTTTGAGCAGGAAGGGCTCTTTATCGTGCCACACCTGCTGTGACACGGGACCTCGGTTTTTTTCGGTCTCATCCGAAGGACCGCCCCATTTAGTCGAATCTTACGACAAGCAAGCGGTACTGAGGACCAATTCTAACCAGGATCCTTACGGGGCTTTGACTTTCAGATGATCAGTGGGTACATTGTATCGGGGTTCTCTCCTCCAATAAAACACTGAAAGCTACCAGATAATTGAAAAATTTTTGAGTGACGGAAAATAATAATCAATCAATCAATCTAATGATGAGAGTTGAGGGGGTTGAACCCTTCCTTGAATAGAATTGAATCTCTTTGAAATTAGAATGCTTTATTGCTCTGTAACCACATTTGTAAACGTTGACTATGTTAACATTGACAGGCCTGCACAGTACAAATAGAAAATATTTAGGAACATTTCTTTATATTACTGAAATTTTATGATAAAAATGTACATGTACCATAAAATTTATGTAGATTATCTCTCACGAAGTTGATACATGATTATATACAGTATACAGATTTGAACAACACATCACATGAAGCTTATGGTCAAAACAACATCACGAAATAATAAATGTATGCCACAATGAGCTGACAAAACTTCAAAGCATGTCCACCATCACCGGCTGAGGAAACGTTATCGATGTCCATCACTGGTAAAGAAATTGTATTCATAGTGCGCCATCACTAGATGAGGAAAGGTATTATATAGTCCACCATCACTAGATGAGGAAAGGTATTATATAGTCCACCATCACTAGATGAGGAAATGTATTATGTAGTCCGCCATCACTAGATGAGGAAATGTATTATGTAGTCCGCCATCACTAGATGAGGAAATGTATTATATAGTCCGCCATCACTAGATGAGGAAAGGTATTATGTAGTCCGCCATCACTAGATGAGGAAATGTATTATATAGTCCACCATCACTAGATGAGGAAATGTATTATATAGTCCACCATCACTAGATGAGGAAATGTATTATGTAGTCCGCCATCACTAGATGAGGGAATGTATTATATAGTCCGCCATCACTAGATGAGGGGATGTATTATATAGTCCGCCATCACTAGATGAGGAAAGGTATTATGTAGTCCGCCATCACTAGATGAGGAAAGGTAATATGTAGTCCGCCAGGAAATTCAGTCTAATTCACTGCTTTTTGTATTCCAGTCTCTATCTGGTGAGATTCAAACTGAGGAACACAGGTTATTTTTGTATAACCTGGTTTGGTATGGGGCATCATCTCTTAACAACAATCTGCCTTAACTACATAATTTACATCGCAGCACTGGTTTTTTTTTGGCCCTTCAATGGAATATAGAATCAACATGTGCAATAAAGGGGTGGGTGGGTGGTGATGTTTCGTTGCTTGATCCGTCTCAACCAAAACAAAACAAAAAATCGTGCTTCACTTTTGATCAGATGACGTAACCTCACATTGATATATGTATTGCGATTAGCCACGTGCCTAGATGTACTTTAATGAGTCAGATTTAATATCCGAGACAATTTTGCATGCAAGGGTATGTACTAGAAATCTTTATAAGTTTAAAAGCGGCAAATTATTGATTTGAAGACTTATATTGGCGCAATTGTCCGTATTTTCGCAATCTGTCGCAGCGACTTTAAAGTCGATCTTTAAAGGGCAGCAAAATAAGCATTACATGCATAGCCCACACATATTTTCTGTTCTGAAGTTCGTAGTAAAATTCACCTTCAACAACTACGTTTCCAATTTTGATAAATAGGTTCCATAGAACTATGAAGACTGCTTTGAACACAGCAAAACGCTTGTCTTCATCATGTTTATTAATTGAATCATTGCGCGGCTCAACTTTTGTATTTTTCAGTATTTATGTACATTTTCACAAATAAATATTAGTACTTTTGTCTTTTACATGAAATTATAAGGGATAACTTTAATTTGGGGGCAAATTATACGAGTATAACCTGGGTTGGATCAGTGGATTATACAACAGCATGAACTGATCCAACCCAGGTATACTCGATTGATTTGCCTCAAATTAAAATTATTCCTTTTATATATATATATATATATAACAACTCATAGATGATGGATTTGTGTCACACAATGCAATGCACCAAAGTTTTATGGGTTATGAGTTTACATACGAAAAGCTGAAAAACAATATCTTAGTCTCCCTCCACGCTTAATCTTTGCAAATAAAAATCCTGAGGCATCACTAGCGAGAGGATTCAGGTTTGTCCTCATTACTAGAACCAGACTTCAGGTCCGCACTTTCTGGATAATCTGAAGTAATAAGTTACACAATCAACAGAAAGTATAATATTTTGTTTATAATTAGTTTATAAAGAACTTCAAAACAGTTTTAAAATGTTTTGCATTAAGTTTTGAAATTTAGGTCACTAGGTGAAATGCCATAGTATTAAATAAATGACATATCAGAAGAATTTTTTGTTCAAATAAGAAATCATTAGAAAAGGTTGCTGTTACAAAGTCTCCCAGACAAACACCAACTGAATCCCCAAAGTGAAAATTGATTTAAGGCCACATTCTTTATTTTCTTTGTTTTCAAATACTGTCCGTTGGAAGTAAGTAAAACACCTAAACTATTATGTTTATGAACAAAATAACAATATTGACTATTTCCTGTGCTGCATGTACGTAATTTGTCCTCATTTCTACGTACAAACAAGATTTTGTTTTAGCATACATCTTTCATTGCTGACTTATCATTGTAGACTTATCATCAAAGAACTGACTTATCAATGTAGACTGGTGCAAGGAGACTGAAGCCTTCGATTGACAGATCTCTTCATAATTGAATTATTATATAACGATGCGATTTTCGCATGTCTTTGTCTTTTTTCTCTATGTACTCCGTACTGCTGTTTGAGAGTCTACGTTTCGTAGATACCCTGCAGACCGTTCAAGAATTGGAAAGCGTTTCGTGCAAACCGTTCAGCGTTTTATGCAGACCGTTCAGCGTTTTGTGTAGTGATATATTACAATAAATTACAGTACTACTAGTATTTACCAGTCAGAGAGTACCTCTTCTGTAAATAATCATATACAGATACTTTGTTGGTGTCCCATGATCTGACCCAGAGAAGGTGTGTTTTATCATCATAATCTAGGCTCCATGGTTCATTTATCCCGTGTTGATTTGTAAGTAACAGAGAAAGAAAGTGACCATCCTTGTCAATCATCTGTATTGTTTTAGTTTCAGCATCACACACCAGGATGTGTGACAACGCATCTGTGCAGATTCCATATGGTACTAGTGATGACTCATGTCCTGTATAGGAGAATCGATGTCTGCTGTCGCGCTCTGTCACCACTACACAGTCATAGTCTGACACAATAACGTCTCCGTTTTTGTTTTCAGTGATATAACTAGGGGCACGGTACAGCGCGTGACGTCTGTTGTCATACTGTATGGTCAGAACGTGTTTTGTAGTGTTGTCGTACCGCATCACCTTGCCGATCCATGCATCAATATTCTTGTTCCACATCCCCACCAACAAATCTCCAGTGGATGGGGAGTAGTACACGCAAAGTGCTCTCCATGGTGATGTAGTTTCTACCAATGTGGTAATTGTGTTATCCATATGCACTTTCTTGATGTTATAATCATCGTTTACATAAATCAATTTACTGTCCACAGTCTGTATTCCTCCAGACCAATACTGTGAGATATCTGTCACACGGTGTATAGTGACTCCTGTTGTGTCTGTTAGGATGAGAGTCTGGTTGTCATCACACACCCAGGCCCGTTCTGATGTGACATGGGATATGTGTAACACACGTTTAACATCTGACACATGAATCTTCTTGTGTAACATAGGATTAGACATCACTCCCGCAAACTCATCTATTCGTACTGGTCTTTTTATTGTTTTCATTTGGATTTTTGTGATGACACTCAATAAATCACTAGCACTGTTCTTTATCAGGGGGACAGGACTGGTCTTTATAAACAAGAGGAATTGCACCGCTCTGTTTGCTGATTGTTCATATCTGTCTTCGTAGTTCTGTAGATAAACAAGATGTCTGTTCATTTTTCTCTTACTCTGTTGTATTCTATCAATCAATAAACCTCGGTATCTTGTTTTAACATCACATACCACAGTGTCAATCAGATCTTTCAGTCTCTGGGCTTTTGTTGACATATGTGATTGATGGTGACAGATTTGTGAGGGACAAATATTGATATCAGTTTGGATTCCTGTCAGGAGAACACGACAGTTATAGAGGGAATAGCTTCTGATGTTGTCAATGATTTTTCTGTGTTGTTGTCGCTTTCTTTGATATGTTTCTCTAATGCCCAGTAGTTCGTGTTCTCTGTGATCTATACATTGGGAACAGACAGAAAGTTCACACGACTGACAGAACTTTTCGTACATCTTGTCTGGATGTCTGACGCAGATCTCTTGTCTGGGGGCGCATTCAAACTTCTCACGGTAAATCAAAATGTCATGGTATATAGTATGTAGATCAATAACATGTCTCTCCTTACACTGTATACACAGATCACGTTTACATGTGTTACAGTAGAACTCATTGTCCCCCAGACATTGAGAACACTGTTTTACTTTATACTGTGTACTGAATCTTGGTGTGTTCATGACGTGGAGGGTTTGCGTCATTAAGAATACAGTCTAAAGTCAAACAAATAGTATAAAGTTTAATAAAACTGGAAGGTAATATGCATTGAAACTGATCAACATGATTTAAAAGACTGATATCTTGAATACAAGCCCGCAAATACAATTCAATTCATTAAAAGGTCCATGGTCTCGCCCATACACAGATGAGACTCATCAACTTAGAACAATAGTGGAATAAGACTGCCCTTAAACAATTACTGACGGCGTGTCTTCATATCATTGTCTTGAAAACCATAGGCAAAAATACACATATTTTGTCGTAGAATTAAGGTGGTCTGCCTCACCCTTCAGCTTTTTATCAACGTCAGTTGGGTACATTTATGTCTTTAAGCACCTTACAACCAGAGACGTCCTTCCAACCGTGGACGTCCTCGGTTAGCAACGTCTCCTACAAATGTTAAATTCGAGATCAGCATCCAAAAATTGCAAAGCGAAGTTGAGAAAATATCAATATTGAACCAGATGACGAAAAGTCCCCAGTTTGTTAAGATGAATCAACTTTGTGAGTATGAATTTTTCCCCATGCTCAGTAAACCGTATATAGGCTTTATACACGTGTCCCAGTTTGTATAGTGAAAAATCATATCACGTGATTTTAAAGACATGAGATATCATTGAATTTATTTTTAAGTTGTTGACATAACAGTTCTGATTCAATCGAGGAAATGTAAATTTAATTTAAATAGTGTAATTATACCCACGGTAACAAAGTTGTGGGGGTATACTGGAATCAGGTTGTCAATCAGTCTGTCTGTCTTTCCGTCCGTCTGTAGACGCAATGATTTCCGGGCTCTAAGGTATTATCTTTTTCACTTAGCGTTAACATACCATACATAGGCTCCCCATGGGAGGAAGATGAAAAACAATTTTATTGGTTCGCTTTAAAATAACTAAATCCAAAATAGGGGAAGAAATCTTTATTATGCATGCTATAAGAAATCTTATTATATATTTTTTCTTGTCTCGACAACACAAAGAAATTGTTATATGAAGTTTTTAAATATATAAAGAAAAAGGTTAAGATAACTAACAGTATTTAATCTCGTAATTCCTATAGAAAATACAAATCAGAGAGATGGATTGATATCTCAAGTGCGCTTTTCTGATCACTCGCTTCGAGCCCGTCTGTCTGTTTGTAAATTATTCACATTTTCAACTACTTCTCCAGAATCACTTGGCCAATTTCTACCGAACTTGGCAGAAAGCATCCTTCTTGAAGAAAAGGGTAAGGTAACGAACAGTACGCAATCTCGCAATTTCTATAGAAAATACAAATCAGAGATATGGGTAAACACGGACCTCTGGAAATACCAGAGGTGGGATCAGGTGCCTAGGAGGAGTAAGCATCCCCTGTCGACCGGTCACACTTGCCGTAAACCCTACATCCCTATCAGGTAAACGGATCAATCCGCAGTCAGAATCAGCGTGCCAAGAACGGCTTAAAAATTGGTATTGGTATGAAACACAGCATTTGCGAAATACTGATTTAGACGAGACTGTACAAACCCCTGTAACATCGACTTCTTTGTCAGTAGCCTGCCTCGATTTAAAAATTGATCGTATACAGAACAGGCTCTAGCGTATCGAATCAATTGGGAGATGTAAACACCATATGCAGGTGATGATGGATATTGCCACATAAATAAGGAAAGCTGACGATGGAGAAATTGAAATCATCCCATTTGCTATAAAGTTGAGTTGTTAATTTTCCGCCGGCATCTATTTTCAGTAAAGTATCTAAGTACGAAGCAGAAGTGGAAGACTCTGTTTGTCTTTTCAACTCTACTGGGATATATCGAATCGACATATGAATGAAAATGATCAATGTAAATAGACAAAACATCGTCGATATATCTAAATGTCGAAATGAAGGCCACAGCAAGACACATTTTTCAGACACATTTTTCTTCTCATGTAGAGGCTTTTGAATTAATTCTTCTCCATACGAATATAAAAACAAATCAGCTAACAAAGGTGTACAATTCCTACCCATGGCAATTCCTACAGACTGTTGGATTGATTGATTTGTTTTTTTTCGCCACACTTAACATTTTTTCAGTTATCTGGTGGCGTCCATTTTTTTTATTAGTGGAAGAGATCACAGATGTACGTGGGAAATACCACCGACCTTCCGAAAGTAAACTGGCAAACTTTCTCAAATATATCTGCGCGAGAGAGAATTGAACCCGCGCCGATCAAAGGTGAGAGCCTTGTGATTTTGAGCGCGATGCTCTAACCACTCAATCATGGAGGCCCTACAGACTGTTGGAAGACCTGATCACCAAAGGTTACGAAGGTATTGCTATTGAAGATCTCTAGTATTTTTTAATGATTGATTGATTATTTATTGCTTTCCGCCACACTCAGTATTTGTTGGTGGAGGAGAGAACCCAGTTTACTTGCGGAAGGTCGGTGGTCTCTTCCCGAGTACATTGTATCTGGGTTCTCTCCTCCACCAACAAAAACTGGACGCCACCAGATAACTGAAAAATTGTTAAGTGTGGCGGAAAGCAATAAATAATCAATCAATCAATTATATTGTAGAGATACTTCGGTTTAATTCCACATCGGGAATCGAACTTCAATGTACCAAATTTCAAATCTATGAATGTCAGAATGGATAAAATGTCCGTCTGTCATTCACCACTTTATAGATGCCCTGAAACATTTATATCTTACCCAGTTTCTTGAAACTTTCATGTCTTTGTCAAATTTTTTACCTTTATAAAATCTATATCTATTATAATAAATCTTTATATATTTTATCTAAGTGTTTCACTTGGTACATAGAAACTAGCTTCGGGTGATGTGCGAAACACAAAAGGAGAAAAGTTAGGTTTATGTGAAATACAAGACAAATATCAAAAACACTAGAATAAGTTATAAGAAAAAAACCTCTCTCAGTACAGAACATAAAAATGTACACGACATTACCCTCTCTGCGTCATCCAATATTTATAATCCTAAACGTTTATGTCAAATTTTTGTTTACAAGTAATGGTGACGTGGATCTACTTTAAGCATTCTTAAATATCCTAATTGAGGCAAGACATTGAAAAAATAAGAAATGAAAACTATTCCCAAAGTGTTCCTAGCATGTCCTTTTAAATGGTCAATTTCTCTATGATAAAGTTCTCCGTTCAGTGCAAATAAGTGTTTGATTATTTCCAATTATATTTTGACATCTTCATATGAGTGAAAAATTCTCGAGAGGGACGTTAAACAATATATAATCAATCAATCAACCAATTATATTTTCTTATCACCTATATCATTACAGGACACGTATTTACGTTAATGAAATACAATCATTCATTCATGTTCCTGATGATTTGTAAACAAAACACAAAACTAGTTTGTATAAATATATCAGAAGTGGATATTAAGTGCAAGGTCACATTTAACGCAATGCACATACCCCAATAGAAAGCAATATAACCCACACCCCCTTTTCAATTTTTTTAATATAAAAGTTTAAATGGTCAGTACTTCTGTACATTTGGTCATGTCTTATCCAGTATCACTGTACATTTATACCCGCCCTACTAGTGCCTCTGTAGATTTAGTTACGTCCTATTTTGTAACTCTTTATATCTAATTCCGTCCTGACACTGTACATGAAAGGAAACACGTAGGGTTCTCTTCTTAGGCACATGACCCCCCCCCCCACACACACACACACACCCACCTCTGGTTTGTCTAGAGGTCCGTGTATGACCATCTCTCTGATTTCTCTTTCTATAGGGGCCTCCGTGGCCGAGTGGTTAGAGCATCACAAAGCCTCTCACCTTTGTCGGCGCGTGTTCGAATCTCGGCCGCGGCATTATGTCAGCAAGTTTGCCAGTTTACTTGCGGATGGTCGATGGTCTCTTCGCAGGTACATTGTATATGGGTTCCCTCCTCCACCAACAAAAACTGGACGCCACCAGATAACTGAAAAAATTGTTGAGTGTGGCGGAAAGCAATAAATAATCAATCAATCATCAAACTTTTTCTATAGGAATTACGAGTTTGAATACTCTTTTTTGCCTTTTCTTCCAAAAGCTTCTACGTGAGAAAAAGGTCTCTTATTGTGGACTTCAAGTCGACATTTACATATATCGTCGATATTTTATTCCTGACAAATAATCATTGTTATTCGTATGTCGATTCGATATCTCTCAGTAAACTCGAAATAAAAGACAGAAGCACAGAATCTTCCACATCTATTTAGTACTTAAATATTTTGTTGAAGATATATGTTAACTGGAAACTAACAACTTAACTTTATAACAACGGGATGATTTCAACTTCACGTATTCATGTACATATTCTCCATTATCACCTGCACATGACATGTATGTCTCTTAAATGATTCGATAAGCAAGGGCTTGCTTAGCATATCATCATATCATCATATCATTATCATCACATCATCATATCATCATATCATCATATCCAGGCAGACTACTGACAAACTACTTGATGTTTTTTTTAAAGAAATCAGATAACAAATTCCTTGGTCTTTAATGATCTAGTTTAACAATGCAACCTCTCATTGTGTCAAATGCTGTCTGACGTGTTCATACCAATTGTTAGTTATGTTCGTTATCTTCACCGTTTCATCTTAATCGTACGATAACTTATTGCAACAGCTATAATATGATCATATAAAAATGTCTGAAGTAAGATCGAAATCTAAAGCAAGTTTTGTGAAACAGCTATGATAATTATGGTTTTGCAAGAAACTTTGATCTTTAAACAGTTCTTAGTCACCTCCCCAGGGATTGAAGTCTGAGTCCACGATTTTCAGAATTCCTCTCATTCCAAGAAGTGAGAATCCGAGGCCAGTAATTTCACAATTTTGATAGATATTACATTACAATGAGTAATTCTAATACTTGTTTAGGAGGAAGAAGGCCTTAATGATCGTAACTTTTTTTATTCGTTGTCTTAGCTTTCTCTTTAAAAAAATAACTTTGGTCCCACCCTGCAATGAAAATTATGATAAAAGTCAATTCTTTTTATTTCCGTGCAAATGAATTGCTATATATCAATGATGTGTCACTTTGTTTAGAGTTATCATGGTTTGTTATTCTTCTCAATAATTTAAGATAAATATCTTGAAATAATTTGTTTACCAAAGAAACTGAAATACCGCCCTGTGAACATCTGATGACATGCACTGTAAAAAAGAGGAATGAATGTCCCCATGCACGTAATTCTACACTAACAATATCGGGATATCTCCCCCCCCCCCCCTAAAAAAAAAAACCCAAAAAAAAAAACCAACAACCATGTCTTATGAGATGTAACTAGACATCGAGACGTTACACAATTTATCCCTGTATTATGTGTCAGCCAGGATCGTGTACTGGAGGGGGAAAAAAGTGTGATCCGCCACTCCCCTAACAAACTCTTAAATCATTGTTTCATCTATTGAATCATTATTTGAATGAACATAGTAACATACAGAAAAAAGCCATGTGATAATGAATATCATTCATAATGTACAATCATCTACCCTAGATATGGTTCATAGCGTAAAAATATCTACCCTAGATATGGTTCATAGCGTAAAAATATCTACCCTAGATATGGTTCATAGCGTAAAAATATCTACCCTAGATATGGTTCATAGCGTAAAAATATCTACCCTAGATATGGTTCATAGCGTAAAAATATCTACCCTAGATATGGTTCATAGCGTAAAAATATCTACCCTAGATATGGTTCATAGCGTAAAAATATCTACCCTAGATATGGTTCATAGCGTAAAAATATCTACCCTAGATATGGTTCAAAATGTAGATGTATCTACCTTAGTTCGTCTGTATCTTTCCATTTAACTACTGTGTCTTCAATACACATAAAATCCAAAATGAAAATTGGTATTTCTAACTTACACCCCTGTTTTTTTTTGTTTTTTTTTTAATTTACACCATATGTTTTTTTTCTTCTTCTTTTTGACCCATTGAAAGATTAGAGGAAACCGGAAAAAATCTGTCCGCGTTACAGACTTTTTCTATATTTGCAAGTATAAAATTCAGTTGTGTTCTGATATTACCGATGAATGATTGTGAAATAATTAAATATCTATGAAGTAAAGGTCATTTAAATGTCTAGATTGTACAATCAAAACACAGTTTAACTGATATTTATTGTGTCATTGTAGGCTCGCAAGGGATAGTGTGTCTTTTTTAACAATTATAATTATAATTTGTTCATTGCATATGTAAATAGAGATATGGGATGACTGCCCTCCTCCACTTTTTTGATAGTGGAAGTAAAAATGAAGAGAGAATTGAAAATATACACTGAAGGAGATTTTATCATGTATGTCATTCATCCTCAAATAGAAATTGGAAATTTAGCTTGTAAACAAAGCAGTTCTGCTTTGAGATAAAATGAGATATCACTAAAGTTTGCAAAATGTTAAACTCAACATTCTTTATAATATGTTCTTGTCATTTTTGTTGAATATCAAATTTTCGAAATGACTGAAACTGAAACTAGTTTTTTTTCGAATTGACCACATAAATGAATGCTTCATGAAATACTATTTATTATTTTTACTCATACAAAAAAAAAAAAAAAAAAAAAAAAAACCCAAAAAAACCAAACAAAAAACCCCCCAAAAAACGTAGATTAGTTTTCTGTAGAATTCTTCAAGTTTTTTTTTAATGTCTATGAAGTTTGATAAAACTGTAGGATATCCGGATCACATGTGTGACCTCTGCATGTAGTCTGTGACATAGATTGGACTTTCACAAAGTGGGGGAGGTTTGTGACTTGTAGTGGGCTCTCACAATGTGGGGTGGTATGTGACTAGTGCTTAGTCTTCAATGTTGATAAAAGTAATTTTACACCCTAAGTGATGGAGAAGTGTACTAAAATAGTGTAGATTTATTACATTCTATGAGTGATACAGAAGTGTCCTTATGTAGTATAGATTCGCTACATTCCATGAGTGATAGAGAAGTGTCCTTATGTAGTATAGATTCGCTACATTCCATGAGTGATAGAGAAGTGTCCTTATGTAGTATAGATTCGCTACATTCCATGAGTGATAGAGAAGTGAACTTCTATAGTGTACATATATCATATTCCACGAGGGATAAGTAAATGACGTTATGTGAAATAGATTCATTAAATTCCAAGTAACGAGTTGCCAAGGTTTTCTTTTTTTTTTACTTTGGCCAAAATTGAATACACTGCTGATTAACAGCATGTCAGCACGATTCCTCTGAAACCACTGAAGAGAATTTCGTGTCACTAATTGAACTTAATACGGACATATTGTGTAGATTTGTATATTCACAGGAAATTCTCATAGTTTTTTTTTTCTGGGAGTTGTCTCATTGGAACATTGACGTTTGGAAATATATATTATTTTGATGAAACTTGTAAGAAACCAGTTTTTAAGTCATATATGCAGTGTAATTGAAATGTTTTCGTTTTAACATTTTACAAATTTTACATTTCTAAATAATATTGCATTTCTATTAAACAGAACATGTATATGACTGGAGTACTGCCGTCTAGTTACAGACATGAAAATAGTGTAACACAGAGGCATAAGAATGTATTGTATTTTATGCATAGCATTGTCATTCTCTGTGTGTAGCATTGCCATTCATTGTGTGTAGCATTGTCATTCATTAAGTGTAACATTGTCATTCACTGTGTGTAGCATTGTCATTCATTGTGTGTAGCATTGTCATTCATTAAGTGTAGCTTTGTCATTCATTGTGTGTACCGTTGTCATTCATTGTGTGTAGCAATATCATTCATTGTGTGTAGCATTGTCATTCACTATGTGTAGCATTGTCATTCATTGTGTATAGCATTGTCATCCACTGTCTGTAGCATCGTCATTCATTGTGTGTAGCATTGTCATTCACTGTGTAGCAATATCATTCACTGTGTGTAGCAATATCATTCACTGTGTGTAGCAATATCATTCATTGTGTGTAGCATTGTCATTCATTGTGTGTAGCATTGTCATTCACTGTGTGTAGCATTGTCATTCACTGCGTGTAGTATTGCCATTCATTATGTGTAGCATTGTCATTCACTGTGTGTAGCATTGTCATTCATTGTGTGTAGCATTGTCATTCATTGTGTGTAGCATTGTCCTTCACTGTGTGTAGCACTGTCATTCACTGTGTGTAGTATTGCCATTCATTGTGTGTAGCATTGTCATTCATTGTGTGTAGCATTGTCTTCATTGTGTGTAGCATTGTCATTCACTGTGTGTAGCAATATCATTCACTGTGAGTAGAATTAACATTCACTGTGTGTAGCATTGTCATTCACTATGTGTAGCAATATCATTCACAATGTGTAGCATTGTCATTCACTGTGTGTAGCAATATCATTCACAATGTGTAGCAATATCATTCACAATGTGTAGCATTGTCATTCACTCTGTGTAGCAATATCATTCACTGTGTGTATCAATATCATTCACTGCGTGTAGCAATATCATTCACAGTGTGTAGCATTGTCATTCACTGTGTGTAGTATTGTCATCCATTGTGTGTAGCAATATCATTCATTGTGTGTAGCATTGTCATTCACTGTGTGTAATATTGTCATTCACTGTGTGTAATATTGTCATTCACTGTGTGTAGCATTGTCATTCATTGTGTATAGCATTGTCATCCATTGTGTGTAGCAATATCATTCACTGTGTGTAGCATTGTCATTCACTGTGTGTAATATTGTCATTCACTGTATGTAGTATTGTCATTCATTGTGTGTAGCATTGTCATTCATTGTGTGTAGCATTGTCATTCATTGTGTGTAGCATTGTCATTCATTGTCTGTAGCATTGCCATTTATTGTGTGTAACATTGTCATTCATTGTGTGTAGCATTGTCATTCATTGTGTGTAGCATTGTCTTTCAATGTGGGTAGCATTGTCATTCACAGTATGTAGTATTGTCATTCATTGTGTGTAGCATTGTCATTCACTGTGTGTAGTATTGCCATTCACTGTGTGTAGCATTGTCATTCACTGTGTGTAGTATTGTCATTCATTGTGTGTAGCATTGTCATTCACTGTGTGTAGTATTGCCATTCACTGTGTGTAGCATTGTCATTCACTGTGTGTAGCATTGTCATTCACTGTGTGTAGTATTGCCATTCATTGTGTATAGCATTGTCATTCACTGTGTGTAGCATTGTCATTCACAGTATGTAGTATTGTCATTCATTGTGTGTAGCATTGTCATTCACTGTGTGTAGTATTGCCATTCACTGTGTGTAGCATTGTCATTCATTGTGTGTAGCACTGTCATTCATTGTGTGTAGCATTGTCATTCATTGTGTGTAGCACTGTCATTCACTGTGTGTAGCATTGCCATTCATTGTGTGTAGCATTGCCATTTATTGTGTTTAGTTGTCAGTCATTGTGTGTAGCATTGTCATTCACTGTGTGTAATATTGTCATTCACTGTGTGTAATATTGTCATTCACTGTGTGTAATATTGTCATTCACTGTGTGTAGCATTGTCATTCACTATGTGTAGCAATATCATTCACAATGTGTAGCAATATCATTCACAATGTGTAGCATTGTCATTCACTCTCTGTAGCAATATCATTCACTGTGTGTATCAATATCATTCACTGCGTGTAGCAATATCATTCACAGTGTGTAGCATTGTCATTCACTGTGTGTAGTATTGTCATCCATTGTGTGTAGCAATATCATTCACTGTGTGTAGCATTGTCATTCATTGTGTATAGCATTGTCATCCATTGTGTGTAGCAATATCATTCACTGTGTGTAGCATTGTCATTCACTGTGTGTAATATTGTCATTCACTGTATGTAGTATTGTCATTCATTGTGTGTAGCATTGTCATTCATTGTGTGTAGCATTGTCATTCATTGTGTGTAGCATTGTCATTCATTGTCTGTAGCATTGCCATTTATTGTGTGTAACATTGTCATTCATTGTGTGTAGCATTGTCATTCATTGTGTGTAGCATTGTCTTTCAATGTGTGTAGCATTGTCATTCACAGTATGTAGTATTGTCATTCATTGTGTGTAGCATTGTCATTCACTGTGTGTAGTATTGCCATTCACTGTGTGTAGCATTGTCATTCACTGTGTGTAGCATTGTCATTCATTGTGTATAGCATTGTCATTCACTGTGTGTAACATTGTCATTCACAGTATGTAGTATTGTCATTCATTGTGTGTAGCATTGTCATTCACTGTGTGTAGTATTGCCATTCACTGTGTGTAGCATTGTCATTCACTGTGTGTAGCATTGTCATTCACTGTGTGTAGTATTGCCATTCATTGTGTATAGCATTGTCATTCACTGTGTGTAGCATTGTCATTCACAGTATGTAGTATTGTCATTCATTGTGTGTAGCATTGTCATTCACTGTGTGTAGTATTGCCATTCACTGTGTGTAGCATTGTCATTCATTGTGTGTAGCACTGTCATTCATTGTGTGTAGCATTGTCATTCATTGTGTGTAGCACTGTCATTCACTGTGTGTAGCATTGCCATTCATTGTGTGTAGCATTGCCATTTATTGTGTTTAGTTGTCAGTCATTGTGTGTAGCATTGTCATTCACTGTGTGTAGCATTGTCATTCACTGTGTGTAATATTGTCATTCACTGTGTGTAATATTGTCATTCACTGTGTGTAATATTGTCATTCACTGTGTGTAGCATTGTCATTCATTGTGTGTAGCATTGTCATCCATTGTGTGTAGCAATATCATTCACTGTGTGTAGCATTGTCATTCACTGTGTGTAATATTGTCATTCACTGTATGTAGTATTGTCATTCATTGTGTGTAGCATTGTCATTCATTGTGTGTAGCATTGTCATTCATTGTGTGTAGCATTGTCATTCATTGTCTGTAGCATTGCCATTTATTGTGTGTAACATTGTCATTCATTGTGTGTAGCATTGTCATTCATTGTGTGTAGCATTGTCTTTCAATGTGTGTAGCATTGTCATTCACAGTATGTAGTATTGCCATTCACTGTGTGTAGCATTGTCATTCACTGTGTGTAGCATTGTCATTCACTGTGTGTAGTATTGCCATTCATTGTGTATAGCATTGTCATTCACTGTGTGTAGCATTGTCATTCACAGTATGTAGTATTGTCATTCATTGTGTGTAGCATTGTCATTCATTGTGTGTAGTATTGCCATTCACTGTGTGTAGCATTGTCATTCATTGTGTGTAGCACTGTCATTCATTGTGTGTAGCATTGTCATTCATTGTGTGTAGCATTGTCATTCACTGTGTGTAGCATTGCCATTCATTGTGTGTAGCATTGCCATTTATTGTGTTTAGTTGTCAGTCATTGTGTGTAGCATTGTCATTCACTGTGTGTAGCATTGTCATTCATAATGTGTAGCATTGTCATTCATTGTGTGTAACATTGTCATTCATTGTGTGTAGCATTGTCATTCACTGTGTGTAGTATTGCCATTCATTGTGTGTAGCATTGTCATTCACTGTGTGTAGCATTGTCATTCACTGTTTGCAGCATTGTCACTCACAGTATGTAGTATTGCTATTCATTGTGTGTAGCAATATCATTGACTGTGTGTAGCATTGTCATTCACTGTGTGTAGCATTGTCATTCATTGTGTGTAGCACTGTCATTCACTGTGTGTAGTATTGTCATTCAGTGTGTGTAATATTGCCATTCATTGTGTGTAGCATTGTCATTCACTGTGTGTAGCATTGTCATTCATTGTGTGTAGCATTGTCTTTCAATGTGTGTAGTATTGTCATTCATTGTGTGTAGCACTGTCATTCACTGTGTGTAGTATTGTCATTCATTGTGTGTAGCACTATCATTCACTATGTGTAGCAATATCATTCACTGTGTGTAGCAATGTCATTCACTGTGTGTAGCATTGTCATTCACTGTCTGTAGCATTGTCATTCACTGTGTGTAGTATTGTCATTCATTGTATTTAGCATTGTCATTCATTGTGTGCAGCAATATCATTCACAATGTGTAGCATTGTCATTCATTCTCTGTAGCATTGCCATTTATTGTGTGTAGCATTGTCAGTCATTGTGTGTAGCATTGTCATTCATTGTGTGTAGCATTTTCAGTCATTGTGTGTAGCATTGTCATTCATTCTCTGTAGCATTGCCATTTATTGTGTGTAGTTGTCAGTCATTGTGTGTAGCATTGTCATTCACTGTGTGTAGCATTGTCATTCATTGCGTGTAGCATTGTCATTCATTGTGTGTAGCATTGTCGTTCACTGTGTGTAGTATTGCCATTCATTGTGTGTAGCATTGTTATTCACTGTGTGTAGCATTGTCTTTCACTGTGTGTAGTATTGTCATTCATTGTGTGTAGCACTGTCATTCACTGTGTGTAGCAATATCATTCACTGTGTGTAGCAATATCATTCACTGTGTGTAGCAATGTCACTCACTGTGTGTAGCATTGTCATTCACTGTGTGTAGCATTGTCATTCATTCTGTGTAGCAATATCATTCACAATGTGTAGCATTGTCATTCATTGTGTGTAGCATTGTCAGTCATTGTGTGTAGCATTGTCATTCATTGTGTGTAACATTGCCAGTCATTGTGTGTAGCATTGTCATTCAGTGTCTCTAGCATTGCCATTTATTGTGTGTAGTTGTCAGTCATTGTGTGTAGCATTGTCATTCACTGTGTGTAGTATTGTCATTCATTGCGTGTAGCATTGTCATTCATTGTGTGTAGCATTGTCATTCATTGTGTGTAGTATTGTCATTCATTGTGTGTAGCATTGTCATTCATTGTGTGTAGCATTGTCATTCATTGTGTGTAGCATTGTCATTCATTGTGTGTAGCATTGTCATTCATAATGTGTAGCATTGTCATTCATTGTGTGTAGCATTGTCAGTCATTGTGTGTAGCATTGTTATTCATTGTGTGTAACATTGTCAGTCATTGTGTGTAGCATTGTCATTTATTGTGTGTAGTTGTCAGTCATTGTGTGTAGCATTGTCATTCACTGTGTGTAGTATTGTCATTCATTGTGTGTAGCATTGTCATTCATTGTGTGTAGCATTGTCATTCATTGTGTGTAGCATTGTCATTCATTCTCTGTAGCATTGCCATTTATTGTGTGTAGTTGTCAGTCATTGTGTGTAGCATTGTCATTCACTGTGTGTAGGATTGTCATTCATTGCGTGTAGCATTGTCATTCATTGTGTGTAGCATTGTCATTCACTGTGTGTAGTATTGCCATTCATTGTGTGTAGCATTGTCATTCACTGTGTGTAGCATTGTCATTCATTGTGTGTAGCATTGTCTTTCACTGTGTGTAGTATTGTCATTCATTGTGTGTAGCACTGTCATTCACTGTGTGTAGCAATATCATTCACTGTGTGTAGCAATATCACTCACTGTGTGTAGCATTGTCATTCATTGTGTTTAGCATTGTCATTCATTGTGTGTAGCAATATCATTCACAATGTGTAGCATTGTCATTCATTCTCTGTAGCATTGCCATTCATTGTGTGTAGCATTGTCAGTCATTGTGTGTAGCATTGTCATTCATTGTGTGTAGCATTTTCAGTCATTGTGTGTAGCATTGTCATTCATTCTCTGTAGCATTGCCATTTATTGTGTGTAGTTGTCAGTCATTGTGTGTAGCATTGTCATTCACTGTGTGTAGCATTGTCATTCACTGTGTGTAGCATTGTCATTCATTGTGTGTAGCATTGTCATTCACTGTGTGTAGCATTGTCATTCACAGTATGTAGTATTGCCATTCATTGTGTGTAGCAATATCATTCATTGTGTGTAGCATTGTCATTCACTGTGTAGTATTGAAATTCACTGTGTGTAGCATTGTCATTAATTGTGTGTAGCACTGTCATTCATTGTGTGTAGCATTATCATTCACTCTGTGTAGCATTGTCATTCATTGTGTGTAGCATTGCCATTCATTGTGTGTAGTATTGTCATTCTCTGTGTGCAGCATTGTCATTCACTGTGTGTAGCACTGTCATTCATTGTGTGTAGCATTGTCATTCATTGTGTGTAGCATTGTCATTCATTGTGTGTAGTATTGCCATTCATTGTGTGTAGCATTGTCATTCATTGTGTGTAGCAATATCATTCACTGTGTGTAGCAATATCATCTACACATTCACTGTTTGTAGCATTGTCATTCACTGTCTGTAGTATTGTCATTCATTGTGTGCAGCAATATCATTCACAATGTGTAGCATTGTCATTCATTCTCTGTAGCATTGCCATTTATTGTGTGTAGCATTGTCAGTCATTGTGTGTAGCATTGTCATTCATTGTGTGTAGCATTGTCAGTCATTGTGTGTAGCATTGTCATTCATTCTCTGTAGGATTGCCATTTATTGTGTGTAGTTGTCAGTCATTGTGTGTAGCATTGTCATTCACTGTGTGTACCATTGTCATTCATTGCGTGTAGCATTGTCATTCATTGTGTGTAGCATTGTCGTTCACTGTGTGTAGTATTGCCATTCATTGTGTGTAGCATTGTTATTCACTGTGTGTAGCATTGTCTTTCACTGTGTGTAGTATTGTCATTCATTGTGTGTAGCACTGTCATTCACTGTGTGTAGCAATATCATTCACTGTGTGTAGCAATATCATTCACTGTGTGTAGCAATGTCACTCACTGTGTGTAGCATTGTCATTCACTGTGTGTAGCATTGTCATTCATTCTGTGTAGCAATATCATTCACAATGTGTAGCATTGTCATTCATTGTGTGTAGCATTGTCAGTCATTGTGTGTAGCATTGTCATTCATTGTGTGTAGCATTGTCAGTCATTGTGTGTAGCATTGTCATTCAGTGTCTCTAGCATTGCCATTTATTGTGTGTAGTTGTCAGTCATTGTGTGTAGCATTGTCATTCACTGTGTGTAGTATTGTCATTCATTGCGTGTAGCATTGTCATTCATTGTGTGTAGCATTGTCATTCATTGTGTGTAGTATTGTCATTCATTGTGTGTAGCATTGTCATTCATTGTGTGTAGCATTGTCATTCATTGTGTGTAGCATTGTCATTCATTGTGTGTAGCATTGTCATTCATAATGTGTAGCATTGTCATTCATTGTGTGTAGCATTGTCAGTCATTGTGTGTAGCATTGTTATTCATTGTGTGTAACATTGTCAGTCATTGTTTGTAGCATTGTCATTTATTGTGTGTAGTTGTCAGTCATTGTGTGTAGCATTGTCATTCACTGTGTGTAGTATTGTCATTCATTGTGTGTAGCATTGTCATTCATTGTGTGTAGCATTGTCATTCATTGTGTGTAGCATTGTCATTCATAATGTGTAGCATTGCCATTCATTGTGTGTAACATTGTCATTCATTGTGTGTAGGATTGTCATTCACTGTGTGTAGCAATATCATTCACAATGTGTAGCATTGTCATTCATTCTCTGTAGCATTGCCATTCATTGTGTGTAGCATTGTCAGTCATTGTGTGTAGTATTGTCATTCATTGTGTGTAGCATTTTCAGTCATTGTGTGTAGCATTGTCATTCATTCTCTGTAGCATTGCCATTTATTGTGTGTAGTTGTCAGTCATTGTGTGTAGCATTGTCATTCACTGTGTGTAGGATTGTCATTCATTGCGTGTAGCATTGTCATTCATTGTGTGTAGCATTGTCATTCACTGTGTGTAGGATTGCCATTCATTGTGTGTAGCATTGTCATTCACTGTGTGTAGCATTGTCATTCATTGTGTGTAGCATTGTCTTTCACTGTGTGTAGTATTGTCATTCATTGTGTGTAGCACTGTCATTCACTGTGTGTAGCAATATCATTCACTGTGTGTAGCAATATCACTCACTGTGTGTAGCATTGTCATTCATTGTGTTTAGCATTGTCATTCATTGTGTGTAGCAATATCATTCACAATGTGTAGCATTGTCATTCATTCTCTGTAGCATTGCCATTCATTGTGTGTAGCATTGTCAGTCATTGTGTGTAGTATTGTCATTCATTGTGTGTAGCATTTTCAGTCATTGTGTGTAGCATTGTCATTCACTGTGTGTAGGATTGTCATTCATTGCGTGTAGCATTGTCATTCATTGTGTGTAGCATTGTCATTCACTGTGTGTAGCATTGTCATTCACAGTATGTAGTATTGCCATTCATTGTGTGTAGCAATATCATTCATTGTGTGTAGCATTGTCATTCACTGTGTAGTATTGAAATTCACTGTGTGTAGCATTGTCATTAATTGTGTGTAGCACTGTCATTCATTGTGTGTAGCATTATCATTCACTCTGTGTAGCATTGTCATTCATTGTGTGTAGCATTGCCATTCATTGTGTGTAGTATTGTCATTCTCTGTGTGCAGCATTGTCATTCACTGTGTGTAGCACTGTCATTCATTGTGTGTAGCATTGTCATTCATTGTGTGTAGCATTGTCATTCATTGTGTGTAGTATTGCCATTCATTGTGTGTAGCATTGTCATTCATTGTGTGTAGCACTGTCATTCACTGTGTGTAGCAATATCATTCACTGTGTGTAGCAATATCATCTACACATTCACTGTTTGTAGCATTGTCATTCACTGTGTGTAGTATTGTCATTCATTGTGTGTAGCAATATCATTCACAATGTGTAGCATTGTCATTCATTCTCTGTAGCATTGCCATTCATTGTGTGTAGCATTGTCAGTCATTGTGTGTAGGATTGTCATTCATTGTGTGTAGCATTTTCAGTCATTGTGTGTAGGATTGTCATTCATTGTCTCTAGCATTGCCATTTATTGTGTGTAGCTGTCAGTCATTGTGTGTAGCATTGTCATTCACAGTATGTAGTATTGCCATTCATTGTTTGTAGCAATATCATTCATTGTGTGTAGCATTGTCATTCACTGTGTGTAGCATTGTCATTAATTGTGTGTAGCATTGTCATTCACTGTCTGTAGTATTGCCATTCATTGTGTGTAGCATTGTCATTCACTGTGTGTAGCATTGTCATTCACTGTTTGTAGCATTGTCATTCACAGTATGTAGTATTGTGATTCATTGTGTGTAGCAATATCATTCATTGTGTGTAGCATTGTCATTCACTGTGTGTAATATTGCCATTCATTGTGTGTAGCACTGTCATTCTCTGTGTGTAGCAATATCATTCACTGTTTGTAGCAATATCATTCACTGTGTGTAGCATTGTCATTCACTGTGTGTAACATTGTCATTCACTGTGTGTAGTATTGTCAGTCATTGTGTGTAGCATTGTCATTCATTGTGTGTAGCAATATCATTCACAATGTGTAGCATTGTCATTCATTGTGTATAGCATTGCCATTTATTGTGTGTAGTTGTCAGTCATTGTGTGTAGCATTGTCATTCACTGTGTGTAGTATTGTCATTCATTGTGTGTAGCATTGTCATTCATTGTGTGTAGCATTGTCATTCATTGTGTCTAGCATTGTCATTCATTGTGTGTAGCATTGTCATTGATTGAGTGTAGTATTGTCAGTCATTGTGTGTAGTATTGTTATTCATTGTGTGTAACATTGTCAGTCATTGTCTGTAGCATTGTCATTCACTGTGTGTAGCATTGTCATTCATTGCGTGTAGCATTGTCATTCATTGTGTGTAGCATTGTCATTCACTGTGTGTAGCATTGTCATTCATTCTCTGTAGCATTGCCAATCATTGTGTGTAGCATTGTCAGTCATTGTGTGTAGCATTGTCATTCATTGTGTGTAGCATTTTCAGTCATTGTGTGTAGCATTGTCATTCATTGTGTGTAACATTGTCAGTCATTGTGTGTAGCATTGTCATTCATTGTCTGTAGCATTGCCATTTATTGTGTGTAGTTGTCAGTCATTGTGTGTAGCATTGTCATTCACTGTGTGTAGTATTGTCATTCATTGTGTGTAGCATTGTCATTCATTTTCTGTAGCATTGCCATTCATTGTGTGTAGCATTGACAGTCATTGTGTGTAGTATTGTCATTCATTGTCTGTAGCATTTTCAGTCATTAAGTGTAGCATTGTCATTCACTGTGTGTAGGATTGTCATTCATTGTGTGTAGCATTGTCATTCATTGTGTGTAGCATTGTCATTCACTGTGTGTAGTATTGCCATTAATTGTGTGTAGCATTGTCATTCACTGTGTGTAGCATTGTCATTCATTGTGTGTAGCATTGTCTTTCACTGTGTGTAGTATTGTCATTCATTGTGTGTAGCATTGTCATTCACTGTCTGTAGCATTGTCATTCACTGTGTGTAGTATTGTCATTCATTGTGTTTAGCATTGTTAGTCATTGTGTGTAACATTATCATTCACAATGTGTAGCATTGTCATTCATTCTCTGTAGCATTGCCATTCATTGTGTGTAGCATTGTCAGTCATTGTGTGTAGCATTGTCATTCATTGTGTGTAGCATTTTCAGTCATTGTGTGTAGCATTTTCATTCATTCTCTGTAGCATTGCCATTTATTGTGTGTAGTTGTCAGTCATTGTGTGTAGCATTGTCATTCACTGTGTGTAGCATTGTCATTCATTGTGTTTAGCATTGTCATTCATTGTGTGTAGCATTGTCATTCATTGTGTGTAGCATTGTCATTCAATGTGTGTAGCATTGTCATTCACAGTATGTAGTATTGCCATTCATTGTGTGTAGCAATATCATTCATTGTGTGTAGCATTGTCATTCACTGTGTAGTATTGAAATTCACTGTGTGTAGCATTGTCATTAATTGTGTGTAGCACTGTCATTCATTGTGTGTAGCATTATCATTCACACTGTGTAGCATTGTCATTCATTGTGTGTAGCATTGTCACTCACTGTGTGTAGTATTGCCATTCATTGTGTGTAGCATTGTCATTCACTGTTTGTAGCATTGTCATTCACAGTATGTAGTATTGCGATTCATTGTGTGTAGCAATATCATTCATTGTGTGTAGCATTGTCATTCACTGTGTGTAGCATTGTCATTCATTGTGTGTAGCACTGTCATTCACTGTGTGTAGCAATATCATTCACTGTGTGTAGCATTGTCATTCACTGTGTGTAACATTGTCATTCACTGTGTGTAGTATTGTCATTCATTGTGTGTAGCATTGTCATTCATTGTGTGTAGCAATATCATTCACAATGTGTAGCATTGTCATTCATTGTGTGTAGCATTGCCATTCATTGTGTGTAGCATTGTCAGTCATTGTGTGTAGCATTATCATTCATTGTGTGTAACATTGTCAGTCATTGTGTGTAGCATTGTCATTCATTGTCTGTAGCATTGCCATTTATTGTGTGTAGTTGTCAGTCATTGTGTGTAGCATTGCCATTCACTGTGTGTAGTATTGTCATTCATTGTGTGTAGCATTGTCATTCATTGTGTGTAGCATTGTCATTCATTGTGTGTAGCATTGTCATTCATTGTGTGTAGCATTGTCATTCATAATGTGTAGCATTGTCATTGATTGTGTGTAGCATTGTCAGTCATTGTGTGTAGTATTGTTATTCATTGTGTGTAACATTGTCAGTCATTGTGTGTAGCATTGTCATTCACTGTGTGTAGCATTGTCATTCATTGCGTGTAGCATTGTCATTCATTGTGTGTAGCATTGTCATTCACTGTGTGTAGTATTGCCATTCATTGTGTGTAGCATTGTCATTCACTGTGTGTAGCATTGTCATTCATTGTGTGTAGCATTGTCCTTCACTGTGTGTAGTATTGTCATTCATTGTGTGTAGCACTGTCATTCACTGTGTGTAGCAATATCATTCACTGTGTGTAGCAATATCACTCACTGTGTGTAGCATTGTCATTCACTGTGTGTAGTATTGCCATTCATTGTGTTTAGCATTGTAATTCATTGTGTGTAGCAATATCATTCACAATGTGTAGCATTGTCATTCATTCTCTGTAGCATTGCCATTCATTGTGTGTAGCATTGTCAGTCATTGTGTGTAGCATTGTCATTCATTGTGTGTAGCATTTTCAGTCATTGTGTGTAGCATTGTCATTCATTCTCTGTAGCATTGCCATTTATTGTGTGTAGTTGTCAGTCAATGTGTGTAGCATTGTCATTCACTGTGTGTAGCATTGTCATTCATTGTGTGTAGCATTGTCATTCATTGTGAGTAGTATTGCCATTCATTTTGTGTAGCATTGTCATTCACTGTGTGTAGCATTGTCATTCATTGTGTGTAGCATTGTCATTCACTGTGTGTAGCATTGTCATTCACAGTATGTAGTATTGCCATTCATTGTGTGTAGCAATATCATTCATTGTGTGTAGCATTGTCATTCACTGTGTAGTATTGAAATTCACTGTGTGTAGCATTGTCATTAATTGTGTGTAGCACTGTCATTCATTGTGTGTAGCATTGTCATTCACTCTGTGTAGCATTGTCATTCATTGTGTGTAGCATTGTCACTCACTGTGTGTAGTATTGCCATTCATTGTGTGTAACATTGTCATTCACTGTGTGTAGCATTGTCATTCACTGTGTGTAGCATTGTCATTCACTGTGTGTAGCACTGTCATTCACTGTGTGTAGCAATATCATTCACTTTTTGTAGCAATATCATTCACTGTGTGTAGCATTGTCATTCACTGTGTGTAACATTGTCATTCACTGTGTGTAGTATTGTCATTCATTGTGTGTAGCATTGTCATTCATTGTGTGTAGCAATATCATTCACAATGTGTAGCATTGTCATTCATTGTGTGTAGCATTGCCATTCATTGTGTGTAGCATTGTCAGTCATTGTGTGTAGCATTGTCATTCATTGTGTGTAACATTGTCAGTCATTGTGTGTAGCATTGTCATTCATTGTCTGTAGCATTGCCATTTATTGTGTGTAGTTGTCAGTCATTGTGTGTAGCATTGTCATTCACTGTGTGTAGCATTGTCATTCATTGTGTGTAGCATTGTCATTCATTGTGTGTAGCATTGTCATTCATTGTGGGTAGCATTGTCATTCATTGTGTGTAGCACTGTCATTCACTGTGTGTAGCAATATCATTCACTGTTTGTAGCAATATCATTCACTGTGTGTAGCATTGTCATTCACTGTGTGTAACATTGTCATTCACTGTGTGTAGTATTGTCATTCATTGTGTGTAGCATTGTCATTCATTGTGTGTAGCAATATCATTCACAATGTGTAGCATTGTCATTCATTGTGTGTAGCATTGCCATTCATTGTGTGTAGCATTGTCAGTCATTGTGTGTAGCATTGTCATTCATTGTGTGTAACATTGTCAGTCATTGTGTGTAGCATTGTCATTCATTGTCTGTAGCATTGCCATTTATTGTGTGTAGTTGTCAGTCATTGTGTGTAGCATTGTCATTCACTGTGTGTAGCATTGTCATTCATTGTGTGTAGCATTGTCATTCATTGTGTGTAGCATTGTCATTCATTGTGGGTAGCATTGTCATTCATTGTGTGTAGCATTGTCATTCATAATGTGTAGCATTGTCATTCATTGTGTGTAGCATTGTCAGTCATTGTGTGTAGCATTGATATTCATTGTGTGTAACGTTGTCAGTCATTGTGTGTAGCATTGTCATTCACTGTGTGTAGTATTGTCATTCATTGTGTGTAGCATTGCCAGTCATTGTGTGTAGTATTGTTATTCATTGTGTGTAACATTGTCAGTCATTGTGTGTACCATTGTCATTCACTGTGTGTAGTATTGTCATTCATTGTGTGTAGCATTGCCATTTATTGTGTGTAGTTGTCAGTCATTGTGTGTAGGATTGTCATTTACTGTGTGTAGTATTGTCATTCATTGTGTGTAGCATTGTCATTCATTGTGTGTAGCATTGTCATTCATTGTGTGTAGCATTGTCATTCATAATGTGTAGCATTGTCATTCATTTTGTGTAATATTGTCATTCATTGTGTGTAGCATTGTCATTCACTGTGTGTAATATTGCCATCCATTGTATGTAGCATTGTCATTCACTGTGTGTAGCATTGTCATTCATTGTGTGTAGCATTGTCATTCACTGTGTGTAATATTGCCATTCATTGTATGTAGCATTGTCATTCACTGTGTGTAGCATTGTCATTCATTGTGTGTAGCATTGTCATTCATTGTCTGTAGCATTGCCATTTATTGTGTGTAGTTGTCAGTCATTGTGTGTAGCATTGTCATTCACTGTGTGTAGTATTGTCATTCATTGTGCGTAGCATTGTCATTCATTCTCTGTAGCATTGCCATTCATTGTGTGTAGCATTGACAGTCATTGTGTGTAGTATTGTCATTCATTGTCTGTAGCATTTTCAGTCATTGTGTGTAGCATTGTCATTCACTGTGTGTAGGATTGTCATTCATTGCGTGTAGCATTGTCATTCATTGTGTGTAGCATTGTCATTCATTGTGTGTAGCATTGCCATCTATTGTGTGTAGTTGTCAGTCATTGTGTGTAGCATTGTCATTCACTATGTGTAGTATTGTCATTCATTGTGTGTAGCATTGTCATTCATTGTGTGTAGCATTGTCATTCATTGTGTGTAGCATTGTCATTCATTGTGTGTAGCATTGTCATTCATAATGTGTAGCATTGTCATTGATTGTGTGTAGCATTGTCAGTCATTGTGTGTAGTATTGTTATTCATTGTGTGTAACATTGTCAGTCATTGTGTGTAGCATTGTCATTCACTGTGTGTAGCATTGTCATTCACTGTGTGTAGTATTGCCATTCATTGTGTGTAGCATTTTCATTCACTGTGTGTAGCATTGTCTTTCACTGTGTGTAGTATTGTCATTCATTGTGTGTAGCATTGTCATTCATTGTGTGTAGCATTGTCATTCACTGTGTGTAGCATTGTCATTCATTCTCTGTAGCATTGCCAATCATTGTGTGTAGCATTGTCAGTCATTGTGTGTAGCATTGTCATTCATTGTGTGTAGCATTTTCAGTCATTGTGTGTAGCATTGTCATTCATTGTGTGTAACATTGTCAGTCATTGTGTGTAGCATTGTCATTCATTGTCTGTAGCATTGCCATTTATTGTGTGTAGTTGTCAGTCATTGTGTGTAGCATTGTCATTCACTGTGTGTAGTATTGTCATTCATTGTGTGTAGCATTGTCATTCATTTTCTGTAGCATTGCCATTCATTGTGTGTAGCATTGACAGTCATTGTGTGTAGTATTGTCATTCATTGTCTGTAGCATTTTCAGTCATTAAGTGTAGCATTGTCATTCACTGTGTGTAGGATTGTCATTCATTGTGTGTAGCATTGTCATTCATTGTGTGTAGCATTGTCATTCACTGTGTGTAGTATTGTCATTCACAGTATGTAGTATTGCCATTCATTGTGTGTAGCATTGTCATTCATTGTGTGTAGCATTGTCATTCACTGTGTAGTATTGAAATTCACTGTGTGTAGCATTGTCATTTATTGTGTGTAGCACTGTCATTCATTGTGTGTAGCATTATCATTCACACTATGTAGCATTGTCATTCATTGTGTGTAGCATTGTCACTCACTGTGTGTAGTATTGCCATTCATTGTGTGTAGCATTGTCATTCACTGTTTGTAGCATTGTCATTCACAGTATGTAGTATTGCGATTCATTGTTTGTAGCAATATCATTGATTGTGTGTAGCATTGTCATTCACTGTGTGTAGTATTGTCATTCATTGTGTGTAGCATTGTCATTCATTCTCTGTAGCATTGCCATTCATTGTGTGTAGCATTGACAGTCATTGTGTGTAGTATTGTCATTCATTGTCTGTAGCATTTTCAGTCATTAAGTGTAGCATTGTCATTCACTGTGTGTAGGATTGTCATTCATTGTGTGTAGCATTGTCATTCATTGTGTGTAGCATTGTCATTCACTGTGTGTAGTATTGTCATTCATTGTGTTTAGCATTGTTAGTCATTGTGTGTAACATTATCATTCACAATGTGTAGCATTGTCATTCATTCTCTGTAGCATTGCCATTCATTGTGTGTAGCATTGTCAGTCATTGTGTGTAGCATTGTCATTCATTGTGTGTAGCATTTTTAGTCATTGTGTGTAGCATTTTCATTCATTCTCTGTAGCATTGCCGTTTATTGTGTGTAGTTGTCAGTCATTGTGTGTAGCATTGTCATTCACTGTGTGTAGCATTGTCATTCATTGTGTTTAGCATTGTCATTCATTGTGTGTAGCATTGTCATTCATTGTGTGTAGCATTGTCATTCAATGTGTGTAGCATTGTCATTCACAGTATGTAGTATTGCCATTCATTGTGTGTAGCAATATCATTCATTGTGTGTAGCATTGTCATTCACTGTGTAGTATTGAAATTCACTGTGTGTAGCATTGTCATTAATTGTGTGTAGCACTGTCATTCATTGTGTGTAGCATTATCATTCACACTGTGTAGCATTGTCATTCATTGTGTGTAGCATTGTCACTCACTGTGTGTAGTATTGCCATTCATTGTGTGTAGCATTGTCATTCACTGTTTGTAGCATTGTCATTCACAGTATGTAGTATTGCGATTCATTGTGTGTAGCAATATCATTCATTGTGTGTAGCATTGTCATTCACTGTGTGTAGCATTGTCATTCATTGTGTGTAGCACTGTCATTCACTGTGTGTAGCAATATCATTCACTGTGTGTAGCATTGTCATTCACTGTGTGTAACATTGTCATTCACTGTGTGTAGTATTGTCATTCATTGTGTGTAGCATTGTCATTCATTGTGTGTAGCAATATCATTCACAATGTGTAGCATTGTCATTCATTGTGTGTAGCATTGCCATTCATTGTGTGTAGCATTGTCAGTCATTGTGTGTAGCATTATCATTCATTGTGTGTAACATTGTCAGTCATTGTGTGTAGCATTGTCATTCATTGTCTGTAGCATTGCCATTTATTGTGTGTAGTTGTCAGTCATTGTGTGTAGCATTGCCATTCACTGTGTGTAGTATTGTCATTCATTGTGTGTAGCATTGTCATTCATTGTGTGTAGCATTGTCATTCATTGTGTGTAGCATTGTCATTCATTGTGTGTAGCATTGTCATTCATAATGTGTAGCATTGTCATTGATTGTGTGTAGCATTGTCAGTCATTGTGTGTAGTATTGTTATTCATTGTGTGTAACATTGTCAGTCATTGTGTGTAGCATTGTCATTCACTGTGTGTAGCATTGTCATTCATTGCGTGTAGCATTGTCATTCATTGTGTGTAGCATTGTCATTCACTGTGTGTAGTATTGCCATTCATTGTGTGTAGCATTGTCATTCACTGTGTGTAGCATTGTCATTCATTGTGTGTAGCATTGTCCTTCACTGTGTGTAGTATTGTCATTCATTGTGTGTAGCACTGTCATTCACTGTGTGTAGCAATATCATTCACTGTGTGTAGCAATATCACTCACTGTGTGTAGCATTGTCATTCACTGTGTGTAGTATTGCCATTCATTGTGTTTAGCATTGTAATTCATTGTGTGTAGCAATATCATTCACAATGTGTAGCATAGTCATTCATTCTCTGTAGCATTGCCATTCATTGTGTGTAGCATTGTCAGTCATTGTGTGTAGCATTGTCATTCATTGTGTGTAGCATTTTCAGTCATTGTGTGTAGCATTGTCATTCATTCTCTGTAGCATTGCCATTTATTGTGTGTAGTTGTCAGTCAATGTGTGTAGCATTGTCATTCACTGTGTGTAGCATTGTCATTCATTGTGTGTAGCATTGTCATTCATTGTGTGTAGTATTGCCATTCATTTTGTGTAGCATTGTCATTCACTGTGTGTAGCATTGTCATTCATTGTGTGTAGCATTGTCATTCACTGTGTGTAGCATTGTCATTCACAGTATGTAGTATTGCCATTCATTGTGTGTAGCAATATCATTCATTGTGTGTAGCATTGTCATTCACTGTGTAGTATTGAAATTCACTGTGTGTAGCATTGTCATTAATTGTGTGTAGCACTGTCATTCATTGTGTGTAGCATTGTCATTCACTCTGTGTAGCATTGTCATTCATTGTGTGTAGCATTGTCACTCACTGTGTGTAGTATTGCCATTCATTGTGTGTAACATTGTCATTCACTGTGTGTAGCATTGTCATTCACTGTGTGTAGCATTGTCATTCACTGTGTGTAGCACTGTCATTCACTGTGTGTAGCAATATCATTCACTTTTTGTAGCAATATCATTCACTGTGTGTAGCATTGTCATTCACTGTGTGTAACATTGTCATTCACTGTGTGTAGTATTGTCATTCATTGTGTGTAGCATTGTCATTCATTGTGTGTAGCAATATCATTCACAATGTGTAGCATTGTCATTCATTGTGTGTAGCATTGCCATTCATTGTGTGTAGCATTGTCAGTCATTGTGTGTAGCATTGTCATTCATTGTGTGTAACATTGTCAGTCATTGTGTGTAGCATTGTCATTCATTGTCTGTAGCATTGCCATTTATTGTGTGTAGTTGTCAGTCATTGTGTGTAGCATTGTCATTCACTGTGTGTAGCATTGTCATTCATTGTGTGTAGCATTGTCATTCATTGTGTGTAGCATTGTCATTCATTGTGGGTAGCATTGTCATTCATTGTGTGTAGCACTGTCATTCACTGTGTGTAGCAATATCATTCACTGTTTGTAGCAATATCATTCACTGTGTGTAGCATTGTCATTCACTGTGTGTAACATTGTCATTCACTGTGTGTAGTATTGTCATTCATTGTGTGTAGCATTGTCATTCATTGTGTGTAGCAATATCATTCACAATGTGTAGCATTGTCATTCATTGTGTGTAGCATTGCCATTCATTGTGTGTAGCATTGTCAGTCATTGTGTGTAGCATTGTCATTCATTGTGTGTAACATTGTCAGTCATTGTGTGTAGCATTGTCATTCATTGTCTGTAGCATTGCCATTTATTGTGTGTAGTTGTCAGTCATTGTGTGTAGCATTGTCATTCACTGTGTGTAGCATTGTCATTCATTGTGTGTAGCATTGTCATTCATTGTGTGTAGCATTGTCATTCATTGTGGGTAGCATTGTCATTCATTGTGTGTAGCATTGTCATTCATAATGTGTAGCATTGTCATTCATTGTGTGTAGCATTGTCAGTCATTGTGTGTAGCATTGATATTCATTGTGTGTAACGTTGTCAGTCATTGTGTGTAGCATTGTCATTCACTGTGTGTAGTATTGTCATTCATTGTGTGTAGCATTGCCAGTCATTGTGTGTAGTATTGTTATTCATTGTGTGTAACATTGTCAGTCATTGTGTGTACCATTGTCATTCACTGTGTGTAGTATTGTCATTCATTGTGTGTAGCATTGCCATTTATTGTGTGTAGTTGTCAGTCATTGTGTGTAGGATTGTCATTTACTGTGTGTAGTATTGTCATTCATTGTGTGTAGCATTGTCATTCATTGTGTGTAGCATTGTCATTCATTGTGTGTAGCATTGTCATTCATAATGTGTAGCATTGTCATTCATTTTGTGTAATATTGTCATTCATTGTGTGTAGCATTGTCATTCACTGTGTGTAATATTGCCATCCATTGTATGTAGCATTGTCATTCACTGTGTGTAGCATTGTCATTCATTGTGTGTAGCATTGTCATTCACTGTGTGTAATATTGCCATTCATTGTATGTAGCATTGTCATTCACTGTGTGTAGCATTGTCATTCATTGTGTGTAGCATTGTCATTCATTGTCTGTAGCATTGCCATTTATTGTGTGTAGTTGTCAGTCATTGTGTGTAGCATTGTCATTCACTGTGTGTAGTATTGTCATTCATTGTGCGTAGCATTGTCATTCATTCTCTGTAGCATTGCCATTCATTGTGTGTAGCATTGACAGTCATTGTGTGTAGTATTGTCATTCATTGTCTGTAGCATTTTCAGTCATTGTGTGTAGCATTGTCATTCACTGTGTGTAGGATTGTCATTCATTGTGTGTAGCATTGTCATTCATTGTGTGTAGCATTGTCATTCATTGTGTGTAGCATTGCCATCTATTGTGTGTAGTTGTCAGTCATTGTGTGTAGCATTGTCATTCACTGTGTGTAGTATTGTCATTCATTGTGTGTAGCATTGTCATTCATTGTGTGTAGCATTGTCATTCATTGTGTGTAGCATTGTCATTCATTGTGTGTAGCATTGTCATTCATAATGTGTAGCATTGTCATTGATTGTGTGTAGCATTGTCAGTCATTGTGTGTAGTATTGTTATTCATTGTGTGTAACATTGTCAGTCATTGTGTGTAGCATTGTCATTCACTGTGTGTAGCATTGTCATTCACTGTGTGTAGTATTGCCATTCATTGTGTGTAGCATTTTCATTCACTGTGTGTAGCATTGTCTTTCACTGTGTGTAGTATTGTCATTCATTGTGTGTAGCACTGTCATTCACTGTGTGTAGCAATATCATTCACTGTGTGTAGCAATATCACTCACTGTGTGTAGCATTGTCATTCACTGTGTGTAGCATTGTCATTCACTGTGTGTAGTATTGCCATTCATTGTGTTTAGCATTGTAATTCATTGTGTGTAGCAATATCATTCACAATGTGTAGCATTGTCATTCATTCTCTGTAGCATTGCCATTCATTGTGTGTAGCATTGTCAGTCATTGTGTGTAGCATTGTCATTCATTGTGTGTAGCATTTTCAGTCATTGTGTGTAGCATTGTCATTCATTCTCTGTAGCATTGCCATTTATTGTGTGTAGTTGTCAGTCATTGTGTGTAGCATTGTCATTCACTGTGTGTAGCATTGTCATTCATTGTGTGTAGCATTGTCATTCATTGTGTGTAGTATTGCCATTCATTTTGTGTAGCATTGTCATTCACTGTGTGTAGCATTGTCATTCATTGTGTGTAGCATTGTCATTCACTGTGTGTAGCATTGTCATTCACAGTATGTAGTATTGCCATTCATTGTGTGTAGCAATATCATTCATTGTGTGTAGCATTGTCATTCACTGTGTAGTATTGAAATTCACTGTGTGTAGCATTGTCATTAATTGTGTGTAGCACTGTCATTCATTGTGTGTAGCATTGTCACTCAGTGTGTGTAGTATTGCCATTCATTGTGTGTAACATTGTCATTCACTGTGTGTAGCATTGTCATTCACTGTTTGTAGCATTGTCATTCACAGTATGTAGTATTGCGATTCACTGTGTGTAGCATTGTCATTCATTGCGTGTATTATTGCCATTCACTGTGTGTAGCAATATCATTCACTGTGTGTAGCAATATCATCTACACATTCACTGTTTGTAGCATTGTCATTCACTGTGTGTAGTATTGTCATTCATTGTGTGTAGCATTGTCATTCATTGTGTGTAGCAATGTCATTCACAATGTGTAGCATTGTCATTCATTCTCTGTAGCATTGCCATTCATTGTGTGTAGCATTGTCAGTCATTGTGTGTAGCATTGTCATTCATTGTGTGTAGCATTTTCAGTCATTGTGTGTAGGATTGTCATTCATTGTCTGTAGCATTGCCATTTATTGTGTGTAGCTGTCAGTCATTGTGTGTAGCATTGTCATTCACAGTATGTAGTATTGCCATTCATTGTGTGTAGCAATATCATTCATTGTGTGTAGCATTGTCATTCACTGTGTGTAGTATTGACATTCACTGTGTGTAGCATTGTGATTAATTGTGTGTAGCATTGTCATTCACTGTCTGTAGTATTGCCATTCATTGTGTGTAGCATTGTCATTCACTGTGTGTAGCATTGTCATTCACTGTTTGTAGCATTGTCATTCACAGTATGTAGTATTGCGATTTTATTGTGTGTAGCAATATCATTCATTGTGTGTAGCATTGTCATTCACTGTGTGTAGCATTGTCATTCACTGTGTGTAACATTGTCATTCACTGTGTGTAGTATTGTCATTCATTGTGTGTAGCATTGTCATTCATTGTGTGTAGCAATATCATTCACAATGTGTAGCATTGTCATTCATTGTGTGTAGCATTGCCATTCATTGTGTGTAGCATTGTCAGTCATTGTGTGTAGCATTGTCATTCATTGTGTGTAACATTGTCAGTCATTGTGTGTAGCATTGTCATTCATTGTCTGTAGCATTGCCATTTATTGTGTGTAGTTGTCAGTCATTGTGTGTAGCATTGTCATTCACTGTGTGTAGCATTGTCATTCATTGTGTGTAGCATTGTCATTCATTGTGTGTAGCATTGTCATTCATTGTGGGTAGCATTGTCATTCATTGTGTGTAGCATTGTCATTCATAATGTGTAGCATTGTCATTCATTGTGTGTAGCATTGTCAGTCATTGTGTGTAGCATTGATATTCATTGTGTGTAACGTTGTCAGTCATTGTGTGTAGCATTGTCATTCACTGTGTGTAGTATTGTCATTCATTGTGTGTAGCATTGTCAGTCATTGTGTGTAGTATTGTTATTCATTGTGTGTAACATTGTCAGTCATTGTGTGTAGCATTGTCATTCACTGTGTGTAGTATTGTCATTCATTGTGTGTAGCATTGCCATTTATTGTGTGTAGTTGTCAGTCATTGTGTGTAGGATTGTCATTTACTGTGTGTAGTATTGTCATCCATTGTGTGTAGCATTGTCATTCATTGTGTGTAGCATTGTCATTCATTGTGTGTAGCATTGTCATTCATAATGTGTAGCATTGTCATTCATTGTGTGTAATATTGTCATTCATTGTGTGTAGCATTGTCATTCACTGTGTGTAACATTGTCATTCACAGTGTGTAATATTGCCATTCATTGTATGTAGCATTGTCATTCACTGTGTGTAGCATTGTCATTCATTGTGTGTAGCATTGTCATTCACTGTGTGTAGCATTGTCATTCACTGTGTGTAGCATTGTCATTTATTGTGTATAGCATTGTCATTCACTGTGTGTAGGATTGTCATTCTCTGTGTGTAGCAATATCATTCACTGTGTGTATCAATATCATTCACTGTGTGTAGCATTGTCATTCACTGTGTGTAGTATTGCCATTCATTGTGTGTAGCATTGTCAGTCATTGTGTGTAGCATTGTCATTCATTGTGTGTAGCATTTTCAGTCATTGTGTGTAGGATTGTCATTCATTGTCTGTAGCATTGCCATTTATTGTGTGTAGCTGTCAGTCATTGTGTGTAGCATTGTCATTCACAGTATGTAGTATTGCCATTCATTGTGTGTAGCAATATCATTCATTGTGTGTAGCATTGTCATTCACTGTGTGTAGTATTGACATTCACTGTGTGTAGCATTGTGATTAATTGTGTGTAGCATTGTCATTCACTGTCTGTAGTATTGCCATTCATTGTGTGTAGCATTGTCATTCACTGTGTGTAGCATTGTCATTCACTGTTTGTAGCATTGTCATTCACAGTATGTAGTATTGCGATTTTATTGTGTGTAGCAATATCATTCATTGTGTGTAGCATTGTCATTCACTGTGTGTAGCATTGTCATTCACTGTGTGTAACATTGTCATTCACTGTGTGTAGTATTGTCATTCATTGTGTGTAGCATTGTCATTCATTGTGTGTAGCAATATCATTCACAATGTGTAGCATTGTCATTCATTGTGTGTAGCATTGCCATTCATTGTGTGTAGCATTGTCAGTCATTGTGTGTAGCATTGTCATTCATTGTGTGTAACATTGTCAGTCATTGTGTGTAGCATTGTCATTCATTGTCTGTAGCATTGCCATTTATTGTGTGTAGTTGTCAGTCATTGTGTGTAGCATTGTCATTCACTGTGTGTAGCATTGTCATTCATTGTGTGTAGCATTGTTATTCATTGTGTATAGCATTGTCATTCATTGTGGGTAGCATTGTCATTCATTGTGTGTAGCATTGTCATTCATAATGTGTAGCATTGTCATTCATTGTGTGTAGCATTGTCAGTCATTGTGTGTAGCATTGATATTCATTGTGTGTAACGTTGTCAGTCATTGTGTGTAGCATTGTCATTCACTGTGTGTAGTATTGTCATTCATTGTGTGTAGCATTGTCAGTCATTGTGTGTAGTATTGTTATTCATTGTGTGTAACATTGTCAGTCATTGTGTGTAGCATTGTCATTCACTGTGTGTAGTATTGTCATTCATTGTGTGTAGCATTGCCATTTATTGTGTGTAGTTGTCAGTCATTGTGTGTAGGATTGTCATTTACTGTGTGTAGTATTGTCATCCATTGTGTGTAGCATTGTCATTCATTGTGTGTAGCATTGTCATTCATTGTGTGTAGCATTGTCATTCATAATGTGTAGCATTGTCATTCATTGTGTGTAATATTGTCATTCATTGTGTGTAGCATTGTCATTCACTGTGTGTAACATTGTCATTCACAGTGTGTAATATTGCCATTCATTGTATGTAGCATTGTCATTCACTGTGTGTAGCATTGTCATTCATTGTGTGTAGCATTGTCATTCACTGTGTGTAGCATTGTCATTCACTGTGTGTAGCATTGTCATTTATTGTGTATAGCATTGTCATTCACTGTGTGTAGGATTGTCATTCTCTGTGTGTAGCAATATCATTCACTGTGTGTATCAATATCATTCACTGTGTGTAGCATTGTCATTCACTGTGTGTAGTATTGCCATTCATTGTGTGTAGCATTGTCAGTCATTGTGTGTAGCATTGTCATTCATTGTGTGTAGCATTTTCAGTCATTGTGTGTAGGATTGTCATTCATTGTCTGTAGCATTGCCATTTATTGTGTGTAGCTGTCAGTCATTGTGTGTAGCATTGTCATTCACAGTATGTAGTATTGCCATTCATTGTGTGTAGCAATATCATTCATTGTGTGTAGCATTGTCATTCACTGTGTGTAGTATTGACATTCACTGTGTGTAGCATTGTGATTAATTGTGTGTAGCATTGTCATTCACTGTCTGTAGTATTGCCATTCATTGTGTGTAGCATTGTCATTCACTGTGTGTAGCATTGTCATTCACTGTTTGTAGCATTGTCATTCACAGTATGTAGTATTGCGATTTTATTGTGTGTAGCAATATCATTCATTGTGTGTAGCATTGTCATTCACTGTGTGTAGCATTGTCATTCACTGTGTGTAACATTGTCATTCACTGTGTGTAGTATTGTCATTCATTGTGTGTAGCATTGTCATTCATTGTGTGTAGCAATATCATTCACAATGTGTAGCATTGTCATTCATTGTGTGTAGCATTGCCATTCATTGTGTGTAGCATTGTCAGTCATTGTGTGTAGCATTGTCATTCATTGTGTGTAACATTGTCAGTCATTGTGTGTAGCATTGTCATTCATTGTCTGTAGCATTGCCATTTATTGTGTGTAGTTGTCAGTCATTGTGTGTAGCATTGTCATTCACTGTGTGTAGCATTGTCATTCATTGTGTGTAGCATTGTCATTCATTGTGTGTAGCATTGTCATTCATTGTGGGTAGCATTGTCATTCATTGTGTGTAGCATTGTCATTCATAATGTGTAGCATTGTCATTCATTGTGTGTAGCATTGTCAGTCATTGTGTGTAGCATTGATATTCATTGTGTGTAACGTTGTCAGTCATTGTGTGTAGCATTGTCATTCACTGTGTGTAGTATTGTCATTCATTGTGTGTAGCATTGTCAGTCATTGTGTGTAGTATTGTTATTCATTGTGTGTAACATTGTCAGTCATTGTGTGTAGCATTGTCATTCACTGTGTGTAGTATTGTCATTCATTGTGTGTAGCATTGCCATTTATTGTGTGTAGTTGTCAGTCATTGTGTGTAGGATTGTCATTTACTGTGTGTAGTATTGTCATCCATTGTGTGTAGCATTGTCATTCATTGTGTGTAGCATTGTCATTCATTGTGTGTAACATTGTCATTCATAATGTGTAGCATTGTCATTCATTGTGTGTAATATTGTCATTCATTGTGTGTAGCATTGTCATTCACTGTGTGTAACATTGTCATTCACAGTGTGTAATATTGCCATTCATTGTATGTAGCATTGTCATTCACTGTGTGTAGCATTGTCATTCATTGTGTGTAGCATTGTCATTCACTGTGTGTAGCATTGTCATTCACTGTGTGTAGCATTGTCATTTATTGTGTATAGCATTGTCATTCACTGTGTGTAGGATTGTCATTCTCTGTGTGTAGCAATATCATTCACTGTGTGTATCAATATCATTCACTGTGTGTAGCATTGTCATTCACTGTGTGTAGTATTGCCATTCATTGTGTGTAGGATTGTCATTCACTGTGTGTAGCAATATCATTCACTGTGTGTATCAATATCATTCACTGTGTGTAGCATTGTCATTCACTGTGTGTAGCATTGACATTCACTGTGTGTAGCATTGTCATTCATTGTGTGTAACATTGTCATTCATAATGTGTAGCATTGTCATTCATTGTGTGTAATATTGTCATTCATTGTGTGTAGCATTGTCATTCACTGTGTGTAACATTGTCATTCACAGTGTGTAATATTGCCATTCATTGTATGTAGCATTGTCATTCACTGTGTGTAGCATTGTCATTCATTGTGTGTAGCATTGTCATTCACTGTGTGTAGCATTGTCATTCACTGTGTGTAGCATTGTCATTTATTGTGTATAGCATTGTCATTCACTGTGTGTAGGATTGTCATTCTCTGTGTGTAGCAATATCATTCACTGTGTGTATCAATATCATTCACTGTGTGTAGCATTGTCATTCACTGTGTGTAGTATTGCCATTCATTGTGTGTAGGATTGTCATTCACTGTGTGTAGCAATATCATTCACTGTGTGTATCAATATCATTCACTGTGTGTAGCATTGTCATTCACTGTGTGTAGCATTGACATTCACTGTGTGTAGCACTGTCATTTATTGTGTGTAGCATGATCATTCACTGTGTGTATCAATATCATTCACTGTGTGTAGCATTGTCATTCACTGTGTGTAGTATTGTCATTCATTGTGTGTAGTATTGTCATTCACTGTGTGTAGTATTGTCATTCATTGTGTGTAGCATTGACATTCACTGTGTGTAGCACTGTCATTCATTGTGTGTAGCACTGTCATTCATTGTGTGTAGCATGATCATTCACTGTGTGTAGCACTGTCATTCACTGTGTATAGCATTGCTATTCATTGTGGACTCAGGTGGCTGCTCTAGATCTGTGGTATAAGGCTGGTGTAGACTACATCAGGAGGAACCCTCCCAAAGTTCTGTTCCTCCTGGGGGCTGACGAGGGCGTCCTTACCCGAGAAGACCTCCCCAAAGACTGCTTCATCATCTACCAAGGTAGGTCTGTCTACAGGTGAGAACTGACCGCTAGGCAAATTCTAATTAACATAGTATGTAAACTGACCGTTGGTCTGCAGTGTAAATATACCACTGGGTGTCGGTCACTTCTGTAATTTAACAGCTAATTTATGTAAATTTCCCACCAGATAATGGTCTTAACTGTAAGCTGATGACTGAATAAGAATCATGTGTCTCTCTGAGGTGACCATAGAATACAGGAGATTTTTCTTTTAAATGTGTCTGCATTTGTTCTGCATAAATCAAGGTATACTGACAGTCTATGGAATAAAGGACATTTCAGAGTGTCCATTCGTCATCATTTATGTGAGCTAATCAGGCGATTGGAATTAGTACGTCTCCTGAGTGCTGATCATTGTGTGATTGTCTTTCAGTCGTAATTTGTGAACATTTGTATACAGATGAAATATAAACTGTAAGGTTATGTCAGGTCACCATGGAGACAAAGGGGCAGCCATGGCAGACGTTGTTTTCCCTGGAGCAGCTTACACAGAGAAAGACGCGACATATGTCAACACAGAGGGCCGTGCTCAGCAGACCAGGCTAGCCGTGTCACCTCCGGGCATGGCAAGGGAAGACTGGAAGATCAATCGAGCTCTCTCTGAAGTATGATATCTTTCTGTGTGTGTTACAACCTTTATACACTCTGAGAACTCAGTACAACCTCATGTTACAAGTCTTAAAAATGTTTTCCCAGTGTGAAATTGTTGGAAAAAAAATCTTGTTTTTTATTTTCACCCATGTGAAATTGTCATGAATAAAATATTTATTTGGTATATACTCACAAATGTATGTGTGTACCAAGAATGACGCATGAAAGCTCGAATGCCTATTATTATTTTTTTGTAGATCACAAAAAATGACATCATCTGATTCTCTTGAGAATGATTGGTTCAGTCCCTGTACAATGAAAATATGTCCTCTGAAAAACTTGTACTCAGGTGACCATAAAAGCCCTGGGGCCTCTTGTTTTACAGTTGTAGTAAACTTTTGTATCCTTCTAGGCCCTGGATCATCCCCTGCCATACGACAGTCTGAGTGAGGTCCGCAGCCTTTTAGAAGATGTGGCACGAAATCTTGCTCGATACGGAGAAGCAGAAGAGGCCAATTATTTTAAACAGGCAAATGAACTAGCTAAGGTGAGCTGTCATAAACTGCGTAATGAGTTGACGGTTGAAGCTTGTACATAGCATGATGGCTGTTCCTTAGTTCACCTGAAAAATTCTCTTTTTAGCTCACCTGAGCTGATGGGGTAGTAAGCTTTTCTGATCAAAACTTGCCCACTCTTATCATCATTGTTGTTGTCAGCTTTTCACAGGACTCCAGGACAGGCTTGTGTGTAAGAAGTGTAAATAACATGTTGTTGGATGTAATTGATACCAAATTGAAACTAAATGGATATTTAGAAGGAACAGGTAGCCCTTTATCAAAATTGTAAATTTCATGATCCCAGGGGTAGGAGTTTTGGTTTCAGGATTTCGCCATAAATTATCTTAGTGATAATTACCTTCATTGGAAAGACTTCTTCAAATTTGCTGATGCTGCATATAAACTAAATGCACATTTAAATGTACCAACATTGTGAATTGTATAACTCCAGGGCTCTGACAGAAGGACACTTCTAAAATTGTCATTTAGTGTTAATGTACATACAAAATGTGTAAAGTCTCTCATCAGTATGGATACTTGCGTGAGTTGAAGAAAATATCTTGTTTTATATTACTGGTAAATATAATATAAGGTTTTATACTGCTGGTAAATATCAAATTTTATACTGCTGGTAAATATAAAATTTTATAATGCTGGTAAATATAAGATTTTATACTGCTGGTAAATATAAGATTTTATACTGCTGGTAAATATAAAATTTTATAATGCTGGTAAATATAAGATTTTATACTGCTGGTAAATATAAGGTTTTATACTGCTGGTAAATATAAGATTTTATACTGCTGGTAAATATAAGATTTTATAATGCTGGTAAATATAAGATTTTATAATGCTGGTAAATATAAGATTTTAGCTTAGAGATGCAATACTACTGTAACATATCACCCGTGAATTAGAAAGTGTTAGATATCATATGGTCTCTATGTCTCCATTTACTGAGAGAAACATTATAAGTTCACATTGAGTCCAGAGAGTACTGGTGTGTTGTGAAGTAATCCACGGGCAAGGGTTAGAATAATTCAGAATTGATGTACAGATCTAAATTTAATAATATGAAAAGGGTCACCCAAAACAAAATACCCCCCCCCCCAAAAAAAAAAAAACCAAACACCCCCCCCCCAAAAAAATTCCCACAGCAAAATAACAAAAATCCGGTCACACCCACAAAATAATAATAAAAAAAGACTCCAGTCACACCAACAACAAAATAACAAAAAGTTCAGTAACACCCACAACAGAAACAAAAATCCAGTCACGCTCACAACAAAATAAATACAAAAAAAATCACTGTTAAAATTCTGTATTCTCAATGTGAAAGGTACAGCTTTGTGTTGAACACTTCTACACAGATAGTTATCCCGGTGACTGATAAGGTTCACAGGCCTCAAGTCTAATTAACATGTTTAGCGGAAAGGTACTAAATTATTAGAAAGACCTCTTACGAGGCACACTTTTTTACGTTCGTAGAGTAGGGCGGTCTTTTTAAAACCGCTTGAAATATCAAAATTTTATTTATCTAAGACCTTCGAAATATGCCCCGTCTGCCTCAACACACATTTTACACCGATCTACCCATTTCCGGAACGCTGCCCGGTACTCCTCTTTAGGTATATGTTGCAGACACTGATAGACCGCACTCCCTATACGACAACGGGATTCAAAACGGTGCCCTGCCAGCATTTCCTTTAGTGTTGGGAACAACCAAAAGTCACAGGGGGGCAGGTCAGGGCTGTATGGGGGATGATCTAAGACATCGAGCCCAGATTCTTTCAGATATTCCTGTACCGTAGCGGATTTATGGGCCGGTGCGTTATCATGGAGCAATTTGATGCCGCGGACACCGGTGCGCGGTCTGCGTTTCTGATAGAAATCAACAAGTTGAGTAAGAACACTTTCTCTGTAACACTTTCCAGTGACAGAACTACCTTTCGGGACCGTGATTTGAAGGACTGGACCTTTCGAATCAAAGAATATCGCATACAACATGCGATTTGATGTTTTGCAACGGCGCGCAATGACAGGTCTGTCGCCCTCAGATGAAACCCAAACCTTACTTTTAGCCTTAGAATCTGGTTGAAAATTATAGATCCAGGTTTCATTACCCATAACTATCTCTTCCAAACGACGTGGGTCACATTTATCATATTTTTTTATAACTTGCAATGCAAGTCTAACCTGACTTTGTTTCTGCTCGTCAGTGAGCAAATGGGGCACCCAGCGCTCGCAGATCTTACGTAGCCCAAGTCGTTCACGTAATATCTTCAAAACACTTGACGAATGAATGCCACTTAATTCTTCTATCTCTTGCACGGTATAACGTGCGTCTTCCTCAATTAACGTTTTCACAGTAGCACCGTTCTTTTCCGTCAAAACGGAAACCTGCCTACCCACTCGAGGGTCATTTTCAATTGACTCCCGACTATCATTAAAACGACGTACCCACTTGCAAACTGTAGCATATTTTAAAGCACCATTCCCATAAACCTTTTGCAAATCAGCGTGAATTTCCGTTGACGGAAAGCCGAGGTGTGCTCGAATCTTACAATATACCCTCTGTTCAGAGATTTTTCCATCCATATTGAACGCTATATTTTACTATAGTGTATAAAACCACGTGTTGAAAATACCCAGCGCAGCGCGCATACCATTCGAGAGAGGAATGATTATGCAAGTTCTGTGTAAAAAAAATCATGCAACTTCATAATCGCGTTAAAAAGTTATAGGCTTACTCTACGAACTTAAAAAAGTGTCCTTCGTAGAAACCTATATCTTAACTACAGAGATGGTTTCTAGTACCCCCCCCCCCCCCCCCCATCTCTAATAATCATAAAGGTAAAGTCCTGTGGGGATCCGGGTTGATAGAATAGATCCTCAGTAACCCTTGCTTGTCGAAAGAGGCGACTAAATGGGGCGGTCCTTCGGATGAGACCCCAAAAACCGAGGTCCCGTGTCACAGCAGGTGTGGCACGTTAATGATCACTCCCTGCTCAAAAGGCATAAGCGCCGAGCATAGGCCCAAATTTGCAGCCCTTCACCAGCAATGGTGACGTCTCCATATGAGTAAAAGATTTTTCAGTTTTAGGATTTGTTGATCTCTTAAATAAGACGTTTTTAATGTAATTGTGAATATTTTGTCTTTAAAACTAACATTTTGAACGTGATTTTGTGTTTATTTTGTTATCTATTGTGTTTATCCATCCGTGACTTTTATCCCGACTTTTATTTGTACAAATTTCCTTCGTCAGTCTTGACGTTTATTGAGAATGCGTTCGACACATATTCGTACTTAAGTCTTTTATTTCTTCGTACGATATATTGAGTACCACCAGGTAATCCACCAAAGGTAGATCATACAAATAAATTTCGTGGACCACTGTCAAGGTTTCCGCCTAACCAACTGTTATGTCTCCACTGATCAGTTACAGTGGCCTAGATCTGCCTGAATTAAAGTCACTTGGCAGCAGTCGTATACCACTGGACACACTGCTGACTCTCAGGGCTTTGGGTCTATATCAGGTGGCCTGTACCTCAAGAGCGACAAAGTTCTACAGAAGACTTCATGGAACTCGGAATCGACGAACTAGGCGAGGATCCAAAGCTGGACGGAAGATTGTGAGGAAAATTAGACCCACTCTCAATCGTATCCGACTTCCGGGAATTGCAAGCCATCGTGGTCGAAACTTGACTAACCTTGTTCTGATAGAAACTCACCAACAGGCTGGTGAGCAAATCCAGGTACTTGAGCGTCATTGCTCGATTTTCAAAATCCGTAGGGGGACAGGATTAAATCTTATGAATCTGGTTCCTATAGATTTTGTTTTGTTTGTTTGTTTGTTTATAGCCGCCTGAGCAATTTTTCAGCTATCCGGCGGCTGTCACCATTACAGGTGACAGGGCTGCAAATTTAGGCCTATGCTCGGCACACAGGGCCTTTGAGCAGGGAGGGATCTTTATCGTGCCACACCTACTGCGACACGGGACCTCGGTTTATACGGTCTCATCCGAAAGACCGGCACCCACGTCCCACAGTGGGATTCGAACCCCCGACTCAAGGATCATCAGATCTTTGAGCCCGACGCTCTAACCACTGCGCCACGCGGGCGGCGGTTCCTATAGAGACAAAACAACTAAATAACAAAGCGAAAACATCACCCCTAAGTCTGCATACTCTAAACTGCAGATCAGCAAACAACAAATCATTATCCATCAATGATTTTATCACGTCAAATAGTATTGATATTCTTGTTTTGATCGAAACCTGGTTAGGCAATGATAATGATAAATGTGTTATCGCAGAAATGACACCAGTTGGCTATACTACCATTCATGTACCTCGAAAAAGCAAGAAGGCGGGAGGACTTGCAATCATCCACAGACGCGTCATCAACGTGCGTCTTTCCAAACCGGAAACAGAATACACTCATTTTGAACACATGGATTGTATTGTGAGTGTGAAAAACAGCATCAATTTTCGCTTGTGTGCCATATACCGTCCGCCACCTTCGAAAGCAAACCATTTCAGAAACTCGATATTCTTCGAAGAATGGTCGAGATATATTGAAAATCGGGTTATTGCTCCTGAAGAACTGGTAATTCTCGGAGATCTAAACTTCCATCTTGATCGAGCCAGTGACACTGATTCAAAGACATTTATGAACATGCTGAATGATTATGGACTCATTCAAAGCGTCCGTGGTGCCACCCACGTACATGGTCATACACTTGATGTAATCATCACCAGAGAAGATAGTTCCATTCTTCAGCATGATCCATCTATCATGAATTTTGTACTCTGCGATGACAAAGGAAATTCGGTTGGCGATCACTTTGCTGTTCAGGCTCTGTTACAGATCTCCAAGCCTAAGCTGGAACACAAAACACTGTCCTATAGGAAGTACAGAGAAATTAACATCGCCGAACTCAAGGAAGATATATCTTCATCATTCGATCTTCAAATCATGGACAAACAAATTGTTGATTTAGTCGAGACGTATAACAACGGTCTGAAATCTATCATTGACAATCATGCACCCGTTCAGAAAAAAGACATAATCATACGGCCAAAAACACCATGGTACAATGCAGAGTTGAAAGCAGCTAAGAGAGCTCGCCGAAAAGCAGAGTGACAGATGCGCATAACCAACTTAACAATACACAAACAAATACACAGACAAAAGTGTATAGATTATTCAAAGCTCCTGCTACGATCCAAGCTTGACTACTACTCTACCAAAATATTAGAGGTTGGACATGACCAAAAGAAGCTTTACCAGCTCAGTAAGAATCTAATGGGAAGCTCTCGAGAGACGGTCCTTCCAAAGCACGATGATGAAGAATCGCTAGCAAACAGATTTTGTGAGTTTTTCATTGGGAAAATTGAAACCATCAGATCCAGTCTTAATGATACAACATATGTCAACATCATCGAAGCACTTAAGAGTTTTTTTTTTTTTTTTATAATTTATTTGCTTTTTTTCCATGATAAACATATAACACAGAAAGTTTTTTGCACACAGTCACACCCACACACGCGCATACATCTGCTTTAATTAATGATTATACAGTGTTATTTATAATTATAATACCAATTAATAATGAGTGGAACAATCTACCAGACTCGCTACGATTCCAGAAATCAATTTTTACATTCAAACGGGACTTAAAAACGTATCTTTTTAAATTAGCATACAGTGTTTAATCATTTTACCTAGACGTATATCAATTCTATTTCATGTATTTTTAACCTTCAGTCATCTTGGTGTCCTTCTGAATCTTTTGTTGTTAATATTACTTTCATTTGTATTCTAGTGTCTGTAAAATTGTGTAATTTGAATTGAAGCGTTTTAATCCTTACCATGTTTACTGTATCACAGGTTTTTTTGTTAATGTGGTCATGTGATATAATTTTTATCATGTTCAGCGCCTTAGGGTAAATTTATTTTTATATAGGGCGCTATATAAATGCATATATTATTTATTATTATTATTTATAAAGATTCTCGAGCGGGACGTTAAACAATATTTAATCAATCAATCATAAAGGTAAACCTGTGAAGTCCAACACCTGTGTAAATCAGGGCCTGTGCAATCCAATACCTGTGTTATCCAACACCTGTTTCATTCAATACCTGTGTATATTTCAACTCTTAACCTTGTTCTCTACATTACGCAATTTGATTTTATATGTAATCTTTTTCCCCAGAATGTGTCATTCTTGAGTTGATTTTTTTTTTCCAATACAGACAGTGAAAGGTCAACTGGGTTCACAACCTTTGACTCCACCCCTACAAAAGCTAGAAGATTTCTACATGACGGACTCCATCAGTCGCGCATCACAGACCATGGCCAAATGTGTGCAGGCCGTGAAAGAGGCGGACAAAAACCCGTACCTGTAGTGACCCCAGGGGGTGTTATGTCACCCTCAAGGGAGTGTTGCCCCAGACAGAGAGAGACAGTTAAATAGTATTGACAGTGAAAGTGACACTGAGGAGAAGAAGAGTTCTTGCTTTTTTTGTTATGTGTTACTCATCTTTGTAAATAAAAGATATTTAAGGAGTGGAATTCTAATTTGTTAAGTTCATTCAGACTTGTTATGAGGCGGAACTTATTCAAAAGCTTTTCTATGAACAGAAGAAAAAAAAATCTGGTTAAAATCGTCATTTACATATATCGATGATGTTTTATCTACATTTGTATTAAGAGCAATCATTTTCATTGAATATTTTGAATGGGTTTCAAGGTGGATTTTTTTTTTACCTTAAATTATATTCTGCTGTTATAGTTTTTGTGGTGGCAGTATACTGACAAACACATCGATGTATCGTTTGTGATGCAATTATTGCAGATTGTAAATATCCACGAAAATTGGACAACCACAGAAATTGCCCGCTATACGGTTTGTGTATATGTCTGTGTTGAATATGAACCGAGTTTGAATTGAAATATAAACGAGATACAGCCTTCACAATTCTTTGTTATCTAAACATGGCTTGTGTCATGTTTTTGCTTAAATTTAGATTGCTTAATAGAAATTAAATATCATGTTTAAAACAATAAAAGATGTGAAAAACACTAGAAACTGTTTAATTGTGATCAGAATCAACTTTTAAGGGGAAAAAAATCTTTTAACATTCGCTACGCGCATATTTAACTCTTGACAGATGAGATAGACAAATAATTTGAAAAATCAATATGGCAAAAACTACTATTTTTCGATGAATGATTGTGAAAAAATGTGCATTTGGAACTACACGATTCTTTCAATATTCATTTTATGGGTATGCTATATGCACATGTCCAAAATGACCTCAAAAATGGTGGATTTTTTTGGGGGGGGTTGTTTTTTTTTTTTTTGTTTCAGTGAATTGAACAACGATTGTAGAAATACATTATTAATGCCTACATTAAAGTTTACAATAGATAAATTTCAAATAGTTTAGCACAGCTATTGAATGTTTTAAGAAAAGGTTTAAACAGGTAGGATGTATCATTGTAGTGTGTGGAAAATATCAGTATTAATCATGATATTAACTAATTTTAATTAGATACACAGTGAAAGCTTGACAAGATTAATCAGATTAAATTGACAGATATACAATTTTTACCTGTGATTATCATAATTGCTTATTTACCTGGCCCTTGATAAGGTGTGAACAAAATTGTTAAAACAACACCATGGTCATAACTATTAAAAAGTTTATTGAGGACACCTTAAAGTCAATCATGTACATGAAGTAGACAAAATAAAACAATACATTATTTCCTGCCTATTCAACTGGAATGCCACAGCATACCATTCAGAAAGTTTGTTGAAAACAGAGTACAATCTGTTCAATGGTTTCTTTTTTGCATGGCTTCAAAAGTGATATTATAAATTAAAATCCCTAAAAATTTTGATATACTACTGAAAATCTGCATATAGTACTCAATACTTTGTCATACAACATGAAACCCAGAGATCCCATTTGGAGTTTCTACACCACCGAAGAAGAAAACAACAAAACCACTGCCAAATTTAAAGAATGTAATGCTGTTGTCAGTGCCAAGGTACTCAGACTGCGTTCACATGGAGCCAAGTGCCCAGGTTTACCAAATAAACCAACTCAGGTAACACAAAAGAGACCCTGTGAAGAAGTAGTGGATCATGTAGATGACCAGCCACAAGCTACACACACTTCCGTGTCACCAGCACCTGACCCCCCCCCCCTCCCAACACACACACACACACAAAAGAGACCAAAGATAGAGCAGTACAGTATGAGCCATTGCAGTATTTCTACTGACCAGTCCATGAGTAGACAACTAGATGAAAAGATTGCCAAACTCTTTTATGCCTGTAATCTGCCCTTCAACATTGCTGATCATCCAGTATTCCAAAAAAAAAAAAAAAAAATTGAGATGCTACGTACTTGTTTGTATATTTAGTATAATTTTAGGCATAGCCTTTTACCAGGTTTCATAAGTACTGACCATTCAAAATTTCAATTGACCATTATTGACTGGTTTAAACCAGTATTCACCAGTATTGACCACTGGTCTGGTCAATACTAGTATTGACCGGTTTTTTGCCAAGGTTGCAGAGAGGTTTGCGAAACCGTCCTACAAAAGAACGGAAATAATATCAATGGAGGTCCAGGACGTATTGAGGAAATTGATGAAAGCAAATTTGGTGAACGGAAATTCCATAAAGGTAGGCGAGGACTGGGTATTTGGTGGCATTGAACGTGATTCAAAAAAGTGTATTTTCACCATTGTTGAGGATAGAAAAGAGGACCCCCTTGTAACCATCATTAAACAGCACATTAAACCAGGTACAACCATTATCAGTGACTGTTGGAAAGCCAAAAGCTCTTTGAATTCAGAAGGTTTCACTCATCTCACAGAAAATCATTCTATTTCCTTTCGTTTCTAAATTTGATATCTGAAGTGATTTAGTCTCACTTGCACAACATAATAAAAAAAGCCAGTCTCACTTACACAACATTTCTAATTATCGTCCAGGTAAATGTTTTGGTTATAGTCTGTTACACGAAAACTATGATATAATATAAAATGAAAGTATTCAATATCAAGGCAAGAAATGGTTTAGAATCTTGTTTCCCAATGTTAAAAGTGAGAGGATGTTTCTTCCATTTTACTCAGTGTGTTTGGCGTAAAACACAAGAGTATGGCTTAGCTGTGCGGTATAGAGATGATGATGAACTGAAAAAATTAGTTCGTCGTGCTGAGGTTCTGCCTTTAGTGCCTCTTCAATGTGTATCTGACGTGTGGTTCTATGCTTTGGATGAAACTGAGGACATCACACCAGAAGTGACTAGATTCAAAGATTATATCACTTCAACATGGGTAGAAGGCCAGCCTCTTCAGCTATGGAACCACTTCGACAATGATGGGCCTCGAACAACAAACAACGTAGAGGGGTGGCACAGCAAAGTCAACAAGCTCTGCCGTCGAGCTAATCCCAACATCTTCGCCCTCTTGTCCTTAATTCGTGGGATTCAAAGTGCAAATGAAGCAAAACTTATTCAACTTTTAGCTGGAGGAAAAAAGCGACAAAAACGGAGGAAATACCGCAATTTGGACTCTCGATTACTTGAACTCAAAGGACGATATAATCGTAATGAAATTAGCGTGATCAAATATGCAAATGCAGCATCATATCTGCTTCACTTTGAATAGACTGTGACTGTCGGTGAAATTTTCACATGTCAAAATATAAATATGTTGTACGAAGGTGATGGGATTAAAAATAATATGCTATCTATGGATCTTTTTTATTTAATATTTCTATCATATTTATTGTTTTATATAGTTTATATAACTCAAATTATTCTGATACTTATGCACTTCTAGAAACAGACTATAGTAGAAAGTCCTTTGTTCTACCCTGGTCAGTAATTATATGTTAGTCTCACTTACACGACATAAAATTTCTTACCTGTGGCTAATTATTTTCCAAATGTTGTGTAAATGAGACTACATGTCTGAAGTCTACCACCCAAACAAAGACGATTTCATTTCTAATTCTGCCACTCCACCTTTGAAAAAACCAAGAACACCCTTAGTAGACCTGACGCCACACCTCAACAACAGCCTTGACGATTTTCAAATCTGACGTATTTATCAAAATAACATTTTATTTTTTGAAGACAATACATTTCACTAACTTTTGCAAGTGGAATCAAAATGGCCGCCGTAAACTTAACAACGGGTTTGACGTCACGGTTTTGCACGCGGATCTAGATACCTGGGGACCGGTGAAGTAAAGTCAACCCCTAGATCTACGAAGTTTATGGAATGATTGAAATTTCCAAATTTCTTCATTTCCAATATGGGAGCTTTACAAGTTTTAAAACTAAAGTGTAAAATTGAATTGTGATTTTACTTCCTTGTTCCATATTTTAATCCGTGTGCGTAAATCATGAATTTGACCTACTTAACTTTAATTTCACTACCCACCACCTGTTAATCCTGTTAGCCTGGACGTCGAATTTTTTTTCTAGTGGATTTGATTTGGCCAACACTTCCAAACTCCAAACATGAGGGCTCTCCGACTACTTGCGCGATGGGAGTGAGATGTGTCTATAGACCTTATTAAGCGCCTTTTATTTTTAAAATTTGACCCTTGACCTCGCGCATACGCAAGTTGCGTAGGGCAAGAAAATTCTCGCCATGTAAAGAAATAAGGCAGTAGGCTTGTTTGTTTAACAGCGGATTAACTGTTCAGGATGAGTTTATATTATAAATCAATGCCGGAGGCTTGTCAGGTGGATTACGCAGATAAACTACTACAGCTGGGAGTGAGCGATTTGTGTTTGGATCCTTTCATAGACAATGATAATTGGATAAACAATGTGTCAAAATGGCCAGACGTGGAGTTTGGACAAATTTATTGTTACCTCGTTGATAGCCCTGGGCAGTTACACGTTAGACTTTGAAGGCATACAGATCGTAAGAAGCTTACAATTATTTTCACAGCGGGTGGGTGCAAACGGTGTTGTTGTGTGATTTAAAAACAAATTGTTTTTTGCGTGCCAAAGTTAATCGTTCACAAGCCACAACTGAGAAGCCAATATCTAGGCCTTGAACAATGTTAGTAAAGCCCTGAAACGATTGCAAATATGTTATTTAGCCCCCCGGCTTCAAAATTTCTGGATCTGTCACTGTAGGTGCCTAATGGACAATGATTTTCTCACTCTTAAACTTGTTTAAAGTGTCCGTGAAGCAGGTGACAAAGTGCTTCTCTAAATATAGTTTCCATAATAAAAAACGTAAAAACCCAAGTCTGAGCACCGAGTGTTGTTTAATGAGCGAGTTATTGCACGAAATATAAAAATATTGCGAATTCACACTTTTACGATATAATGAAAATAGCCTCAACCGGATGTGACGTCAGCTTACATCAGGCGCCATTCTCGATGCAGTATTAGCTTGTTGAATCATCGGAAATGGCTAGTAAAAATAAGGGACGGATGTGTGTTGTGGCAGGCTGCAGTAAAAGACAAGTAGACGGAGTTTCAGTGCACGTTTTCCCGAAAGACCGGCATCAGCGAGCAGCCTGAATTCGCTTTGTGAAGCTAACAAGGGCACACTGGACTGGACCATCGCAGTACACAGTGATTTGCAGTGACCATTTTAATGAGGATTTTGCTACGAGGCCCGATTGTCGTTGATGAAAGACTTCGGCATTCCAGTAAACAAATGGCTACCAGACATCACAAATAGAGGCATTTCACAGTACCATCAACCACTTTGCCCCCAAAATGGTGTCTTTCTCCTACTATGGCATGTACTGCAGGTATGTTTATGCTTCAGAAATTTCATGACATGTACAATATTTATTTCATTTTTGACAATTTTTAAAATACATGTATATATATATATATATTTTAAGGTTATTGGTTGCTGCCCTCCATTATAATGAAAATGCTTCAAGGGTTCAGGCTACCACAAAGGAGGGGGACATGCAGTATAAAATAAGCTTTCCAAAATTTAAGCATGGAGAATACAGTGTGTGAAAGCAAACTGTAGATTCAACGTATGTACAATAATCCTTCTCTCAACTATTGTATATGCCTAAATCAAATTTATTGGGGAAATGATAAATAAAAACTAGTATAACAAATTTTCAAATTTTATTGATATGGAAACCAAAATACAATATTAAAGCATCCTAGATATAAAATATTTATTGTCAATTTTATTTCAGGGTATGTCACTTCTTTGATGAAGGAGACCTTCACGTCGATGGAAGTTTTAGTGAAGACTACAGCACCCCGTAAACCATATCCTGTCTCCTGCTTGCCAGAAAAAGAGCCACCACCACTTTGCAGTAATTTTGTCCATCCTGAAAAAAAAATGAGGCAGTGTTGCATTTCAGATCTCGTTTTAGGAAGAAAGAAACACCAGTATAGAGGAGATGTGTGATGAACAGAACTTTATAGGATCTCCATGTATTTAATTGTATATATATATATATATATATATATATATATATATATATATATATATATAAAACTTCATAGTAGATTGCTTTCTTAGTGTCATACTATGTAGCTTTAGTATTTTGCACTGACTGAATAAAATTTAATCAAATTATAAGATCTATGAAGACAAGATTTTAAATAAAGCAGTAATGACAGTTACAGATTTTAACCACTACTGACCTTCAGCCCAATGAATAAATACCCGTATTTTAGCCAACCTGCTTTCTTTTTCTACTTCAAAAAGCATTGTCTTGTTTCTGTTGGTTTTTTTTTGTTGTTTTTGTTGTTGTTTTTTTTTTGTTTTTTTTTTGTATCAATTATTGAGAAATAAAGCCAACATGAACAGAACTCTAGTCACGAGTATCACTCTTCAAAATAAATAAATAGAAATTAGAAAAGAATGGCCGTTTTCTAGCATGGGTTTACTGGTGTCTCATAATATCACGGTACTAAATTATTTTGTTTTAAAAGAGAATTCCAGGTTGTCATGTCAACACTATCAAGTGTTATATTCATAGAGTTTAAAATTGACTAGCTTTTCATTCCAATATAATTTTCTGACCTTGTTTCGCTTGTTATGCTCGCTGTTTTTAAAACCAGTAGTCTAACTTAGCTTCAAAAATGGAGACTTCCATTGTATCGCGGTATTCGATATTCATGGGAGTCTGGTGCAGTTAAACAGCACGGCTTTTATTTTTTCTATTGATGTGACATTACGTCACGTACCTACTGTTAACATTCAGGTGACAGACTGACAATTCATGATAATCTATTTTTCTTATCACATTTGAAATTATGGTATGTCCATATTTTTGGAATGAAACATATTTTGAGATTTTCATATAAATACATGTAATTTTAACAAAAAAAACATTCAATCATCTCATCTTCTGACATATTTACTAACTTTCATGTACCCAATCTTCAGTCTGTTTACAGAAGGTGGCCTAAAAATCGCTGAATGACTTATTTTGGAATATACCGATACAATGGAACCCGCGATATAAGGAGAAAGGAGTATACTATGATTACTTAGTATTGCTTTTTTCCCCTACACGTTTAAGCTGCAAGTTTCAATGTTTCGTTATAATAAAGTTTTCGTATGTATTTCAACATTTAATTACAGTTTACACGTGTTACAAATAAAAAAGAAAGTGAAAGTCATACCAATCTGTATTTCCTAGACGGTGCTGATCGTCGGCCTCTTCCATAGATAGATCTGATTCGCTAGAATCAGTTGCTTCAGGTTCAAAGCGATATGGAATAATATTCCGCTCGTGTTCCTCTTCGAAGGATGACATCTCAAATGACATATTTAAGTCAATATCGGACGAAGAACTGTGATCATCATTCTTGCTTACGGTCGCCATTTCAAAACAGATGTTACGTGACGTCACGCAAGGGTTTTGCTATAAATACTTCAAACCGGAAGTAGCCTTGATTGATTTTAAGCAGGTGCAAAAATGGGCAACTTTGAAAGGGAATAACTTCCGTATCGCCGCTAATTTGAATGTAAAATTTTGGGATAATGACTTTCATGTTCATCCACACTAATTAAACCAAACTTTGAGCTTGACTTCACGGGCACTTTAATATTATGACTTGAAGATTGACTGAAATACTAAGTAAGTTGATGAGCCAGCTCAGAAGAGTACATATCATGATCTGACAGTGACATTTCAGACATATTATACTGTATACTTTTTTCACAGAATGGGTGAAGTTTGTTCCCATGTTGCTGCAATTCTCTTCAAAGTTGAAGCGTGTGTCCGACTCGGGTACAATAAAGAATCCTGCACATCTATACCCTGTCAGTGGAATCAACATTTCACAAAAAAGGTGACTTTGTTTTCATTCTATCTATTCTTTTTCATTGTAATTATTGCATATACCATAGGTACATGTAGTATGTATAATTTTAGAGAGCTATATTTGTGCATTACAGCATTAAACAGATAGTGTTTCAAAATAACGAAATACATGCATTTACGAACACTTGCATCATGAAATATTCAATATAATTTTTATGCCCCCGTATCTAAGATCGGGGGCATATAGTTTTTGGCCTGCCCATCTGTTTGTCTGCAAAAACTTTAACATTGGCCATATCTTTTGAATGGTAAGTGATAGGGCTTTCATATTTGTGTTCCTTATGACAAGATCTATTAGTACCTTGATTTTTGACCTTCTGACCTTGAACTTTGACCCACTTTTCAACAACTTGAACATTGGCCATATCTTTTCACTAGCAAGTGATATGAATTTCATATGTGTGTTCCTTATGACAGGACTTTTCTAATGGTACCTTAATTTGATGTTAAAGGGACTGGTTCACGATTTTGGGACCAAAAATCGTTTTCATTTTCAATGTTAAGAATTAAAAATATAATCCATTTTAAGTTGAAAAGCAAAATTTGAACTTTCTGACTACAAGGATAAGGAAGATATTCTAACCCAAAATCTGTATTATGTAAACAAAGACTCGAGTCATTTTATGTAAACAAACAATAATGAATTGCTAATTTTGCTATTTAAAGCATAATAATTTTTGAAGAGTCATTAATTTAACTTTCAAATGGCACATTTTACCTGAAGAATACGTCAACTTTAAAATTTACCATGAAGTTAGATCCTTTTTTGATATTTTGTAAACAATAACACACCCCAGTCTTTGTTTACATTCCTAATATTGAATTCTCTGTATTGAGCTTGTTTCATAAAGTACAACTTTAATTTTGTGATAGTACTTTTTAAACGTAATAAATAGTACACTTACATTACAAAAAGTGAAAATTAAAGTTTGGTGGAAATCGTGAATCAGTCCCTTTTAGGTCTGTGACCCTTGTCACCTTGACATTGATCCTAAAATGAGCGTGTTTGGACTCTGCTGCTGACGGGGACATCTGTGTTTCACAAACACATCTTTTTAATCAAGATTTTTCAGGTCGAACCAGTTCCTCTATCACATATAAACTTCACAAAACCAAAGAAATCCACATTCCATCTTCCATCAACAACACTTGCAATTCAACCCGACCAGAACTTTGACAGAACTGACACTTTTTTAGAAATGCTGAAGGAAACACACCCTGAAGCTGTGATATTCAGTGTATTAGATCCTAAACCAAACCCACCCATTCCAAACCCATCATTGCCATCTCTTTTGACATCACTCTATGATGAAGAACATGTTAATCTCTCATTCTCTGACCTTGAGAAAAAGTGCAATGAAGTGGTGAAAAATATGAAAGTTTCTGCTGATGAAGCATGTAATCTCGAGGAATTAACACGTCAACAGGGTCTCTCCATGAATTGGCATAATCATAGAAGAGGTAGATTGACTGCGTCAAATTTTTACGACATATGTCATACAAATCCACAACAACCCAGTGTTTCCCTTATTCGTAGAATCATGATGTATACACTAAATGTTGAGACGACTGCAATCAAGTGGGGAAAGGAAAAAGAGGATCGTGGACTTAAAGAGTATGAGATTCAAATGAAAAAACACAACCCAGCGTTCAAAGTGAAAAAAGTGGATTGGTTGTAAACCTCAGGCATCCCGCTCTAGGGGCAAGTCCTGATGGGGTGACCGAGTGCCCATGTTGTGGTCGAGGACTGGTTGAAATAAAGTGCCCATACAAGTTTGTGAACAGTCACCCATGTTCTGTCCCAGAGGCTGGATTCTACTTAGACAAACATGATAGCAGAACATCCAAAATTAAAGATGGATTGTATCTATGTGAAAATAAACTAAAGCAATCATCTAAGTACTTTTATCAAGTGCAAGGGCAGATTGCATTATGTGATGTGACCTTCCGCGACTTTGTGTGCTGGACCCCTAACGGATTGCATATAGAACGAGTGAACTGTGACCAAACCTTCATCAGTGAAATTGTAGAAAAATTGAACAAGTTTTTCACGAAATGTATGTTACCAGAGCTGCTGACAAATCGTTTGAAAAGTGATACTAATAACACCAGACAACAGACACCAGTTTGTATTTGTGGAAAACCAGAGGACTTTGATAATCTCATTGGATGCGATTCCAGTCAGTGTAGTGTGGAATGGTTCCACATGAAATGTGTAGGACTAAAAAAAAGTCCCCCAAGGATCCGGGGAGTGTTTACCCTGCCGAAAGCTGCCAATATCCAAAAGAAAAAAACCGGTGAATGTTTAGAATTGAGCAATTCTTGTAATTTCGATTTGGACTATCAATATGACCCACATGAGCATGCATTACATATATGATTCTTTTTAAAATTTAAGTGAGCAGTTTCTGATACAGTGAAAAATTGTCATTGAAATCCACAGCAATTTCCTTTAATATTAATTTAAAGAAAATTTTGTACATTTTAATTTCACGATATATATATAAAAAAAAAATCAGCCTACCGACTCACCTTAAAAAATGTGTGTCGGAGTACATCAAACGAAAGTATTTTCAATGATGGCCTCAAGATGGAATACACACACACTGAGAAGTAAATTGGAAGGAGAAAATTTTATTCGGAATGCAAATGTTACCAAACAATAATGCAAACATGATCAAAAGTAGTTTAGATAATAAACAGCAAAGTCAAAGTCACAAAGACTTTGGTGGAATTATGTAAGACAGGGGGGGGGGGGGGTTATAATAACACTTTCCATAGAATGGGTTATCTGTCATTGATGTCTCAAAGAATGGCTCCATTGGTATTTACTACTGCCGCAACCACACGTATGATCTTGTCCCCTGCAGGAATCCTAGAGTTGAATCGTTTGCTCACGAGGTTTATTGGTAAGGGTCCCTTGATAATTTCGAAATCCTTAAGACATCCAATTACTCTCTCGATGTGAATCCTAGCCCTCGACATCATCCTTGAAGTTTCAACTTCTTTGGAGAGCTGCTTTTTTCCTCTTGTAAAAGCAGGCACAACAAGTTTGGCTCCCTTTTTAGCAAAGTCCTCGGTCATTTGGAAACCACGATCTGCTAACACGACATCCCCTGGCAACAACTTGTCTAATATACCTGATTGCATGGTAATCTGTCTGTCACTCACTTTACCTCCCCAACAAGTTGAGAGAAATGTCACACATCCAGTGGGACTTGCACCAACAAGAATTTTAATTGTATTGTGTCTTTTGTAGTTTGAGTATGTTTGGGAACGGGCCTTTAGATTGGAAGGTCGTTCAATGAAGATTTCAGTACAGTCAATTATGCACTTGGCCCTCTTAAACACATTGTTCTGAAACACACTCGGCAGCTGGCAGACATCAGTTTCTGGCCACACAACAAGTCCACCTAAGCTCTGGTACAATGCATCCAACCATGCATGAAAAATGTTGGTGACTGCTGGCTGACTTACACTGAAGCGATAGGCGAGGTCATCCATGGCTAAATTCCGTCTCAACTTCACTAAAGTCAATAAAAGTTCATCTTCGCGGTCTAGCTTTGTTTTGCGTCTTTTCACTTTTTGTGATGCAGCAGCAAACACATTCTTCAATGTCGCAAAATTTGGGAATCCTGTATAAAATCGAGTTCTCTTGTCGTCATTTCTTATTGCATTGTAACTTAATGTCTTCCTATCAATTTCCTCCATCAACATCCTGTTGTCACTCTCAATTTTTTTCACTGAATTTCTCAATTCTTGTAGTTCTTTCACTTGCTCATCATGTACAGCTTGCAGCTGAACTTGACAGAGTTTCAAGTTATCCAAATCTTCTTTTAGTTTGTCACAAAGCTGCTTGAGGTACTGAATTGTGAGTATCAAGCTCTCCATCACAGGCATGGCAATGTCCGTCTGAATGGCCATTTCACATGTAGTTGGTACATATGTCTGAGTTGATACTCCAGGCACAGAAGTTGGAAGGTCACTTCCCAAGGATAAAAGGGCTGCAACAGATTCTGACTTGGCAATGTTTTCTTTTCGCTCAAGTAGGCGCTGATGTCGAAGGACTTTACTCTGAAGAGATTCATCAGGTTGGGTCTTGAATGAAAATATGGATGGCACATAATCTGGATTGGTAGGCTCCCTTGATGGCTGACCTACAAAAATTGTAAAAGAATTAAGAAATGGGAATTTTAATATATCTTTGTATTGGTATATAATATATCACAATATATTATAAAGATAACATAAACTATTATTACATTTAAAATTATTGTCGGGTTAAATAAGACTACAGAAATTATGAATAATTGTATAGCTATAATTATATGCCTTAAAAATATTTTTTTATTATACATCAGCATGATAATTCTATGCAATGCCTCATCTTATATTGGTCTAAACCAGTCATTCCTTTCAAGAAAAAGGATGAGCAATGTGTACATTCAGGTGCGGATCCAGGAATATTAAAGCTAGAGGGGATGTAAATAAACTTCGTGAGTAGGGGGTTTTGGGGTATACTTAACCCCAGTAGGTGAGAGTCCTGATGGGTGCCCAGGTAGCAAATCCCCTGGATGCCTCCTGTCTTCGTTTTTAATTAATATGTCTCCTCTGTAGTCATTCTTACCAAACTCTGTCCATTTGAATGGCGTGAAATTGATAATGACAAAAGTTTTCAAGGCTCTTTGGAATACAACAGATCTTGTCGGTGTATCTTAAAAAAAATTACGGGGAGCGCACGCCGGGTTCGCCCCTCAGGCCTCTAAATCCGCCACACATTGCTCTATTGAATAATTTGAATTAATCACTATATATCCAATCCATACTGACATGCAGTAAATAATGTTTGTATTATCAATTTTTAAAGAAAATTCGGTCGAATCATGTGCCGGATCTCGTATGAAAGTACGGCACCTAGGCTACGTATTAATCAAACCTCATTATCTGTCGTTTTCAAGGAAGTTTTATAATCGTATACTTAATTGAAATGTATGAAAAATATATTTTACCGCTAATAAAATGTTTGGAGCAGATCCTGGAATGCTCAGAAGGCTCCCACTTGTCTCTCTTAATGGCCGAAACCCACTTCGCTCTCAGGTGAGGGTCCTTGGGTATTCTGAAAAACTTCACTTCTACGCCAGGTCTCTGTCTGTTTTTACAGTCATACGCACAACAATGGGCGGGCATTATGTTGTCTGCATACCAATGAACCCAAGCATGACATCAATTACGATAGTAATCCAGGTTAACAGACAAAGTGGCTACCATACAGGTGAACTTCTATTATGAGACATGTGTATTCTTGCCCTACGCAACACTGCGCATGCGCGACCGCGGTGAATTCTGGGACGGAATTTTTTAAATATTTTGGGCGCGTAATAAGGTCTATAGAACGTTCCCACGTGACTACGGAGCTGCACTCCGTGCATGCGCATAAATACTTCCGCAGTTTCATTTTATGGACGTTTGTTTCGCTTTGATCAACACGTTGATCCCGCAATGGCACGTAGTTGTAGAGTATACAGGTGTACTAATCAAGACGATGCGAGAGGAAGAGAGAAGGAGATCAGTTTTTTCAGTTAAATTAAAGGATATTTGCTTCAGTTTTATTCGAAATTAAAATAAGAAGCGATGCCATATCAAAGAGGCCTGCATGGCAATGTGATCGTAAAATTAATATCACTTTGTAAATAAGTCTCAGATGACATTTTCATAGTTGCCAAACAAAAATAGATCTCAAATATAACAAATTCCGTTTAGGAGAATGTTTTTTTATCATACATACAGAGGCAAAGGATACACTGTTTACTCGTGTATAGATGTAGTAATTTTGAGTTTGTATATATATTTAATCTTAGGATTCCCTAAAGATACACATAAACGTCGAGAGCATTGAGTCGAGATGAATTTGTACCCAGTGAACATTCCTCTATGCTCGGAGCGCTTTGTTTTTGGTTGACACAGTGATGATCTGTTAGATTATTCTCATTATGAGATGCCTGTTGATGCAGAGACAGAACCGAGAACCAGATGGAATATTCAAAAGGTAAAAAAGTGTATGTAATGTCCTGAGTGACCACACATTCCATGCCTGTTAACTCTTTTTTTATTATCTCCCTCACTAGAGAGTTACACAAAACAATAATCAGTTACCAACAATTCGTACACATAATAATTCACATACATTACATCCTTTCTTTTTTAAAAAAATAAAAAATGACAAGTCACTTAAATTAGATACACAATAGTATCAAGTCCATATTATAAGAGTCAAATTTCACTCATACTGATAACTGAAATTTCACATAACATAAACTGAAATTTACTAACAATTGATGCAATAACTTATCTGAATCACTGCATGAAATATCATTTAACAAAGTTACTAGTTGGAATAGTTCTCCAGGTATTTGGGTTTCTTAATTTCACGTCCAGATCTGGTTCTGCTAATCAAATCACTATCCAACAACGGTGGTGCGATATCAACGGAATCACGGTTAGGAATAGAACACTGTTTTGACGCGACATTGAGAGCTTCTGTTTCAGGAGACTGCTTCTGCGTGACATTTGGAGTTTCTGGTTCGCAATGCGTAAACACATGTGGATTCCTTGAATTCATCATTGGCAGCACCGCACACTCGCCAGACAAGATCACATGTGGTTCTTTGGTTTTGAGGAGCATGCGATTATTCCTTCTATATAATCGATCACTTCCGGCTTTCACAATGTGCGAACGAGGTTGATCCGTATGTTTTATGAACTCAGCAGGCTTCCAACCTTCTGGCGACTGTATCCTAATAGTGTCTCCACGTTGACATTGTTCACGCTCTTTCGCTCCGCGATCGTAGTAATGTTTCTGCTTCTGACGATAGTTCATCAGTTTGGAAGACAGGACTTCTGATTGAACTGCTGTCGGTTTCCTGAGATTATTACTCATTGGTAAACAAGTTTTCGCGCGTCGACCCATAAGTCTCTGCATTGGTGATCCAATTTGTTCGTCTCGAGGTGTGTTCCTGAGATCCATAAGACTCAAATACACATCATCAACAGATTCATCACCAGATTCACTGCATTTCTTAAAGAGGTTCTTCACTGTTTGCACAGCTTTTTCAGCAAGGCCGTTAGATTGTGAATACAGAGGTGAAGAGGTTACATGCTCAATACCGTAGTTCAAGACAAAAGACTTGAATTCAGCACTTGTGTATTGTGGACCATTGCCACTAACTAGAGTATCCATAATACCATATCTCGCAATATTCTCTTTCAGGTGCTTGATAACATTCCGTGACGTGGTATCGCGTTTTAGTGATGCTACTCCAATGAAGTTGGAATAGTAGTCCATCCAATTCAAACAAATCTGTGGCTACCTTGCTCCACGGTAACGAAGGTATGGGGTGTATCAACATAGGTTCCTTCTGAGGTTTGCGCTGAAACTGTAAACACGCACTGCAACGACTAACCACATCCTCTATCTGCTTGTTCATCCCTGGCCAATAGACAAGTTCCCGTGCTCTTTGTTTGCATTTTAACATCCCCATGTGTGAACTGTGAATAGTTTTCAGAGTAGACGGTCTTATCTCAACTGGAATAACAATGCGTTCTCCACGGTAGATCACACCATTGTATGTTGAAAGTTCATCTCTGAAGTCCCAGAACTGTAATACTTCAATCAGTGCATCAGCTCTTCTTGTGGGCCAACCGTCACTAATGACACGCTTCAACATCTGCAACTGGTCATCTCGTTTTGTTGCATCTGCTATCAGGTCATGTTTGTTACTTGTCAGTGTCTCTGCTTTGAAGACCATCATCTCATCATCCATAGATTGACATGTTTCTGGTAAGGGTAAACGACTTAAACAGTCCGCAAGTCCTAGATCTTTTCCTTTGACGTAAACAAGACGAAACTCACAAGGTTGTAGTTTCAACATCATCTTATGGATGCGCATTGGTTTGCGCATGATGGTTTCCAAAGGTTTGTGATCAGATTCAATTGTAACATTGGTTTTGCCGTACAAAAGTTTATGGAATTTCTCGCATCCAAAAACAACTGCCAGTAGCTCCTTCTCGATCTGGGCGTAGCGCTGTTCTGCAGTAGTCAAGGCTCTGGAAGCGTACGCAACAACTCCATTCTGCTGGATAACAGCAGCACCTAGTCCCTTCATAGATGCATCCACGCTGAGAGTTACTGGTTGACTGATATCGAAGTATCTGAGAACTTCAGTTGAGGTAAGTGCTGTTTTCACATTCTCAAATGACTGTTCCGCTTCAGGAGTCCAATTCCAATCATCACTGGTCTTTAAAGCTCTGAGAGGTGCGTTCAGTTCACTCAGATTGGGAATGAACTTGGCCACGTATGCTAACATCCCAAGGACTATTTCCAATTCTGCATGATTTTCTGGCGCTCTCATCTCGGTGATTGCTCTAACACGTTCAGGAGTAGGCTTTAGTCCTTCACCAGTCAATAAATGACCTACATAGTTCACTTCACTTTTGGCCAGAACACACTTGTTTTTGTTCAATTTCAAGTTTATGGCCTTAGTCCGTTCGAATACAGCTCGTAAACGACTGTTGTGTTCACTATCATTCCGACCATGTACAAGAATGTCGTCCATAACAACTTCCACACCATCTATGGTTCCAAAGTGATTGGTCATTTCACGTTGAAATACTTCTGCAGCACATTTAAGTCCCGTCGGCATGCACAAGTAACGGTACCGTCCGAAAGGAGTGTTGAACGTTGTGAGAAGTGAACTCTTCTTTGAGAGCTTAATCTGGAAGTAGCCCATGTTTGCGTCCAAAGTTGAAAATATCTGGCTTCCATGAACTCGAGTTACTATGCCCTCTATAGTATTCATAGGGAAATGTTCGCGCAATACAGCTCTGTTCAAGTCAGTAGGGTCTAAACAGATCCTTACGCGTCCATTCTTCTTGCGCACACACACCATACTGCTAACCCAACTGGTTGGTTCCGTCACTGGTGCAATGATGCTACACTTCACTAAGTGGTCAATTTCTTTCTTTACATCGTCCTGCATTGCAACAGGTAATGGTCTTGGTGCATGAACAACAGGTGCCACAGAGTCATCCACCTTGATATCATATTCTCCTGGTAGACAACCAACACGGTCTCCAATCACATCTGAGAATTCTCGAAGGAGTTCGCCCACAGACGATTTAACACTGTTCACCATGTTCACTCGCGTAATGAGACCAAAATATAAACTATCTGGTCTTCCTAGTAGACTGATGCGTTTGTTAAATGTTAAGTTGCGAGACACAGTTTTGTACCTACAGGGCAATGTTATTTCACCATACACTTTTGTAGGGTTTCCACACACACCATGGATAACAGTACTGCTCCCACAAATTGACGAAATTGATGTAAATTGTTGAGCTATGGATTTGGAAATGATGTTGTATCTGGCTCCACTGTCAATTTCTAACTCCAGCGGTAATCCCTTTACATCGAAAGTAACAGTCCATTCACTGTCTTCACTGGAAGCAACATGTACCATTTCAAACGAGTTCTCCATGAATGCTGTATAACACTGCTGAACCATGCTTTGATCAAAAATATCACCTGCTTCCTCCCCTTGTTCTTGATAGTCTGAGTAATGAACATGGCGTTTTGATTGTTTGTTAGTTCTGCGTCCGTGACGTGGTTGTCCTCTGCGTTGTTGATGGTTTTGCGAGCGACCTTTGCACTCTGGTGAGCCTTTGAAGTGTCCTCTAGTGCCACACTCATTACAGGTTTTGTTGAAAGCTGGGCATTGACGATAAGCATGATGCTTAGTGCATTTCTCACAGTACGGGTGTTTCCCTTGATATCCAGGTCCAGGTTTCTGTTTCCACTTGGATGAACCTGCGTAATTCACTGTCGGATTTTCAGTAAGAGTGTCAAGATGTGCTTGTCTGCATGTCTGTATTACTTTATCTAGAGTTAAGTCTACTGCAGGAATCTCCATAAGTTTTTCTGAACACTTACGGTCATTAACTCCATTGATGATCATGTCACAAATAAATCCTTCACGCTGATCACCATACCCACAGAATTCAGCCTTCTTATTCAGTTCAGAAATATAGTCCATAATGGTCTTATTTCCACATTTTGTGTTCAGGAATTCTTGCCGCTTAATGCTTCTGTAGTTATGTACACCATAATGTCTATCAAACTTACGAAATACGGTTGTCAGGTCATGTTTATCCTCAGCCGGAACTGCATCTATGCCTGCCTCTACATTGGCTTCTACTTCCGGTGCCCAAGCAAATGAATCGTAAATCCTTATGGCGCCACTTCCCATGTTCGCGAGTAATACTCCTACCTTGCGTTTCCCTGGTTTGTCATCAAGACCAAGTGCGTCTAGATGAATCAAAAACGAACGTTTGTAAGCGTCCCATTCCTGAGCTATCGTGTTTGGGTCACTGGGGTTAAATTCAGGCAGAGTTCTTAGCGACTGTGTCGACATGGCGTCCTTACTCTTCGGAATAAAATGTCACAAAAGTTTAAAAAGTTATTCGCCACTTCCTCGTGAGCGGATGGCGAGAGATACACACGATATCCGCACTTCTAGCACCATGTAATGTCCTGAGTGACCACACATTCCAGGTATCACACCGGTAATTGTCCAATCAAAATGAACTTAGTCAATTGTAGTTCCGTAGTTCCGTATATTTAAAAGAATAATTTTTTTTAATGCGTGATTTTTCTCATTTCCCCTTCTTCTTTTATATATATCCCGTGGGGATCCGGGTTGTTGGAATAGATCCTCAGTACCCCTTGCTTTGTCGCAAGAGGTGACTATATATATATATATATATATATATATATATATATATATATATATATACGCACACATATATATATATGTGTGTGTGTGTAGGTATGCTGTTTAGGTCTATATTCATGTACAGAAGTATAGTGTTTGTTTTTAGGATTTCGGTTTTTGTTATCTCATCCGAAGGACGGCCCCATTTAGTCGCCTGTTATGATAAGAAAGGGATATTGATTCGGATGAGACCATAGAAACCGAGGCCCCGTGTCACAGCAGGTGTGGCACGATAAAGATCCCTTCCTGCTCAAAGACCATAAGCGCCAAGCAAAGGCCTAAATTTTGCAGCCCTTCACCGGCAATGGTGACGTCTCCACATGAGTGAAAAATTCTCGAGCGGGGTATTAAACAATATAAAATCAATCAATAATCAATTAGTTATTGTTGTATATCATAACAAGGTCAGTAACACTTGATACATTGCACTGGAGATTCATCTGCATATTCTCGTCACCATGGTAATCAGAAAAAAAAGAGAAGGGGACTATGGCCAAACATTACCATCCGACGAAATGAAAACAAGTACTTCTAGCGAAGGTAAACCGCCAGCGAAGGTCTATCAGGAAATGCTCACTACAACTGTTAGTAGATCAATCCAAGGAGTGCGAAATCCCCGAAACTTAAATCAGGTGAAAATGGCCTCGAAACACATGAAGAACAAAAACAAAACAAACAAAAAAAAAAAGAATTTCGCACGACCTGCTTTTCAATTCCCTTCAACTAGCGTACAGGCTTCCGGGTTACATACACGACGTAACTATGTTCCCAGATCTAACAATAGTGTTCAGATGTCGCTAAATGATGCACGATGTCAATACAATTATTGAGGATATGTTCAGATGAACCAGTGCTTTTATCATACGGCACTACATTTGAACATTGGATTTCTATATGTCAGCTCCAGTAGCAAAGCATATTCTATTCCGGAATGGGGAAAAAATGCTTCTGTGGCATCCATGATCCACGACAGAAAAAAAAAACGATGTCTACACAATCTCTTTTGGAGAAAGATCAAGGCAATGATTCCTACCATAACATGTGGTAAGCACATCCTGGTAGTAGACATTGAGTTCGCTTTTCAAAATGTGGTTGCCGAACTTCCTCCCAACATGAATTTATGCTTATCTTTTAACCACATGACATGACCTGCTTTACAAATTGAAAACATGTGGCGCCAAGTCTGATGACGTGACAGTATACTCAAGGCACTTAGAGCAACTTCTACGTGCCAAGAACAAGGAGAAGTTGGAAAAACTGTATACGGAAATTTTCAGATTTGTGGAGCCTTCCTGTATGTAATTACATGGAAGAGATCCAGTCCATGTTATAGACAAAGGTTTGTAGATGGATTCTGGAGACGTATGAACTCCACAACCCCTTCTCAGGAATCACCAACAATATTTGGGAGAGTTTAAATGCTACAGAAAAGCGACTCGTGCAGTGGAAAGAAGCACCTATCGATGCCATGCTTCTTGCCAGGTAATATCTACAAGACCTCTTTAAGTTCGAGGTTCTCCGGGGTAAGTGTGGTCTTGGTGAGTTTGAATTAAAATCAATGCACTCATACGGCCATATTGACAGAGATTTAGTTCAGTTTCCAACTGATGTCGTCACAACGAATGAAATTAGTGAAAGGAAACATGGAAAAATCATCTCCTGTCCTCAATGAAGCCGGGAAAGACATTGCATCATCTATCCAGGAGCCCACAGAAGCAGTAGGCAGCAGCACCACACAAAGATCGCTGGCTATATCTGGACTTTGTGAAAACAACTTTAAGTTCATCTGAGCACTGCAGCCCAAAGCTTCGTTTTTGAAGGTACACGTGGCGATAAGTGTGCCGTTATCCTCCATCCAAAGGAAAGTTGTCAATGCGAAGCATTAGGAACATGTTGGCACATCATCGTTACAAACTTATCCATAGGCATTGATAACGGCAACGAAAAAAGGGTATACAACCCCACCCAAGCCTCGCCATAGAATATCGTTTTCTGTAGTGGTTGGTTGTGTAGCGATCAGAAGGATTCGATCGATGGTAGCGTCGTCTTAGATCTCGTTTTCTGTAGTGGTTGGTTGTGTAGCGATCAGAAGGATTCGATCGATGGTAGCGTCGTCTTAGATCTCGTTTTCTGTAGTGGTTGGTTGTGTAGCGATCAGACGGATTCGATCGATGGTAGCGTCGTCTTATATCTCGTTTTCTGTAGTGGTTGGTTGTGTAGCGATCAGACGGATTCGATCGCCAGTAGCTAATTAGCTGAGTTAGTAGAGCATCTGACTAGAAATTCAGGGTTCTCGGGTTCGAATCTCTATCTGGTCCGTTGCTTTGTCTCCCTTCCTGTTATATTTAGTGTCATTGACCAACGCTGGACATGAAGGTGAAAGTCTTGACAGGGGCAAAAAGATCCTGTTTTGATGTCAAGGTGTGAAGACATTTAAGGAGGGAGAAATGTAGCGGTCAGACGGATTCAATCAATTTACTTTGTCCCTTTGAAATTTTATTTTATGGATTACAAGAAAAAGCTAACGCTAAGTCCTGTTTGGATTCCTCTAAACCGGCATACAAACTTCAATACATGATTTGGGATGTTGCCCATCACAGACTCTTTGGTCCTCCACGTATTGTTGATGAGAGTGAACTCTAGAAACTTTGCCGATTCCTTCATCTTAAATGACACCAAAGGAATTGATGTTGTCAACATTAACAACATCCTTAACCATAAAAAAGTACAGTCCTGTATTCAGCCACTTTAAGATAAAATCCTTGTGTTCCATATAGATATACTTCCATATAGATATACTTCCACTATTGCATCTAAATTATTTAATTATAAACAGACGTTGCAGTGCCTTGATATTGAACAATTACAACGAAGTCCTACAAGGTGTCCATGTTCTTCTTCCTCATTTAATTACAGTCCCGCTAGTCATATCATTACAAGGAACAAATATTGTAGAAAATGAGGATCTTAAGTCTCTGATTTTAAAAGGTCCTAAATTCCGGGAACCTCGCTCATTTAGATGGCGACATAATTTCATGGCTATCATGAATTCTGTGAAAGAATATGCCAGACGTTGGACGAAATCTGAGGGAGAGGAACTTGAATTGTTAAATTCCCGCATTCACCATTTGATGGGGGAAAATGCCCACTATTTATCCTTCTGTTTTTAAGAAAGCTGAAGTGACGAATGAGTTACGTAGACTACATGAAAACTTCGTACTAGTCCCAGCGGATAAAGCAAGTAATAACATTGTCTTTGTTTATAAAAGTTACTATTATAAATGTCTCTTAAATGAACTGGGATTTACTTCAACATCTGGGAATCCTACTTATACTCGACGCAATCTTACAAAGGATGAAATTCTTCATAATCATCTTTCAGTTTTAAATACTTTCGACATTCCTAAGAATCAGAATCAGTTTGAATTACCATACCTTTATTGGATTCCTAAATTACATAAAAATCCTTACAAAGATACATTGCTGGTTCCAGTAAGTGCTCTACCAAGCCTTTATCTTTATTACTAACTAAACTGCTAACAGCTATCAAAGAGTCACTTCAGAGATACTGTTCCACTACGTGGTGTCAATCAGATGTGGATTCTCAAAAACTCTTAGGAACTCTTGGAAAGTCTCGGGATTTTTCTAAAATTGACCGCATCAAAACGTATGATTTTTCCACACTTTATGCAACAACTTCTCACGATAAATCAAAATCTAGACTTTTTCAGACAATAGATAATTGCTTTTTGAACCAAAATGGCACTCGAAAATACAAATTTCTAGTGATTAGGAAACAAAGTACATATTTTGTTAGACACCACTCCGATAGCCCGCACAAGTACTCTGAAGCAGACATTAAGAGTATGCTTGGTTTTCTTGTAGATAAGATTTACGTAGTGTTTGGAGAACAGGTCTTCCAACAATCCATTGGCATTCCCATGGGCAATAATTGTGCACTCTTATTGGCAGACTTATTTTTATATTCATATGAGGCGAAATTTGTTCAGAAATTGTTACAGGATAAAAACAAAAAACTTGCCGTGTCCTTAAACCATACATATAGATATATCGATGACGTCTTATAAATCAACAATCATAATTTTCATAATTATGTCCATTTGATATATCCCGATGAACTCGAAATAAAGAACACTACAGAATCTGACGTGTCTGCTTTATATTTTATTTAATATTGACTCTAATGGCAGACTGTCAACTACATTATATGACAAGCGTGATGACTTCAACTTTGCAATCATCAACTTTCCATATTTCTGTAGCAATATACCACTTTCGCCTGCTCATGATGTGGAAATCTCCCAGTTGATTCGATATGCGAGAGCATGCCATTCGTATGAGAATTTTGTAAAGCGAGGTCAACTACTGACAAAAAAGTTGACGTTGCAGGGTTATAACGAATCTCGTTTGAATTCATCATTTCGCAAATTTTACGGTCAATATAATGACCTTGTTTGCGATCACAAAGTGTCTCTGGGACATATATTGAATGATTTGTTTCATACCCTTTGTTAGACTGTCATTTTTCATACTAACATATAACTACGGGTAATCCCGTATACCTAATTTCGACTAAGGGCTCATGGCGCGTGTCACCGGTCAGCAGAGGATGCTTACTCCTCCATGGCACCTGATCCTACCTTCGCTTCGTCGGAGGTCCGTGTTGCCCTACACTCGAACTTGTATATGTCTTTGGGATTTATGATTACGATTAACACATTGTTAACTTCACCATTCAATACTTGAACACATTCAAAGATAGGAATATTAAAAATGTAAATAAAATTAAAAAAAAGATTATGCAAGAGTAAAAGAAACTGTTCTAGTTAACATTTTATGTTGCATTGTGCAATGTTAGAAAAATATCGGTGAAGTCTCATCCTGGCCATAAGTGTGCATTTTATTTGAAAGATGCTGCATAAAGAATTTAACATTTAGAGATAAATATCAACCCACAGTGGGTTGGAGCCCCGTTCGTGCCATGGCCGCGTCAAATCTAAGACGTAAAAATAGGTAGTGATTGCTCCTTCGCCAAACGCTCGGCATTTAGAAGTGAGAATCACGGGTCTTTCGGATATGACCTTAGAAACGGAGGTGCCATGTCACGGTAGGCGTTGGCACGTTAACGAACCTTCACTGCTACAGCCCTGAGCGCTAAGCATAGGTCTAATTTTGTGGTACTTCACCTACAGCTGGTGACGTCTCAATATGAGTGAAAAATTCTCGACGGGACGTAAAACAAATAGTCAATCAATCAATCAATCAACCCACAGTGGTCCTTTTCTGGCCTAAGGCCATGTTGCTATTTGTATTCATGACTTTTTTACTTTTTCAGTTCATTTGTGTCAAGTGATTTTTTTTAATAAAAAAATCCTTATTAAACCAGCAAATACTATACAGATGATGCTAGTGCCAGAATTGCATATACAATTACGAATAAGGGTTGATATATTCTAAAGTATATGGTCTATATTAACCTTTAGCTCAAATTTGCATGGTCAAACTTCGAAGTAAATCAATGTTCTTAAAAAGATGATTTTTAAATGAACCCAACCCATTTTTTATTTTTCTTGATTATCTCCGTTTGAAGAGAGCATGGTTCTTCATTGAGCAAGTGGGGCCTCCGTGGCCGAGTGGTTAGAGCATCGCGCTCAAAGTCACAAGGCCTCTCACCTCTAGTCGGCACGGGTTCGAATCTCAATCACGCCGATATATGTGAGAAGTTTGCCAGTCGGTGGTCTCTCCCCGGGTATATTGTATCTGGGTTCTCTCATCTACCTATAAAAACTAGACGCCACCAAATAACTGAAAAATTCTTGAGTGTGGCGGAAAACAACTAAAACAATCAATCATTGAGGAAGCTTGAATATCTTTCATCCAAGGATGTTTTATGACAAGTTTGATGAAATTTGCTGAGCGGTTTTAGGGCAAACGTCAAACATGTTCAAAGCTTACGACAGACGGACAGACTGACGGACAGCACGACGGACAGATGGTCGCTGGACAAAATATGATCAGAAAAGCTCACTTGAGCATTCAACTCGGGACGATAACTCTCATAAAAATCATGTTTGATCAAAATCAAATATACAAAACTTGATTTATTTCAATTGAAAAATATACAGTCATTGATTAAAGGTAAACGTTTCATGAAAGCACGCGAAGTGATTGGAAAACCTTGGTCGTGTCAGACAGGTGATTGTTTAATACAGGCACTGCAGGAAGGGTATCGCCTTGGGTTGATTTTTACAGTCACACACGGCAATGAGTGCTTGATAACGTATAACAGTTTTAACTTTACTGTCATGAGCAGAAAAATGTTGATTTTAGGTCTGAATATATACAACGCGAAAATGAAAATTTGATATATATATCACAAAACTACCTCATTATATGGTGAATATTTGCCACAATCAACTGATCTGATTTTAAATCAAAGAATTTCCATCTCGAAGAAATTTCATCAAGTCGCCATAACATAATGAGGAAATGTAATCAATGTCCACCATCACGTGATGAGGAAATGTAATCACTGCCCACCATTACTGGATGAGGAAGTACAAACCATGATCACCATCACTACACAACGAAATGTAATCAATATCCACTATCACTAAATGAGGAAATGTAATCACTGTCCATCATCACTGGATGAGGAAATGTAATCAATGTCCGCCATCACTAGATGAGGAAATATAATCAATGTCCGCCATCACTAGATGAGGAAATGTAATCAATATTACCATCACTAGATGAGGAAATGTAATCGCTGTCCACCATCACTGGATGAGGAAATGTAATCAATGTCCGCCATCACTAGATGAGGAAATGTAATCAATATTACCATCACTAGATGAGGAAATGTAATCGCTGTCCGCCATCACTGGATGAGGAAATGTAATCATTGTCGACCATCACTAGATGAGGAAATGTAATCAATATTACCATCACTAGATGAGGAAATGTAATCGCTGTCCGCCATCACTGGATGAGGAAATGTAATCAATATTACCATCACTAGATGAGGAAATGTAATCGCTGTCCGCCATCACTGGATGAGGAAATGTAATCACTGTCGACCATCACTAGATGAGGAAATGTAATCAATATTACCATCACTAGATGAGGAAATATAATCACTGTCTACCATCACTAGATGAGGAAATGTAATCGCTGTCAACCATCACTAGATGAGGAAATATAATCACTGTCTACCATCACTAGATGAGGAAATGTAATCGCTGTCAACCATCACTAGATGAGGAAATGTAATCAATATTACCATCACTAGATGAGGAAATATAATCACTGTCTACCATCACTAGATGAGGAAATGTAATCGCTGTCCGCCATCACTGGATGAGGAAATGTAATCAATGTCCGCCATCACTAGATGAGGAAATATAATCACTGTCTACCATCACTAGATGAGGAAATGTAATCAATATTACCATCACTAGATGAGGAAATGTAATCGCTGTCCGCCATCACTGGATGAGGAAATGTAATCACTGTCCACTATCACTAGATAAGGACATATAGATCAGAGCTGGGATTCATAAAGATTCTAAAAAAATTTCTTAAATTTCATAACTTAAGTATTAAAACAATTCTTACCTAAGAAAAAAAAACTTAAGCATCAATTCATAAGAAAGTTAAGCACTGTTCTTAGTCATGTACAGTTCTTAGTAACTTAGAAAACTTAAGGTGGTTCACCCTAGCAACGCATAGCATTTCCCAAACAAAAGCTGGAACTCTTGTGCGATGGAGGTAGTATTTTTAACGTGTTTTACGTCACATGTCATATGTCGCAGACGTACACATGGAAGAAAGCAACAAACTCAAAAGAAAGCTAATTTGCAGTAGTGAGGAGTCCTCATTACTCTTGTTGAAGAGTACAAGGGCATAGTGAGATGGAAACTGAATGCCCAGTTAACCTTACAAATGAAATTGATTTTCTGAAGGTGGCAATACAGCATGATTTCTCTGTGAAGTACTGATAATTTCATGACCATCAAACTTTCAATGAAATAAATACTGCCTGAATCCAATCTAAACCTTTCTACACTATACTGAGCTAAATAATCCTTTCTTTCTCGGCAATATCGCCTGTGTGCTTCATTAACGCCCATCATGATTCTTGATTTAAGATTTTCGCAATAATTGAAGTCTGCTATAGACTAAATTTAAAGTTTTCTTAATTTTCTTAAAATTAAGTTGTTTTATGAATAAAGCTAACCATAAAAATTCAAATTCTTAGAATTACTTAAGTTTTTTATTGGTTTAAGAATTTTCTTATACTTAAAGTACATTCTAAGACTGTTTATGAATCCCAGCCCAGAAGCATTGGGTAATGGAACTCTAGTGATAATTTGCAAAATAACAAATAGAGGCATTACGTCATTTCTGTAATTCTAACAAACTTTCCAGTAAATATCAAGAAGTAATATTGATGTATGCAGACGAGCCGAAAATATTGAGTTTTATTTAGTGTAATAATACGCTATGGTTTGGAATTTATATGCAAAGTATAGGAAGAAAGACCTCGATCTCGTTAGGACAGTCAGACCTCACACTTCAAAGGATTAACAAAAGGACCGGATAATACAAATGAATTATGATAAGGATGAAGATGATGACAATAAACAGCTTCCGATGAGATATAGGGTCAGATTCGTCCTTGGCGACCTTATCATCAGGGTCAGATTCGTCCTTGGCGACCTTATCATCCGGGTCAGATTCTTCCGTGGTGACCTTATCATCAGGGTCAGATTCCTCCCTTGTGACCTCATCATTAGTGTTACAATCTTCCCTGGTGACCTCATCATCAGATTCCTCCTTGGTGACCTCATCATCAGATTCCTCCCTGGTGTCTTCGACTGTACTGTCTGGGATGTCTTCGATATAAAAAATACAAGGTAATCAATTAAAAATCCTACTTCAAAACTAGAAATCTTCAAACATTTTGTCTATAGTTTACGCAGAGGTAAAGCATCACATCCTGTAAAAGTGGACCCCCCCCCCAATACAGAACAGTGATTCTATATAGATAAATAATTAGTGATTGATCAATCATTAATTACATTTATCGCACACTGCACGATATGATAGAATTCAAGGCAAGAGGTCCATGAGTCACATTTCTGACTTGAATTTGTATACACAGTGACATGGTGTATTTTTTGTGCGAATCTGAGATAAATTCTCATTTTTCGACCGCTTCCAGTCACAGTTTAATCACCAATTTTCAAACTAAAATGTGGCACGTGTTTGCTAAAATTGGCATGTATTGTTTTATGTATTTGATTTTCCCTACGCATATACACATTCCAAGTGTCCTCCCCCATACAAACAGACAAAGAAGCACACAAACAGTAATAAATTTTATTTGTTGGAAGTTATTATTATGACCTACATTGTAACCAAACTAAACATTCCGAAAGTAACCTGGCAAACTTTCTCACATATATCAGCGCGAGTGAGATTCGAACCCGCGCCGACTAGATGTGAGAGGCCTTGTGGTTTTGAGGGCGATGCTCTAACCACTCGGCCACAGAGTCCCCCTACCTTTATGTGAATTCCACTGACATATATATTACAATACAGTGCAGTACTACTAGTACTTACCAGTCAGAGAGTACTTCCTCTGTATATATCTAAATACAGACACTGTGTTGGCGTTCCATGATCCCACCCAGAGAAGGTGAGTTTTATCATCATAGTCCAGGCCGTATGGTAATTCAATTCCATGCTGTCGTGTCAGTAACAGAGACAGGAAGTGACCGTCCTTGTCAATCATCTGTACTGTGTGGGTGTTATCATCACACACCAGGATGTGTGACAGCACGTCTGTACAGATTCCATTTGGTGATAGTAATGATCCTGATGGAGGTCCTGTGTAGGAGAATCGATGTCTTCCCCTACGGTCTGTCACCACTACAGCATGACGGTCATAGTCAGACACAATAATATCACCGTTCTTATTCTCTGTTATATAATCAGGATAACCATACAACGTGTGACCTGTGTTGTCGTGTGGAATGGTCAAGATGCGTTGTCCGCTACTGTTGTACCGGGCTACCTTGCCCGTACCTGCATCGGTGTTACACATCCCGACCATCAGATCTCCTGTGGCGGGGGAGTAGTAAACACAGCGTGGTATCCATGGTGATGTTTTCTCTAACAGTGTGATGACTGTTTCATTATCAGCAGACAGTTTGTTGATGTTATTATCACTGTCTATAAAAATCAGTTCACCAGAACTGTTCACTGTGTGTAATCCTGAAGACGTTGGTGATATACCTGTCACACGGTGTATAGTGACTCCTGTTGTGTCTGTCAAGATGAGATTCTTACTATCACAGACCCAGATCCGATCTGACATCACACGAGAAATATGATACACACGACTAACACCAGTCACACTGATAGACGCGTGTTTTACAGGTGTGGACGTCAGTTTCACACACTTGTCTCTTCCTACTTGTCGTTTTCCTGTTGTCATTTGGATTTCTGTGATGACACTCAATAACTGACTAGGACTGTTCTTTATCTGAGAGACACGATTGGTCTTTATAAACAAGAGGAATTGTACCGCTCTGTTTGCTGATTGTTCATAACTGTCTTCATAGTTCTGTATGTGGGTCAGGTGTCTGTTCATTTTTCTCTTCTGTTGTTGTATTCTATCAATCAATAAACCTCGGTATTTTGTTTTAACATCACATACCACAGTGTCAATCAGATCCTTCAGTCTCTGGGCTTTTGTTGACATCTGTGATTGACGGAGACAGATTTGTGAGGTACAAGTTTTGATATCAGTTTGGATTCCTGTTAAGAAAACACGACAGCTATAAAGAGTCTCACTTCTGATTTTGTCAACGATTTTTCTGTGTTGTTGCCGTTTCGTGTGATATGCTGTTCTAATATCCATCAGCGCGTGTGTTCGATGGTCGGTACAGCGGTTACACACAGAACACTTACATTGATCACAGAACAGTCTGTATTTTCTGCTTGGATGTCTGACACAGGTCTCTCGTAAAGGGACACATTTAAACTTCTCACGGTAAATCACAACATCATGGAATATGGTATCCAGATCAGTGACATGTCTCTCCTTACACTGTGAACACAGATCACGTTTACTTTTTTGACAGTAGAACTCGGTGTCCCCCTGACATTGAGAACACTGTCGTATTTTATACTGTGTACTGAATCTTGGTGTGTCCATGATGCGAAGGGTCTGCGTCATGAAGAATACAGTCTGGAATCAAACAAACAGTATAAACTTGAAAGTAGGAATCTTCTTAATATCTCTATTTCAAAGTTTACACCATTTAAAGTATCAATATTCTCATAATGTCTCTTAATACATTCCCACAGACTACTTATATACGTTTAAGGTAACTCTATACTTGCAGTATTATCTGATAAACGTTTAAAATGTATATTTATTTCAATGAACTCAATAAAAGATTAAATAGAAACAGAGTTATTGCCCTAAAATTAAAAAGTTTGAAACACATTATTGGTTATTTATATATAACTTAGACTTTTAAAATATTTTATGTTTAACCCGATTTTTTTTTTAGAATAACCATTGGAAAAGACTCCAACAAAATTTATGGTAATATAATGCATAAATCTAAATAAATAATTGATTTTGCAAACTCTTATGAAGTCACAGGAGCGTGGAACTACTTTAAATAGATCTACATAATTTACTGACAGATTTTCATTGGCCTCTTTTTGACATACATGTTTCTTGAACGCAATCCAGCATGTGTACTGCAATATATTAAGAAAACATGATGCTGGTGGTCCAAAACACTCACCTTAACCACTTGCTCATGAAAAAATACATTACATTTCAATGTTTCTGCCCAATCTTTGCAAATTATATTGATAGTCATTTCCACGTGAATACATTGCAGTTATGAACAATGTGCGCATGAATATTGATAGATATAGGGCGTGTATTTTAATTTCCTTAAATTCTGACAGAGATGAAGGTAGAATGATATATGAAACGAGAGGATCATGAGTCACATAGCTCACCTGTGTCATCTTGGCCCTGCTGTTGTTTAGCTGTTGTGATCTTTAAAATTTCTATTTTTAATAGCCGATTGGGTAGAGCATCGGTCTCAAAATCACAAGGCCTCTCACCTGTGTCGGCACGTGTTCGAATCTCAGCCGCGGCGTTATGTGAGCAAGTTTGCTAGTTACTTGCGGAAGGTCGGTGGTCTTCCCGGGTACATTGTATCTGGGTTCTCTCCTCCACCAACAAAAAGTGGACGCCACCAGATAACTGAAAAATTGTTAAGTGTGGCGGAAAACAACAATCAATCAATCTAAAAGCTGTTCTTTCATTCCCCCCACCAGATGTTATTTCGCACACGGATATCAGAATGTTTGTTGGATTCTGAATTTTTAAAACAATTTATGTCATCGTCTAAGCGTTTGTTCAGATTTTGCCACTAACTCGAGATTCATCACTGTTATCTGAAATTTGAAAATATTCTCTGAACCTAAGCTTTTGACAGAATTCCTCAGTGTCTTGGTAACATCTGCTTTTGAGTATTAAATGATTTCAAAAACACAGCACACTATCATATTATGTTGACGTTAACTCGAGAACCCAATTCTAATAAGAAAAGGAGTATTTACGATATTAACAAAAATTGTGAGTGGAAAAGTTTTGTACGCGCATAATCTATTGTATGTTTACAATTCCATAAGACTTACGAAAAATTGTATAGCACTGTATAAATATTTTTAACCACAGTCTGAGTGTGAGCAGTATTTTGAAATTTGGCCACCAACCATCCTATGAGTGCCTGTGCATTTCGTTATACAAAGTGAAAGTGGGAACGCTCTATGATTTATAATCATCCTGCACTTACCCTTTTCCGGTTCAGAGGAAATTCTGAACAACAGATAGGTGCAATTGGTACTGTTTATGTTTTAAGTCATCAAATCATTGGAACTATTACGTGTAATACTCGTGCATACGAAAAATTCCTTCGATTTTAACACAAATTCTGATTTATTCAGCGCCCTCGTGAAATATCGAGTCTATAAAAAGTTCTTCTTCATTCCTCAGAATGGCGTCTGCGGTTTTAAAGTAGGTCTTTTAAAAGATTATCGATGACCAATCAAGGGAGGAAGTCTAACCGACTGGTATAAATGCATACGCAATTGTTTTCAGCGACTGGTATAAATGCATACGCAATTGTTTTCAGCGATTTCAATGAGAGGCATTTAAACATGCTCTTGTTTATTTAAAGTAAATGTAACCGACTTAAATGTCTCATATACAATCCATATAATTGTTTACTGTTTATTTTTAGAACATTTTTTATAGAAATTTTAAGACTTACTTTGCAGCGGATGTTTACGTTTTTCTGGGTTTTTTTTTTTATATTTAATATTATTATTATTTCTTTTTTTTTTCTCTCTCTCTCTTTTAATTATTTTATTTTATTTCATTTATAAATATTTTTTGGTCTCATTTTTTTCTACAGTGGAAAATTCAACCGGAAAATCTCTCCGATAAACTCGGAACATCTCTCCTCCACAATCGAAACATCACGTCACAATCGGAACATTTTCCCTCCATAATCAGGACATTTCTCATTTAAACTTTACGCCCTGGTATCAGTTTCAGGCCAACGAAAGTGAAATTTGAAATTTTCTTCATTGTTTATTAAAACATAAGGGGGTAGGCAAAACAGGCTATATATATATATATATATATATATATATATATATATATATATATATATATCCAGGAATTATCAAATCGGGAAGACCTGATTATCAAAGACTACGAAGATATTGTCAATGAGGAACTCTAGCATCTTTTTAACATTTACTTCAGAGTGTCTGTGCGTGGAGTCAGAGTGGCGTGTAACAAAATAATGTTTTGGATGACTGATCTCCAGACTTTGATATTTTTTTTTACCATTTTTGTTGAAGAAGCAACTGTCTATGATGTCAAAAAGTCTAGTTTTTAATTGATCGTGAGATATGATTGTGTAGTGTTGTAAAGCCATACGTTTTAATGTTGTTGATTTGAGGAAAGTTTTGTGTTTTCAAATTCATTAAAAGTTTTTGTTTTTTTGTTTGTTTTGTTTTTGTTTTTGTTTTTTTTTTTTTAGAATTTTTAAGAATCCACATTTGATTTACACCACTTCTGGCATATGTAGTGGCTCAGTACGTTTGAAGTTTCTCCTTCACAGCAGTTAATACTTTCTTGAGGAGCAGAGATAGGGGCTTGGTAGAACATTTACTGGATCCAGCAATGTATGTTTGTAAGGGTTTATGTGGAGTTTGGGGATCCAGTATAGGTACGGTAACTTCATTGACTGGGATATTAAATGTAATTAAAAATGAATCATGATTTTGAAGAATTTCATCTTTTGAAAGGACAGTTGGGGTATACGTGCGATTAATAAATGTGGAATTAATGCCAAGTTCGTTTAGAATACAGAATTAACAAACATAGCGTTCCTGCAAGTGTCAGCTGGAACCAAAACATATTCCTCATGTAACCTGTCTAACTCTTTTATCACTTCTGGTTTACTAAACACAGAAGGATAGATGGTTTTGTATGATTTTTTTCAGAATGATACAATTGTATATATATTTGCAAACAAGAGATTTTAGAGTTTTTAGTTCCCTATGATCTTATGCATGATATGCATATCTAGATCGTCTTTAGAGACTGATTTTGACTATTCACTTTCAAACACGTGGAACGGTAATTGAGGAGTTTGTTGGTGAAAGCATAGACACCACTAAGAGACAAAATTCAAAACCAAGACTATGCCGCGCTTACGAAATGAAATGCGCAATCAGACACTTGGTATGCTGCAAGCAGGCGTTAGTCAGCGTGAGGATGCAAGGCGTTTTAATGTCCATCCTTGTATAGTTAGCCGGTTGTTGTCACGATTCCATCAGACAGAATCCCTAAATGATTGCCCAAGACCTGGTCAACCGTTTGTGACAACGTCACGGCAACAAGCGTTCATATGGCAATGTCACCTGCGCAATAGGTTTATGGCCGCTGCGACCACGGCGAGGGAAATCAGTGGACGTCATGGAAGGCCTATTCATCTTAGAATCATTTCCAAAATTTTGAAGCGCCATGGGATCCGCTTCAGAAGACCTTATAAGGGGTTACAGCTTAAACCGCATCACCGACGGTACAAATTGCAATGGACAAAGCAGCATCTGACTCAACGTCAAAATTGGTCACATGTTATGTTCTCAGATGAGTCCAGATTTAACGTTAGCAACGCAGATGGCAGATGTCGAGTTTGCCGTCGTTTACACGAATATTTTGCAGATATTTGTTTTCTCGAGCGCGACAGGTTTAAAGGGGGAGGTGTCATAGTCTGGGGTGCAATTAACCACAATTTTCGGTCACAACTGGTCGTTTTAAATGGAACCCTCGCTGCTAGGAGGTATCTGGACAAAATTCTGCAGCCTGTTTTAGCACCATTAATGCAGCAGCATAGGCAAGGAAATGGGTTAATTTTCCAACAGGACAATGCGCGCGCACATACGGCAAGATTGACGCAAAACATTTTTCAAACGAACGCCATTGACGTCCTTGATTGTCCCGCTATGTCCCCAAATCCAATCGAGCATTTGTGGGACGAGGTGGGGAGACGTGTGCGCAGCCGCCAGCCTCAGAATCCACAAGAATTAGGGAGAACCTTGTTTGAAGAATGACAGAATATTACTCAGAGGACCATCCCAAATGTTTGTCAATCAATATCACGCCGCTTTCGTGCCGTTATCACTGCTAATGTAAGTCATATGCGGTACTAGTGAACAAAACCACATTTTTGACGCAGCCCCATTGACATTCATTTCAACTGTAGCCTCTTTGTGAATAAAATGATGTTCAAAATCAAAGAATAGTGTTCAGTTAACATGGTTTATAATATACCACTATGAATTTGTTTATTAGATATATGAACAAATCAATAATATATAAAATTATCAAGTGTTGCGTTTTTATTGATTGATTGATTGGTTTTTTTTTTGTTTTACGTCCCATCGAGATTTTTTTTACTCATATTGAGACGTCACCAGCTGTTGGTGAAGTACCACAAATTTAGACCTATGCTTAGCGCTCAGGACCGTAGCAGTGAGGGTTCTTTAACGTGCCAACGCCTACCGTGACACGGGACCTCCGTTTTTACGGTCATATCCGAAAGACCGTGATTCTCACTTCTAAATGCCGAGCGTTTGGCGAAGGAGCATTCACTACATATTTTTCGTCTTAGGTTTGACGCGGCCATGGCACGAGCGGGACTCGAACTCACGACCTCCCGGTTACGAAACTGTTGCGTTTTTAATGTCCGTCAGTATATATACTAATCAACAGGGACGGTACGAACGACTGCATGTATCCAGTACGTTGTATACTCAGAGTGACCGAATTACCACAAACCGATAATTTAGGAACTAAGTCAGTCACAAATATTGTTATCTTACTGATGAGTGATCCTATGTGCACTCAGATAATACATGTTGACACCCACCAAGACATAACTCAAGCTATCTATCAATATTGTTAACATGCATCTAAAATATACACAGTACATATTTCATGCATTTATCAACATATTGTAATTAGGTACAATGTGTTCTTGCTTGAGCTTTGCTTTCTATTATTATTTACATTTACGTGGAAATAAATGACCTATTTTCCCATTCACATTTTGCTAATTTGACAACACGTTTAACATGAGAGCTTCGAATTACTGCTGGAACAAATTTAGATGAAATATATGAAATTCAGGTTCCAAAATCGATCTAAGGGGAGAAGAATTAAAAATATGATATATTTTTTATACGTTCAACAAAATATTTTCAAAAGTGGTGTCACATGTATCAGAGTTCACAAGGTAGAACTGGGTAGTTTATGTGAACTTGCACCGGATCTGCATCTAGATTGATTGGTTATTTGTTGTTTTCCGCCATACTCAACAATTTTTCAGTTATCTGGTGGCGTCCAGTTTTTGTAGGTGGAGGAGAGAACCCAGATACAATGTACCTGGGAAGAGACCACCGACCTTCCGAAAGCAAACTGGCAAACTTTCTCACATATATCGGCGCGAGCGAGAATCGAACCCGCGTCGACTAGAGGTGAGAGGCCTTGTGATTTTGAGCGCAATGCTCTAACCACTCGGCCACGGAGGCCCCTATTTCAAACGTCAGTGCCCTGTCGTGTCCATTAACTCAACAATTTCCAATTCTTGACAAAAGTCAGCACTTCGCAAAGTTTATGGTCGTTGTAACGATTTAGTTTGCCAGTACAACCTTCCATTAATTTAAATGCTGTCTGATGTGTTTCATACCAATTGTTAGGCCGTTCTTGGCACACTGATTCTAGCTGGGGATTACTCCGTTTACCTGATCAAGATATAGGGCTCACGGCGGGTGTAACCGGCCGATAGGGGATGTTCACTTCTTCTAGGCACCTGATCCCACCTCTAGTATATCCAGGGGTCCGTGTTTGCCCTTCTCTCCGATTTGTAATTTCTGTGGGCATTACGAGATTGAATACTGTTAGCTATCTTAGCCTTTTCATGGGTAAGTTCAGTAATCTTTTTACTTTGGTTTGTCTCTGTGAATGAAGTGTGAAGCTGCATGGGTGTAATAACTCTCACATATATTGACAATATCTATGACACTCGAGTCCACACTCAGAATTTGTGAAAAATACGCTACCAATTTTTGAAGTAGCATTTGAACGGGTATCTCTTACACAAATCAATGACTGGAACTTTTTACAGAAAATGCCCGTATGTAAAACACTGCCCAATCGGACTTCGTTAAGGTTTTTATTCGAATGGAACCCCAAGACATTTATCTTTCGCCAAACGTCCGATATTAGAAGTAAAACTCAAAGGTCTTTGAATATGACCGGAAAAGGAAATATAACATAAAGGACTTTGCAACGAGAAAACAACGGGACTGCTATCACTTCAAGTGTCATGAATTTGTTATTTTCGTGTTTGACGTAAAGATGGTACATATGAGGCATTATACAAATATCCCATTAAAGGATATCCCTAACCAGTGTGTCATCGACAACAAATACTGTTAAGCACACGCAAGGACAACTTCCGGTCATTTTCCTTTCTATAATAGATACGTTTAGGACCCAAATGTGTAGCCCAAATTCGTAACCTGTTATGCAACCAAAAAGTCATACGAATAATTAGTGGTGATGTGGACTCGGAGATGGCGGTGTCAGACATCAAAATATTCTCTTCCTTCAATGGTTTGCATCTCAATCTTAAACTGAGCGTCTTAAAGTTAAGGTTGCAATTTTGAAGACAAAAAGTACAACATAAAAGACATCTTTCAGGGGCAAAAACTCAGAATTTCCCCGCTTCACTTCATTTGCCAATTACGTCTATTTTTAGTATCGGATACCTTTATTAAAAAAATTCGTTTGGTCGCTTTTATGTTAATGACGAATAAGATCTCTCTCTCTCTCTCTCTCTCTCTCTCTCTCTCTATATATATATATATATATATATATATATATATATCCATTTTTCGGGGTTCTTTGGTATTTTCAAATTAACTTGGAGTGCTTGCAAAGAAGATAGTGAATCCGACAGTACTTTCATATGAAAAAACAAATTGAGATTTTGATAGTTACCCTGGCCACGATTGATCTACAAATAGAGTGATAATATTACTATATACTACAGCAGTCAAACCCACATGTACCAAAACTCGTTTCTGAGCAAATTGTCTGTTTCTGTAAATACCACAGACTTTGACCTCTGACCTATTTTTTTAACTTACTTGCGCCATCTTTTGACGGATTCTAACACCAAAAAAAAAACAACAACAACAAAATAAATAAATGAAAAACAAAAACAAAAAAAACAACAACAACCAAAACAAAAAAAAAAAAAACAAAAAAAAAAAACAAACAAAAACTTGTACGTGTAGGGGCTATTTGTACATTAAAATCCTTGAACTAAGGAAAAATTCTAAAATGTGAAAACTGATTTCATTCCTTTCTTGCCGTCATAAAAATTCACACACACACACACACACACCAACTTACATGCAGTTAATAGATTCATTTTTATGGAAAAATCAAGTTACATTTTATCACAACAGATTCGGCATTCATGTGGTCAAACGCTGTCACGCAAGACACGCATTAAAATTCTACATTGAATGCAATGTCAGATGATCTACATTAGTATTTAGTATATTTCACAGGTACATACCTGGTTAAACGACTGTTCAACTTTAGAGGTTCACTTGGTGAGGAACAGCTAACTTCAGAAATTTCAGAACTGCACTTGATGACGATTGACTATGAAACTTTGAACATCACCTGATAATTATCATGATTGTGGTGTCGTTTGTTTCCAAGGCCACGATTTATTTCAAGTACTCGGTCTGTCCGAGACTTCACAAACTGATAACTAAGGTACAGATAAATGTCATCACTGATATTGAATCCCATTATCTTGGTGGTGAGTGATGCTATGTGGAAACCAAGGTCCCAATACACCAATCAAGATGAAATGCAAAATCACTCTTCCACTTTTTGAAGAAGAATTAGTGACCAAATTTCAGTGCTGTACATGCACCTGTTCAGAGAAAATCCCTCCAAGAGGAAGCTTGTGATTAAATTTCAACACAATAATCCATAATGAAATAATCTGGAAAATTGCTTTACCTACTTTGAGCCCAAAAGTAAGTCACAGACAGACCAATCCAACTGAAATGAAACTGAACTTGTATTCTTCCAAGAGGAAGCTTGAGACTCTGGGCAAGATCTGTAGTGATTGATTGATTATTCATTGCTTTCCGCCACACTTAACAATTTTTCAGTTATCTGGTGGCGTCCAGTTTTTGTTGGTGGAGGAGAGAACCCAGATACAATGTACCTGGTAAAAGACCACCGACCTTCCGCAAGTAAACTGGCAAACTTGCTCACTTAACGCCACGGCCGAGATTCGAACACGTGCCGACAGAGGTGAGAAGTCTTGTGATTCTGAGCCCGATACTCTAAACACTCGGCCCCTAGATCTGTAGTGAAAAAAAAATCCAGAAAACTGATTGGCCTACTATTTGCCTAAAGTAGGTCAAGGCAAACCAATCCAGCTCAAATGTACACTCACTCTAACACTTCTTGAGGGAAAAATTGTGACCAAAATTCAATGCCGTACATGCATCTGTTACGGAAAAAAATCCTGAAAACATGACCTAGGATGGAAAGCCAGAGACAGACATTGTTAGAACACAGTATATCTTGTCAAACGACAGGCATATAGAAATGATAAGAAAAAACTCATTTCGAGTTTCAAGCATATTGAAAACTTGATTAGATTGTTAATCAGAATTTTCAAGTGTACTAAAGTAAATACACAAATAAATTGCACAATATTTATTCTTTACATGCAGAACATTTCACTTCCTCCATAAAACAACATAATTCAAGACTCCTTGGAACATTTACATTAAATATTCGTAATCGACGATGTACACGAAACTTACAGGACTCGATGTCAATTTTTCAGGTTGTGCTAAAGTACTCTGTCAATTTTGAGTAAAAATCTCGTTATTTTCCAGCAGAGCTCAACTCGAGCACTCTGGCAGTATGGAAACACAGACCTCAAGTCATATTCAAGTTATTTTCAATGCAGCCAAGCTTGAGTCGCAAAGCTCCTTCTTCATTTTCAAGAGACGCGTTCCTACTGCATTACCAGGTCTTTTTCAAGTTCAATGTACCTCGATTTCAACCCAGATCTCTTTCACAGAATCAGCAAGTGTTGTGTTGGATACACGTTAGTTGTTTTGCGACTTGAAATATCAGCTGTACATTCATTTTATACTCGTGCTCACGGATTCTTGAGAACAGAAATTTAATGTTATCCCGAGAGCAACTTTGTTATCACTCCGCCATAAAACTGAGGCAAGGAAAATCAGGGGAAATAACTCCAGTACTACTGGATGTCTGCACTAGTGTTCCCTGTGATTATGCAGTCCTAGATTCCTTTCTAAGTAGCTCTAATATGGCCGAGCAAGAGTTCTCAACACCAATCAAATCAAAGAGTTTTCTTTTCTCTACGAAGGAAAATATTTGAATTCGATTTACAATTCCTTTCAATTTAAAGTCATTTTTAAGAAATTCCATGCCTTCAAACCAAAAGAGTGTTTGAATTTTCAGAATGAATGAATTTCTTTTTAATAGTTCTATCTTCATGATCTTCCTCTTCAATTTTTTTTCTTTCACTTTCATTTCAGATCAAATTTATCCACGTCAGCCTGGGGATATCATTGAAGTAACTCTTTCCTCACAATCTCGTAAACCATTCTCTTGCGAAAGTATGGCATGTGTTCCTGAAATATATTTACAATCATTCCATATTATTGAGAGTATGGCATGTGGTCCAGAGATATATTTACAATCATTCCATATTATTGAGAGTATGGCATGTGTTCCTGAAATATATTTGAAACCATTCAGTGTGGCAGGTGCTTTTAAAAGAAATTTAAAAATTGGTCAATACCACACTAAAACAGGCTGCTTACATTGAACACACTTAAACAAAATTCATGTTGTGAAGTCTAAACTGCTTCCATAATCAAAATTTGTATTCAGATATTTGTATCCCAAACTTTCACCATTACATTTAAATTAGGTTTTGAAATAACTCACTAAGCAAGGTCTATATTTAGATGCTAGTATTCGAACTGGTTTGTGGAGTGTGTTTTGGTCAGTTTGGGTATAGCAGGCACGAGGAACAGACGCCAAGTAGCTGGTTGTTTTTGTTTAAAATTAAGTTTGAAATACTTCTGAGGTAAGTTTATCTAATTCGTCGAGTATATTGAGTAATGAGTAAAGTGAAAGTACACACAGGAGTATTTATAGTGTATCATGTTTGTAGTGCAAAATTTACAGTGTTGTGGTGATGCGTACAAATGCGCATTATGTTGAGGTACAATGTAAGCTAACAATATGTTATAATATAGTGCAACTTAATTTTATAGATCTCTAAAAAAACTTAGTTATGTAAAGAAATCAAGGACCCATGGAGTGGGGCCCAGTGGAGTGGGGCCCTGTGGAGTGGGGACCAGTGGAGTGGAGACCAGTGGAGTGGGGACCAGTGGAGTGGGGTCCAGTGGAGTGGAGACCAGTGGAGTGGGGACCAGTGGAGTGGGGTCCAGTGGAGTGGAGACCAGTGGAGTGGGGACCAGTGGAGTGGAGACCAGTGGAGTGGAGACCAGTGGAGTGGGGACCAGTGGAGTGGGGACCAGTGGAGTGGGGTCCAGTGGAGTGGAGACCAGTGGAGTGGGGACCAGTGGAGTGGGGACCAGTGGAGTGGAGACCAGTGGAGTGGGGTCCTGTGGAGTGGGGTCCTGTGGTGTGGGGCCCTGTGGAGTGGGGCCCTGTGGAGTGGGGCCCAGTGGAGTGGGGTCCTGTGGAGTGGGGACCAGTGGAGTGAAGACCTGTGGAGTGGGGACCAGTGGAGTGGGGCCCAGTGGAGTGGGGACCAGTGGAGTGGAGACCAGTGGAGACAGGGAGAATTTTTCACTCATGGAGACGTCACCATTGCAGGTGAAAAGATACAAACTTTAGGCTTATACTCGGCACTCAGGGCCTTTAAGCAGGGAGGGATCTTTATCATGCCACACCTGCTGTGACACAGGGCCTCAGTTTTTGTGGTCTCATCCAAAGGACCGCCCCATTTTGTCACCTCTTACGACAAGCAAGGGGTACTGAGAATCTATTCTAACCTGGATCCCCACAGGAACGTTATCTCTTGTATTTCCTGACAATGAAATGTGGCATATTGTTGAGTGATATTTATTCTCCTATGGAAAGAAAATAATGAAAATGTTATTAGGTATATCAGAGTTTGGTTATAACAAAATATTTTTTGCTGACCCTGGAAATTTCGTGTTTTACTGTGTTGAGAGAGTGTGGCAGGTGCTCCTGATATATATGATAACCAGAACTGCTGAGACAGTATGGCACGTGAAACAGACAGGACAAACATGAAATTGTGCGGATTTTGGGTGAATCAAGATTAAACTGAAACTGAAGTATATTGAAAAAAAAATGTATGCTAGCATGTAATTTTTTTTCTCTCAATATTAAATACACCTAAATTTCTTTGTGTAATCAACATTTACCTGTGTAAATAACATTTACCTGCGTAAATAACATTTACCTGCATAAATTACATTTACCTGCATATATAACATTTACCCGTGTAAATAACATTTACCTGTGTAAATAACATTTACCTGTGCAAATAACATTTACCTGTGTAAATAACAGTTACCTGTGTAAAGTTGATATCTGCCTCTCGCGTGATGTATTCAGCAAATTTGCAAGTAAACATTCCACAATCGCTGCCATTCATCTGCTGGGGGATATCCTAATTAAAAGTAGAACAGTGATGTCAGTTCTAAAAATAAAATCTACCACCCTTAGATCAAAACACAACTACCAATCAAATTATTAAATAGATTTTGTTTGAAATTCAAGTAAATTCAAAATATTCTATAAAACTGAAGTAAGACATTTTCTAGAAACCACAATCATTCTGACTTTCAAAAATCATACTGCAGCATAGTTCTCTATACAGTACTGTCCATTTTCACACTCGCCAGAAATGTAAATTTTCGGTTGCAGTGTAGCTTAACAGCTATGAATTTTGCCACTGCATGGTTCATTTTGCATCTTTGATCTGCATCAAATCTAATAAGATTCATCATGGGTCAAGATTATTCCTTCAGGTGCCCTGCATTTAAACATGGAGATTGTGTTCCATGGCAAATGTTGACATCTGCAAGGTCGTAAACTCTATATGTGAGTGCAAAATTCTAAAATGGGACATAAAACTTCATTAAAAAAAACCCAGAAAGTTTTCAAGATCATTACTTGCTTGATTATAGGATGTTGTACACTCCATTGGAAAATTTAGAAAATATTTTACTCAATTCTCTGTGTAGTCACTCAAATTTTTCTATGACTGGATACTCAAGGGACTGGATTGACATTACTAACAACTAAGTTATGAGGAACAGAGTCTGGATTATCAAACTCTGATATCATCTAAACTACACCCATATCTTATTCATTATGTTGAATACAGCATGGTTTCAGTATACAGAGTGTATAGTATATAAGATGTCTCTAGTACACAGTGTGTATATTGTGTACGATGTCTGTAGTATACAGTGTGTACATTGTATACGATGTCTGTAGTATACAGTGTGTATATTGTATACGATGTCTGTAGTATACAGTGTGTATATTGTATACGATGTCTCTAGTATATAGTGTGTATATTGTACACGATGTCTCTAGTATACAATGTGTATATTGTATATGATGTCTTTAGTATACAGTGTGTATATTGTATATGATGTCTGTAGTACAGTGTGTATATTGTATATGATGTCTCTACTATACAGTGTGTATATTGTATAAGATGTCTCTATTATACAGTGTGTATATTGTATACGATGTCTGTAGTATACAGTGTGTACATTGTATACGATGTCTGTAGTATACAGTGTGTATATTGTATACGATGTCTGTAGTATACAGTGTGTATATTGTATACGATGTCTCTAGTATATAGTGTGTATATTGTATATGATGTCTCTAGTATACAGTGTGTATATTGTATATGATGTCTCTAGTATACAGTGTGTATATTGTATACGATGTCTGTAGCATACAGTGTGTATATTGTATACGATGTCTCTAGTATACAGTGTGTATATTGTATACGATGTCTTTAGTATACAGTGTGTATATTGTATATGATGTCTGTAGTACAGTGTGTATATTGTATATGATGTCTCTACTATACAGTGTGTATATTGTATAAGATGTCTCTATTATACAGTGTGTATATTGTATACGATGTCTCTAGTATACAGTGTGTATATTGTATACGATGTCTTTAGCATACAGTGTGTATATTGTATACGATGTCTCTACTATACAGTGTGTATATTGTATACGATGTCTCTAGTATACAGTGTGTATATTGTATACGATGTCTCTAGTATACAGTGTGTATATTGTATACGATGTCTGTAGTATACAGTGTGTATATTGTATACGATGTCTGTAGTATACAGTGTGTATATTGTATACGATGTCTGTAGTATACAGTGTGTATATTGTATACGATGTCTCTAGTATACAGTGTGTATATTGTATACGATGTCTCTAGTATACAGTGTGTATATTGTATACGATGTCTGTAGTATACAGTGTGTATATTGTAAACAATGTCACTATTATACAGTGTGTATATTGTATACGATGTCTCCAGTATACAGTGTGTATATTGTATACGATGTCTCTAGTATACAGTGTGTATATTGTATACGATGTCTGTAGTATACAGTGTGTATATTGTATACGATGTCTGTAGTATACAGTGTGTATATTGTATATGATGTCTCCAGTATACAGTGTGTATATTGTATACGATGTCTCCAGTAAACAGTGTGTATATTGTATACGATGTCTTTAGCATACAGTGTGTATATTGTATACGATGTCTCTACTATACAGTGTGTATATTGTATACCATGTCTCCAGTATATAGTGTGTATATTGTATACGATGTCTCTAGCATACAGTGTGTATATTGTATACGATGTCTGTAGCATACAGTGTGTATATTGTATACGATGTCTCTAGTATACAGTGTGTATATTGTATACGATGTCTTTAGCATACAGTGTGTATATTGTATATGATGTCTCTAGTATACAGTGTGTATATTGTATACGATGTCTGTAGTATACAGTGTGTATATTGTATACGATGTCTGTAGTATACAGTGTGTATATTGTATACGATGTCTGTAGTATACAGTGTGTATATTGTATACGATGTCTCTGGTATACAGTGTGTATATTGTATACGATGTCTCTACTATACAGTGTGTATATTGTATATGATGTCTGTAGCATACAGTGTGTATATTGTATACGATGTCTCTAGTATACAGTGTGTATATTGTATACGATGTCTGTAGTATACAGTGTGTATATTGTATATGATGTCTCCAGTATACAGTGTGTATATTGTATACGATGTCTCTAGTATACAGTGTGTATATTGTATACGATGTCTCTAGCATACAGTGTGTATATTGTATATGATGTCAAATCTCCAGTTCACAATTTGTACAGTGATGTATACAAACAGCAACAAACCTTCACAATTTTTGTTTTCCAGTCTGTGAGGTCAAACTTCTGTTTCTTTTTATCCAAACTCTCAGCACAAAGGTATTCTCTGTCAAAAATAGAACACAAAGGTACTTATGTCAAAAATAGAACACACAAGTATTTCCTGTCAAAAAAACACAATGGTATTCCCTGCTAATTGAGATAAGCTAATCACTACACATTGACTAGAACTAACAATAAAAATTGACTTAAGCAAAGACTTGACCACTTACTTTAAAGCATTTAAGCAGCCCATATTATTTCCTCCCATGGAGTCAAAATACAGAATCATCTTCTTTTTGAAGTCAATCACCTGCAATTTAATTTTAATGGAAATTATGAAATGCTTATTCACAATTCTGTCTACTTTGAAAGATATGTTAAGGTAATTTCCTGCAAATACTAGAAACAATGATTAAATCCCCACATCAACCACAGCCCAGGTGTAGTTTACATCAACCACAGCCCAGGTGTATGTTTACATCAACCACAACCAAGATGTATGTTTACAACAACCACAGCCCAGGTGTATGTTTACATCAACCACAGCCCAGGTGTATGTTTACATCAACTACAGTCCAGGTGTATGTTTACATCAACCACAGCCAAAACATAAGTTCAAATCACCCACAGCCCAGGTATACGTTCATGTGTCAACATTATATATCTACTTTATATATCTACTATCTTATAACTAACAGTATTTGCACCAAAAACATAGTCTATAAATTAAAATACATATTTTGCCATTTTCTCTGTAGATTATATAAAGGGTACCCAAGTTTTTACTGTGACATAAGGTCCCATAGATTCTATGAAGAAGATTTTAAATGTCCTGGAATTATTTTGACTCTCTAGTAACATCACATCTGGTTTGATGATTGTGACATCACACCTTTTACATTTAGTTGATAATTATGATGTCACATCCGCTTACATTTTACTCAATTATTGTGACATCAAATCTGGTCACATTTCACTCAATCATTGTGACATCAAATACTCATTCATTCATCACATCTGCTTGCAATCACTGTGACATCACACTGCTTACATTTTACTCATTCAGTGTGACATCACATCTGTTTACATTTTACTCAATCATTTTGACATCAAATCTGCTTACATCTTACTCAAAGATTGTGATGTCACATCTGCTTATATTGACTCAATCAATATGACATCATATCTCTTGGCAAAATATCACAAGCACTTTGTCTGCTAATGAAATTGTATATAAATGAGCACATCTTGAATTAGAAGTGCATAAAATTTGTAAAATATGTAATAAAAATTCATTGACTGAATGTTTTGAACCAGAAATCTTCAACACACGATTTTACTGACCGCTAGACACCAGTGCATGCCCAAATGAACAGGAATCAGGATGTAATCTTTAGAAAAAATGTCGACTCGTCTAGTCCAGCGTTTGACGGAGCTGTGACCTTGACTCATGACCTTGGGGTAGAAGAAGGTGTTAAAGGCGTAGACCTTGGGTTTTCCTTCCATTTCTCCACGCTCCACCAGCTGATTCATGTAGAAGTTAATGATCTGTAAAAGACGTAAACACGTAAAAATGAGAAAAAAAGTTGAAACACAAGCTGTACACAAACGTGGGATTTCAACACACACCGCAGAAATCAAATATGGATGAAAAGTAGAGGGATATAAAATGATATTTTGAATTTGACACATTTCAAATTTATTTTATAGAGTCAAGAACTACAATTTTAGTAGAAAGTAATCTGAAATCTGCTTCTGAGAAGAAATTTGTTAACTCATGCATACAAAGTGAATAATGAACCGCCAGCTATGATGTTACAACTGTTTGTTAGCGGGCATTTTGTAGCGTTAAAATTGGGAAAAATCGATAGTATTTCATACTGATAATGGTACTCTTTGTCAGCACCAGTTATATAATTAAAAAAAAAAACCACAGAATCTACAGCAATGTATGATGGGATATAATTTTTTAAACAAGCTACTGATTTTGTGTCCAGACTCACCTCATCGTTTAGCCAGTTGAGCCCTGCGAGTGACTCCATGTCGCGGCGACGTATCTGTAATTTGTAACCCTCCACAAGGACTTCTTCAGCCGGCTGGGGGCGTAAAGCATCGTTTACAACCTGCAGCATCTCATCGGTTAATTCTGAAAAAACGATCAAAACTATTGTCAAAATAGATATCGTCTGTTGCCTTCCTGCTTTTCAAAAACTATGCATTTGTTATTTATAAATCAGCATAAGCCTAAAGTCTCTGCATGCAAATATCAAATCTCCACAAATCTAATTAACATCAGAAATATCAAATCTCCACAAATCTAATTAACATCAGAAATATCAAATCTCCACAAATCTAATTAACATCAGAAATATCAAATCTCCACAAATCTAATTAACATCAGAAATATCAAATCTCCACAAATCTAATTAACATCAGAAATATCAAATCTCCACAAATCTAATTAACATCAGAAATATCAAATCTCCACAAATCTAATTAACATCAGAAATATCAAATCTCCACACTTCCAATTAACATGAGAAATATCAAATCTCCACACACCCAATTAACATCAGAAATATCAAATCTCCACACACCCAATTAACATCAGAAATATCAAATCTCCACACACCCAATTAACATCAGAAATATCAAATCTCCACACATCTAATTAACATGAGAAATATCAAATCTCCACACATGTAATTAACATGAGAAATATCAAATCTCCACACACCCAATTAACATCAGAAATATCAAATCTCCACACATCTAATTAACATGAGAAATATCAAATCTTCACACATCTAATTAACATCAGAAATATCAAATCTCCACAAATCTAATTAACATCAGAAATATCAAATCTCCACACATCTAATTAACATCAGAAATATCAAATCTCCACACATCTAATTAACATCAGAAATATCAAATCTCCACAAATCTAATTAACATCAGAAATATCAAATCTCCACAAATCTAATTAACATCAGAAATATCAAATCTCCACAAATCTAATTAACATCAGAAATATCAAATCTCCACAAATCTAATTAACATCAGAAATATCAAATCTCCACAAATCTAATTAACATCAGAAATATCAAATCTCCACACTTCCAATTAACATGAGAAATATCAAATCTCCACACACCCAATTAACATCAGAAATATCAAATCTCCACACACCCAATTAACATCAGAAATATCAAATCTCCACACATCTAATTAACATGAGAAATATCAAATCTCCACACATCTAATTAACATCAGAAATATCAAATCTCCACACATCTAATTAACATCAGAAATATCAAATCTCCACACACCCAATTAACATCAGAAATATCAAATCTCCACACATCTAATTAACATGAGAAATATCAAATCTTCACACATCTAATTAACATCAGAAATATCAAATCTCCACACATCTAATTAACATCAGAAATATCAAATCTCCACACATCTAATTAACATCAGAAATATCAAATCTCCACACATCTAATTAACATCAGAAATATCAAATCTCCACACATCTAATTAACATCAGAAATATCAAATCTCCACAAATCTAATTAACATCAGAAATATCAAATCTCCACAAATCTAATTAACATCAGAAATATCAAATCTCCACAAATCTAATTAACATCAGAAATATCAAATCTCCACAAATCTAATTAACATCAGAAATATCAAATCTCCAAATCTAATTAACATCAGAAATATCAAATCTCCACACATCTAATTAATATGAGAAATATCAAATCTCCACACATCTAATTAACATGAGAAATATCAAATCTCCACACATCTTATTAACATCAGAAATATCAAATCTCCACACTTCCACTTAACATGAGAAATATCAAATCTCCACACATCTAATTAAGATCAGAAATACTCCTCCGGAAGACAGTGTGAAATCTAAAGTTTCTTGTTGTTTGAAGTCTCCGGTCTTATTTCATGGAAGACCACAAAGTCACGCTCTACATGAACATCAGAAAGTTGATGTCCGCAACCGTTCATGAAGAAACTGACCCAATCATCAAACATTTTCTTCTTGTTCTAAATGCCACGTGTACCACATGTAAATCAATGTGTCTGAAGACCTCAAAAACCAGAATTTGATCAAATTACAACTCTAAACTTGATTCAAAATATGACAGAAAAAGGATTTTTTTTAAAATTGATGAAATAAAACTTTGATGATTGGAATCAGAGATTGATGACCAAATACAACAGCTAGTCAACTTTACAGAAATATGTCTATCCATTTAAAACTCAACTTCACAGAAATATGTCTATCCATTTAACGCTCAATTTCACGGAAAAATGTCTATCCATTTAAAACTCAACTTCACGGAAAAATGTCTATCCATTTAAAACTCAACTTCACGGAAAAATGTCTATCCATTTAAAACTCAACTTTACAGAAATATGTCTATCCATTTAACACTCAATTTCACAGAAATATGTCTATCCATTTAACACTCAACTTCACAGAAATATGTCTATCCATTTAACGCTCAACTTCACAGAAAAATGTCTATCCAATTAACACTCAACTTCACTGAAATATGTCTATCCATTTAAAACTCAATTTCACAGAAATATGTCTATCCATTTAAAACTCAACTTTACAGAAATATGTCTATCCATTTAACACTCAACTTCACAGAAATATGTCTATCCATTTAACGCTCAATTTCACAGAAATATGTCTATCCATTTAAAACTCAACTTCACAGAAAAATGTCTATCCATTTAACACTCAACTTCACAGAAATATGTCTATCCATTTAACACTCAACTTCACAGAAATATGTCTATCCATTTAACACTCAACTTCACAGAAAAATGTCTATCCATTTAACACTCAACTTCACAGAAAAATGTCTATCCATTTAAAACTCAACTTCACAGAAATATGTCTATCCATTTAAAACTCAACTTCACAGAAATATGTCTATCCATTTAAAACTCAACTTCACAGAAATATGTCTATCCATTTAACGCTCAACTTCACAGAAAAATGTCTATCCAATTAACACTCAACTTCACAGAAATATGTCTATCCATTTAACACTCAACTTCACAGAAAAATGTCTATCCAATTAACACTCAACTTCACTGAAATATGTCTGTCAACTTCGCAGAAATATGTTTGTCAACTTAGCAGAAATATGTCTGTCAACTTCGCAGAAATATGTTTGTCAACTTCGCAGAAATATGTCTGTCAACTTCGCAGAAGTATGTATGTCCATTTAATACTCTGTCAACCTTACAAATATATGTATATTTAACACTCTATCAATCTCACAGAAATATGCCTGTCAACATCACAGAATTATGTCTGTCAACCTCAAAAAAATATTTCTGTCCATTTAACACTCAGTCAACATTACAGAAATTTACGTGCCCCACTGAGGCGATAATAGTCTGATTAATTCTGGTTATGCCGTTTATTTTCTAGCAATGTTAATTACAGTCTGAAAAGTCGATTACAGCATAAGTTATAAGGGTAACCATGGTAACAGATCCTTACCTGGGAATGTCTCCTCCTCCTCTTCTTCCTCCTCCTCTGCCTCCAAATCTTCAACTGCTGGTGGTTCGACATCGTACAATCGTAATCTTTGCCGCACCTGCCTCTCCAATAATAGGTCTTTCTTCAGATGCTGTGACAACAACATTCTTATACTGTAATTTGTTTGGCTAATGGACTAAGGTTAGAGGCACTACTAGACATGACTTACCCCCCCCCATAAAAGCAGCAGACTTACCCCTCCCCCCCCCCCCCCCCCCCCCCCAGCAGCAGAGTAGAAGGCTGTTTACAATGGCTAGGGAGTTTTCACTTTTGATAATGGGTCATATTCACTTTCACTGGTTGCGGTAGCTCAGTGGTTAGAGCGTTTGTTTCGTAACCGGGAGATCGTGAGTTCGAGCCCCACTTGTGCCATGGCCATGTCAAACCTAAGATGCAAAAATAGGTAGTGGTTGCTCCTTTGCCAACACTCATCATTTAGAAGTGAGAATCACTGGTTTTTCGGACATGACCTTAAAAACGGAGGTCCCGTGTCATGGTAGGTGTTGGCATGTTAAAGAACCCTCACTGCTACAGCCCTGAGTGCTAAGCATAGGCTTAAATTTATGGCAATTCACATACAGCTGGTGATGTCTCAATATAAGTGAAAAATTCTCAATGGGACATAAAACAAACAAACAATTAATCAATCAATCATTTTGATAATGGCTCATATTCACTTTCACTTCATCTTGGATGATCAATTCAAAATGCAATGATGTTGTCTAGAGATATATAACACTTGTATATGGTTAATGTCTTGACCTCTGTAACATATGGAGAAGGGTACCAAAACGTTTTCTTCTGGAGTCCAAAATCACAGGTGTTTACAGCTTATAGTGTGTTGTTTATCCTCAAGCAAAATGCTGAGTCAAATATAAGACTTTAACAAACTGAACCTTTACCTACAGCAGGGTTTGAAATTTACAGTCACCCACTTGATATTTGTGACTAAATTTCTGAGTGGGTGAATTAAAATCATGGTTCAAGTTGTCCACATGGTGTTTGGAAAACTTACAAAAATAAACATTTGCTTTCCAATTTTGTCCGTTTGTTTCGTTTTCTCTTTTGAAGAAGTTCATAATCTGCAAAGCACGTCATAATTAACTTTTAGAAGCACTTCTCTGCTAAGCGTTTATGTGATTCTGATTTACTGACAATGTGACTATTTATAAATGATGTCAGTGAACCCAAGTCACGAAGAAACTACAGAGTATCACGGAGATTACAAAATGACAACTGAAGTTCTTGGAATCATTGAAGACCAAGCAACCGTGGCTAGAAAATGCACAAGTGGCTATGACTTACTTGTGTTCTAAGTTGATGCCAAATACCACAGGGTCCCGATTGCTTTTGATTGGTTGTACGTCATATAAACTAGATGACATACTTTTAATGCCCACTTCTGTGTTTTCTAGCCATGATTCCAAGAACATCTGTTGTCTTTTTGTCTTATTGTAATCACCATGATACTCTTTTCTGTCTGTACTTTTTATTTTTTTATTTTTAGCTAGAATAAACTTTTTGAACACAATGGTTTATTTAAATAAAAGGTTTAATAATTTGTGGGTGACTAAATTTTAATGTGGGCCCCTAGAATTGCAATGTTCATTAGCCCACATGGCTACCAAATGTTCCGAGTTAGTTTCAAACCCCGTACAGTAAATAATGCACCTGACAAATTAATTGGATAAGTAATAGAATATCTGATATCTGTAATAAACAGTGTACTGGACAATATAATATCTCAATTCAATGTCCAACAGTATCGTCAGTCTTTTGTTCAGAAATTTACAGAATATGCAGGATCCATTTAAAGGCTGTCTATCTAAAAAAATGATTCTATTTACCTTTTCTTCATAAAATTTCTTATTTATTTCTGTTTCCTCTATTTTTCGCTGGGCTTCACGGTTTGCACGGGAAAACTGACGTTCCCTAAAAAACAAAAAACAAAAATGGTGCTAACTATTCCATGAAAATTTACTCACTTAATATTTTATTAGTCTGGGGTCACATTACTTAGGAAAATGGCACCAATCATCAATCATGTAGGGACAAAAAAAAAAATAGAACAGGGGACAGAACTCTTATCATATACAAGAGGGAACAGAACTCTTTGATTATATACAAGAGACAGAACTCTATTATATACAACAGAAGACAGAACTCTAAAAATAGAACTGGGGAAAAAACTGAAAAAAGAACAGGGCACAGAACTCTAATTAAATAGAACAAGTGACCTAACTCTAAAACAGAACAGGAGTGAGAACTCTAAAATTAAAATAGGGGACAGAACTCTTAAACAGAACAGGAGTGAGAACTCTAAAATTAGAATAGGGGGCAGAACTCTTAAACAGAACAGGGGACAGAACTCTAATTAAATAGTACAAGGGACAGAACTCTAATTAAACAGAACAAGGAACAGAAATCTAATCAAACAGTATCGGAGATAGAATTCTAATTAAATAGAACAAGGGACAGAACTCTAATTAAATAGAACAAGGGACAGAACTCTAATTAAACGGTATAGGGGATAGAATTCTAATTAAATAGAAAAAGGGACAGAACTCTAATTAAATAGAACAAGGGACAGAACTCTAATTAAATAGAACAAGGGAAAGAACTCTAAAAACTATAGAATAAGGTACACTCACAGATTTAGCATCCACTCCTCTGACAGGTATTTACTGGACTGAAAGTCTGGACTTCTGGGTCTGGGAATACTTGAATATCTGGACTCAGAGACCCTACAAGAAGATAACACTTCAATAATATTATACTACAATAGAATAACATTACAATAACACAACACTACAATAACATAACACTACAATAACATAACACTACAATAACACAACACTACAATAACACAACACTACAATAACACAACATTACAATAACATAACACTACAATAACACAACACTACAATAACACAACACTACAAAAACACAACACTACAATAACACAACATTACAATAACACAACACTACAATAACATAACACTACAATAACATAACACTACAATAACACAACATTACAATAACACAACACTACAATAACATAACACTACAATAACATAACACTGCAATAACTTAACATTACAATAACATAACACTACAATAACATAACACTTCAATAACATAACACTACAATAACATAACATTACAATAATATAACATTACAATAACATAACACTACAATAACATAACATTACAATAACACAACATTACAATAACACAACACTACAATAACATAACACTACAATAACATAACACTACAATAACATAACACTACAATAACATAACACTACAATAACATAACACTGCAATAACATAACACTGCAATAATTTAACATCATGATACCATAACACTACTATCAATAACATAACATTACACTACAAGAGAATAACACTACTTTAATATAACCAACCAAATATCAAAAATGTAATAATTAAACACTACAAAATTTACAGGATATAATGAAGATTACTCTGCAGATAGTTGATGTCCAATCTGTCCTCATAAATAAATGTCGAAATTCAGTCCAACTGCCACAGTTGTCACCCTTTATCAGTGGTTACCTGTCTCATGTGATCATTTTATTTCCTCCTGATGAAAATTTACTTCGTACCTCTATATATTGGTTGCCTGTGTAATGTGGTGAACAGACACCTATTTCACACCAAACCACCATTTATTGCTTGTCCATATCAAATAGTTACATCAAATTCTCTTTTGTCCACATTTCTATGTTTAAAAGGGGCATAACTCCCAGAAAAAAAAAATTCATTAGATTTTCCTACGAATATGCAAATCTACACAATATGTCCTTATTAACCCCAACATCTCGTGAAATTCTGAGACTTGTTGCAATTACTGGAGCTCTTCAATCATGGAGGTTAAAAAATATTTCAGTACACAGCACTCCTGTGTCAGAGATATGAGGAAGATAAACATGCTGTACAAAGTGTTCAGTGTGATGAAAAAAATATAACTACCTTGACAAAGTCAGCTGTGATGTTACTGGTGACTTTAATGGAGCTCTGCCATTACCTGAAACAAATTGATGAAAACTGTTTTAACTCTTACAACAAGAATAATGGTGGACAGACAGACGGACAGACAAATAATTCCTTTTATAGATTATTTCCTTTCTGTAACATATAACAGTTGTATGTCATAAAGTCTTCATAATATTGTATCATAATGGAAATGCAACATAGAAAAGCTTGATCAATGGAAATGCATCAAACTTTGATTAAAGGTCCACTATGGCGTTCATCTTTGACCTTGTGACAACAAAATCTATATATGTCTTTCTTTAATCCTATATAATAATGAAAACTATCTAATCTTATTATGTCACGTAGTTAAGGAGGAATGACACACCAGAGAAATCTGATATGTAGTTACCTATTAAGGAGGAATGACACACCAGAGAAATTTGATATGGATGGAGAGTGCAATCCTACTAAACTACCCAACTTAGATTTAAAAGGAATATACATGCATTGCTGAAGTTTATATTTTCATTCTGATAACTAGAGAAGTCTGATATTGATATTATGATGCTGTGTTATCAGTTAGAAATTATATAATGACCTCAACATATCGAGGTATCTTTCATTAAGGATCAACTACTTTTGTCGCTTATATTGAGCTCTCTGTTATACTGAAGTCACTAATATTGAACTCTCTGTTATACTGAAGTCACTTATACTGAACTATCTGTTATATTGAAGTCACTAATATCGAACTCTCTGTTATACTGAAGTCACTTATACTGAACTATCTGTTATATTGAAGTCACTAATATCGAACTCTCTGTTATACTGAAGTCACTTATACTGAACTATCTGTTATATTGAAGCCACTAATGTTGAACTCTCTGTTATATTGAAGTCACTTATACTGAACTATCTGTTATATTGAAGTCACTTATATCAAACTCTCTGTTATACTGAACTCTCTGTTATACTGAAGTCACTTATACTGAACTATCTGTTATATTGAAGCCACTAATGTTGAACTCTCTGTTATATTGAAGTCACTTATACTGAACTCTCTGTTATATTGAAGTCACTTATACTGAACTCTCTGTTACACTGAAGTCACTTATACTGAACTATCTGTTATATTGAAGCCACTAATGTTGAACTCTCTGTTATACTGAAGTCACTTATACTGAACTATCTGTTACATTGAAGTCACTAATATCGAACTCTCTGTTATACTGAAGTCACTTATACTGAACTATCTGTTATATTGAAGTCACTAATATCGACCTCTCTGTTATACTGAAGTCACTTATACTGAACTCTCTGTTATATTGAAGTCACTAATGTTGAACTCTCTGTTATATTGAAGTCACTTATACTGAACTATCTGTTACACTGAAGTCACTAATATCGAACTCTCTGTTATACTGAAGTCACTTATACTGAACTATCTGTTATATTGAAGTGTCCATCAAGCATTTGACCCTTGACCTTTGACCATGTGATCTCAAAATCAATAGGGGTCACCACCCAATAAGATGTACCAGTGTGTCTGTCAAAGAAAATACTCTCCAGATACTAAGCGGTCAATGTCCAGTTTGGCCTTTAACCATGTGACCTCAAAATCAATAGGGGTTTATCTAGTCCTTAAAGATGTACCAGTGTAATGCCTGTCAAGCAACGGATTCCCAAGATATTAAGTGGAAAATATCTTATAATGTCCAGTATGGACTGACCTTGATCTATTGATCCAAAAATCAATAAAGGTCATCTTATATTCATAACCAACCCACAAACATTATTTTGATAAAATGAATTATTCTGAAGATATCAAGTACCTACATAACACCCAATCAACCAAAAGGTGCAAAGCAATATACCCCTCCCTCTGTGAAGAGGTGATAAAAATAATTACCCAGTAACATTCCTATATAGTTCAACATCAGTTATACTGAACTATAATGAAAAATTCAGGTTGAATTTCAACATATCTTAAGTAGTCTGTATTTTCATAAACCAGGAAGTAAATGTTTGAAAAGTTTTTTTTGGAGAAAATGGAAAGAAAATAGGCTTGTTAAAATTGTCAGTGACAGTAAATAAACTACATTTCTATTCTTAGGTGTGGGATCCTGAATGTTGCAGTATCCCACAAGTCTGCCAATTCACAACCCTAAAATCACAACGGCATTACAGAATAATTCTCTGTAAGATATTGACATTGTGTTTTGGTCTGATACATTCCAACTTACCGACTGGCAGTTCGTCGTCCAGGAGACAAATGACATCCTCTCCCCCTTCATCGCCGAGACAAATCACGTCCTCCTCACTGTCAGATTTGTCACGACTCTCAGACACGGAGTCCCTTCCCACTGAAACCAATGACTGCCTATGTGACACAGTCAGGTATTGCCGTGGAGACCTCTGGTGATAATGATCTGTGTTTCGGGGTGGTGTAGAAATACGAGTTTTTTGTGTGGGAACTACTTTCTGTCTGCGTACACTTGACTGTTGACCAACAGAAGATAGTTCTACAGAGGAATTGCTGCCTGATACACTTCCTTCAGTTCTGGAACTATTACCCATAATGCAACAGATTATACAGATGTATTACCCATAATGCAATAAGTTATAAAATTCAGTCAGAAGTAATACTCATAACGCAACAGCTATATCATGCAACTTTATCAACAATAAAATAAAAAAAGAAAACATCTGACAGTTATCATTTATCATGTAAATCCAAAATGATTATAAACTACGATCAATGAATAAACCAAACAAATGTTATCAAATACACAGAAGTACAAGTATTACCCAAAATGCAACAGATTTTATAAATTATTTACCCATAATGCAATAAATTAGATGTTTTAAACCAAGATAATGCCTTCCACATGTAAAATATTTCCGATCATTGAATACCTTGAAATGCAATAAAAGATATCTAATATAAGCTATCGTTATACGCGACACTTACCCATAATGCAATAGATGAGATGTACCCAGTCCGTCAGGAGACTGCGACTTTTCTTGTGGAAACTTCGTAAACTGTTGTAGGAGTTGTTGGTATTTCTTCTTCTCATCAAGTCGAACACACTACAAAGAGAAAAAAAAAATCAAAGTACTGATAGTACTGTACTATATTCTAAACAGGAATAACAAACGAAAGATTATTTGTTAATTGATTGTTGTTTTCTGCCACACTCAACAACTTTTCAGTTATCTGGTGACATCCATTTTTTTTATTGGTGGAAGAGAGAACCCAGATACAATGTACCCAGGAAGAGACCACGGATCTTCCAAAAGTACACTGGCAAACTTTCTCATATATATCGGAGCGAGCAAGAATCAAACCCGCACTAACTAGAGGTGAGGCCTTCTGATTTTGAGTGTGATGCTCTAACCACTTGGCCACAGAGGCCCCTAACAAACCAGAGAAATTGAATATGAATGAAAAGTGGAGGGTATGTACAATAATATTTTGAAAATGAAAACTTTCAAATTTACTTTACTTAGTTAAAAAAAAAATGCAGTTTTAATAGAAACAGCTCCTGATGGACTCGAACCCAGATCAGCAGTCAAGATTTAAAAGGAAGTCGGCCATTATGAACATGAAGTATACCACCTTCATACAATGTCACTGTGTGATATGTTTTCCATGTGTCATGTTCAGCATTCATTTTCCCATATATAACTAGTACTGATAAATGATACATTCCTACAGCCAAACACTATCAACTTTTCTCAATTTCAAGGTTAAACAAGAGGTACTGTGAGCACTGTTCACTAAGAATCCCCCCCCCATTCACCCTAATCTGCCAAACCCAAAAGGTGTTCCTTTGTACTTTTCATCCCACAATTGGTTGGGATCATTTTCGTCTCATGGGTTGTCCATGTGTGAAATGGGGACTCTAGGTGAAAAGGATAACACTTTAGAGCCTGGCAACCATTTTGCTATTACAATGTCCAGTGCACTTGACCTTTGGTCCCAAAGATTGAAAGGGATCATCTTCACCCCTGTCTGTATATGTGTGGTATGTTGACTCTAGGTGAGGAGGATAACACTTTAGAGCTCTGAAACTATTGCATCTATCTACGGATGGACAGACAACCTGATTCTAGAATACCTCCCCCTTTCCCCAGTAATAAACTACCATGTCTTCATAATTCGAGACTCGTAATGATTTTTGTTTTGTTTGTTTTATTTATAGTCGCCTGAGCAATTTTTCAGCTATCCAGCGACTGTCGAGACTCGTAATGAAATGTTGTACAAGTTTATATTGTCACTTCCGGTGGAGGTCAATAAAATGGTGCTTTTTTAAAAACAATGAATACCTTTTTTATTATTGAGAATACAATTTGTTCAGAGTTAGTTTTAAAACAATTAACGTCCTTTGTTGACATGAAAGAAAATTTGCAATTTGTTCTATTTTAATGTTATTTTTGTTCCATTTTGATGTTATTTTTGTTCTATCTTAATGCTATTGTTTTGTTCCATTTCGATGCTATTTTGGGGGGGGCCTCCGTGGCTGAGTGGTTAGAGCATCGGGCTCAAAATAACAAGGCCTCACCTCTCACCTATGTCGGCGCATGTTCAAATCTCAGCCGCGGCGTTATGTGAGCAAGTTTGCCAGTTTACTTGCGGAAGGTCGGTGGTCTCTTCCCAGGTACATTGTATCTGGGTTCTCTCCTCCACCAACAAAAACTGGACGCCACCAGATAACTGAAAAATTGTTAAGTGTGGCGGAAAGCAATAAATAATCAATCAATCAATCGATGCTATTTTGTTCCATTTTGATGTTATTTTTGTTCTATCTTAATGCTATTGTTTGTTCCATTTTGATGTTCCACTCATTATTTTGTGTTGGTACCTCTACTGAACATTTCCCTACATTCACTACTCAATATTGTCCAAGTACCTCTATTGAACTGTTCCAGGGTTTGATTTTACCTCATGTCCAAAAGTCTGTTTGGTTTGATATTATACCACTGAATAAAATGAGTTTATGGGATCATTCTATGTGACATAGTGGACGGGCTAGTAAAATGCTTCATGGGCTAGTGCTGGAAAAAATTAATTTCAAACTCTGTTTTTCCTACAGTAACTAACTGACTATCCACTAGATTTAAATTAGACTTACTCTAAAGTTACTGAGAAACCGTGACATTGTTATAATTATTGTGACAGTACTAATAACACTTCGTCTAACGACAACAGTTACAATCAGTACTACAGTAGAGAAATAATTACCAAAACATCAGAACCGTGTACGATGTGGAGATATTTTTAAAACAATTAAATTTTTCGGACAAATTCTTTCGACTTTCAAGCGTACCTCTATAGCTGTGAATGTTTTCCTGGGTGGACGGCTAAAGAGAGATTTATCTCTGTTGCTACTCAATTGAGCTACATCGCATTCTTTGACCTTGTGCCAATCTACAAAATACAGAGCATAATCAAAGGCACTCTAACCTCATAGAACACAAAATCAAAAGTGGCTTTGACAGAACACAAAATCACAAGTGGCTCTGACAAAACACAAAATCAAAAGTGGCTCTGACAGAACACAAAATCAAAAGTGGCTCTGACAGAACACAAAATCAAAAGTGGCTCTGACAGAACACAAAATCACAAGTGGCTCTGACAGAACACAAAATCACAAGTGGCTCTGACAGAACACAAAATCAAAAGTGGCTCTGACAGAACACAAAATCACAAGTGGCTCCGACAGAACACAAATTCATTTAAAAATAGGCACTATTTGAGGCTTGATGCCTTAAAAATTAATAGTTTCTTAGGCACCACCGCATCATCAGCTGCATTGATAAATTTTGTCTACATACTGAAAAGGGAAATAACTACATTTTATATTTTTCCAAGTGAAAAACAATTGAGTCCCTTTTCATATGCTAGTCGTAGATGTTTTTATTAGATACATGATGAATTTCTTGTTAATATGGTATTTTATGAAGAACTTTTTTAAGAGTGGTTGAAAAAACCTAATTTAAAGTTGAATACAAATTATAATTACTGTAAGAAATCTAAAAAATATAAGAATCAGTTGATATCTTCATTTTGTTTATCAACTGACTAGAAAATGGAGACAATAAAAACCTAAGACTTCGATCACTAAAACTTCGAAACTCTTGGCCTGAAAAACTGAAGATTAATTTTGTTTGCCTCATACAACCATGAAACAATGCACTGTTGTAAATGTGTGACATCACTAACACTCTTTGAAGAACCCTCACTAATATGGCCACTGTTCTGAATTTGTGAAATTTACCAATAAGACCAAAAACAAAATATATGCGTGTTTCCAAATTTCACTCCTCAAAAACTTGGGTAAGGTAAGTAGGTAAAACAGTTTATTCTATAATAATATTTTATTCAGTATCTTAGGTTTTAATTTTCTTTAAGTGCAAGCCAATATCCATTACAAATACTTTTTAAACATTTTAAAAATCAAAATGTCAAAATGTACAGCAGTGAAACTCAAATGCGAATATAAAAACATTCCAGTTTGAATATTGCCGAGTTTTAATTTATTTACTTTTATCATTGATAAAATATTTAGGGTTGATAACAAAAACGTAGGTAGGGTTGGAAAATCAGAAACACACATATATTTTATTTTGGCTTTATGCTAATAAGCCAAATGCAAATCAATAGGTCATACAGCGAGATACAAATCAGTAGGTCATAGAGCTAGATACAAATCAGTAGGTCATAAAGCGAGATACAAATCAGTAGGTCATACAGTGAGATACAAATCAGTAGGTCATAAAGCGAGATACAAATCAGTAGGTCATAGAGCGAGATACAAATCAGTAGGTCATACAGTGAGATACAAATCAGTAGGTCATAAAGCGAGATACAAATCAGTAGGTCATATAGTGAGATACAAATCAGTAGGTCATAGAGTGAGATACAAATCAGTAGGTCATAGAGCGAGATACAAATCAATAGGTAATTTTGCGAGATATAAATCAGTAAGTCATATAGCGAAATGTTTGTCTGATTCCCCGTAAGGAACAAATTAATTATGGTACTCAAAGGCCTGGTTCCATCGAATATACATGAAAAATATGAAAACACTATCACTATTCACCTACCTGATTTATACAGGTGTGAAATGACTCACCTGTCTGATTTGTACATGGGTGGATCTGTAAGGGATGGAATGACTCACCTAATGGGTCGGTCTGGACTGAGGTAGATGTGTGATTGGGCTGACTTAAAGATGGCACTGTGTTAGAATTTGACTTAGTGAGGGATCTCATGTGAGCAGGATGAGACGTTCGTCCGTCTTCAGTCTGAAAAATAAATAAAACAATTTTTAAGACCAACAATACTATTGCATGATTCACCGAGAAGAGAGCCTAAAACTGTACAGGTATCATTTACCTATAGGGATGACAGTCTATTGAATAACTTATCTATACACACAGGTGTTGTTTACCTCTAGGAGTGAAAATCTGTAGAATAACTAAAGATTGTTTTTGTGAAAAACAAATTTCTCCCCAGCTCCCCAACTGAAAATACTCCAAATTAAACCTCCTCCCTTTAATGTACTGCATAGTATGGAGGAGAAAGCATGAACAGGAACACAGACATAATGAATTCCCATTAGTTATATAGGGAAGTGTTTACAAGCTTCACCCTCCACCCCTCTTAGATCCACTGTAACATTTAGGAAAATAACTGATTCCACTGGTCCTGACAATGATTGACTGATTACATATTGTTTAACGTCCCGCTCAAGAAATTTTCACTCATACAGAGACGTCACCATCACCGGTGAGGGGCAGCAAAATTTAGGCCTATGCTCAGCACTTATAGCCCTTGAGCTGGGAGGAATCTTTATCGTGCCACACCTGCTGTGACAAAAGGCCTCAGTTTTTGTAGTCTCATCCAAAGGACCGCCCCATTTAGCCGCCTCTTACGACAAGTTAGGGGTATTGAGGATCTCTTCTAACAACCCGGATCCTGACAGTATATACATCTACAAATGACAATGAAGCATTGTACAAAGTTTAAGTCTATCTGATAAGCCATATAGAAAGAGAAGCATTCAGAAGATTTTGTGACAGACTGATGGACAAAGTACAAAAACAATATGGCTCTTCCTGGAAGAAGAGACATAACTATCCACAGATGTTATCTCAATATCTATGTTATCTATGTTATATCTTGTAGGTTTGCCCTCATTAACCAATGCTATTTACTGTAGACAACATTATGTCCCCAAGTAGTTTTTTCTTTCTTCGCAATCAGCCACCAATGAAAATAGAGCTTACCCATCGCACAGCCCCTTCTGGTGCCTCAGCAAGAAGAGTGCGATTATGATGCCCATTTCCTGTTAATTTCACTCCCTCCTTCGGGAGTTTGAATCCGTCTGTCATTCCCACGACATGTTTTGTCACTGCTGGTTGATTTCCGACTGTTATGGGATCCCCATGATGCACCTCAGCTGTTGATTGGACAATTCCTGGATCCCTGTTGGGTGCCTCGTGTTTGCTGGGGGCCTTCTTGAAGAAATAATACTCTGACCAAGGCTTCTTCTTCTGCATCCACTCTGCCATCCTCTGATAAGGGTTAACAATTAATGTGTTGAAATCTAGAAGTACAAAAATCATTACTGGGTTTTAATAAAGGTTGACAATGTGTTTAAATCTAAAAATAGAAATTCATTACCAGTTTTCACTTTCATTTTTATTAATTAATGTGTAATAAATTATTCTTGTGACATAAACAGGTCAAAGGTTATATATATATAGAGTATGTATGTATGTATTCGACTAGTTTCTTCAATTCTTCAGCAGCAGGAGTATACTGAATATTGCTTAGTTACACATGTACACCGGGATTGTAAAGTGATATCATAAAGCGCCAATATATTGTTACGATTAAGCAGAGTTCATTATGATGTCATAATATAACGCCTAATGAAAGACTCAAAGTTTTGTCCAAATTTTTCCTTAACAACAGAGTATAATTTCTCTTCTAAAAATCCTGGAACAAGTGTTTCATAAGTCGACGCAACTATGGTTCCCATCGCCGTGCCTAACTTTTATCTATAAACCATATCATCAAAACACATAAAATTGTTTTCAAGAATGAAATGTACATACTCAATCGGCTTTGTGTCCTTTGTGATATATTTATTATATAAATATTCCTATATTTTTGACCCGAGTCTATGATTCTCTGTTTATGGATCTAGGTCGTCTCTCCCACGCTGACACCATCACAGACTGAGTAAACTTACTGTTATCAACAGCACGGCCGCTCTTACTCATTGCCATATTTATCCCATGCTTTTATGGAGTGTGTTTGACCATGAATCTTTGAAGTGAACACTATAGATACCACTGACATATTTCACACACAGTCATTGACACTGTCACTTGTTAGAAAATTACAGCTCAACATTTTGATATCATGTTTTATGTTAAACAGATTCTCTCATATCAACAAGACTTGAATTGAAATCCAAGAAAATGGAACCGACCCAACAACTTTAACTGCCTTTTCCAGTAAGTGTTGCCTCTCCGATCAGCTCCAATCCAAGAGCTAGAAAAACTTTATATCTTTTTAACAGATATATATAATAATGTCGCTACATAAATCTATTTAATATTATATAATAATGTCACTATGTACATCTATTTAACTTTTAACAGGTACATAATGATGGTGGTATTAAGTGATGGAACATCGGTTAATTTTCTTTATATGCATATTTACATACACATATATAATTATATGTAAAGATATATTTGTTCAAAAGTTCATTGCAATCTTTGTGCTTTGTATAAAACATGTCAAATGCAGCATGCATCTAAACTTACGTCAAATACGCATTCTCAATGACCATGTATTCAGTGACAACATGGCAAGAATTCCATCATCATCAAAAGCAAGTTTTAATGACTTGCCTAAGTTGTCTAGCACACTAGTCAAAGGCTGTTAAGAGATCTGAATCTGCAAGTTGTGAATTCAATGCCCGGGAGAATGCATCTGATGATCGATTATGGAAAAAAATAATCGATCATCAAAATCGGTAGATTGATTTCGTCGACAATCGATGTTTTCTGATGATCAGTACAACACTAGTTGGTATGTACATCTATTTGACTTTTAACAGATATATATAATAATGTCATTATGTACATCTAAATTTTAACAGGTACATGGTAATGTTGGCATGTACATCTATTTGGCTTTTAACCAGGTACATAATACTGTCGATACGTACAATTCAGCGCTGAGGTGTGGGGTGCGACTTTTCGAGCACGTTTCACTGAAGTGATTATAACATCCTCTTCCTCTTCACTGAAAAAAAAAAAAATTCTAAAAATAAGAACTACATTTACTTGTACCTATTTCCTCAGTGCTAAAAATATTGAAATGCAGCATTCACTTACTTAAATCTTGTTGGGTAAATTCATTCTCTTGCAAAAACAAATGTTGCATTTACTTTTGTCTCATCAGGTAAATGAACACTTATCAAAATAAATGCCACATTTATTGGTGTGAATCTCATCTGGCAAATTCACTCTCTTACTAAAATAATGATGTGAAGCATTGCAGTTCATCGCCTCATGTATTTTTAGAAAAATGAAAGGTATTATTTTACATTTACATTCTACTTTCTCTTTCTAAATTTGGGTTGGCGCTCCTGTAAAACAGATAATAAAAAAAGGTTGGCCTTATAGCCACAATCAAAAAGATTAAAGATTGACTGATTGATTGATTGTTGTTGTTTTCCGCCACACTCAACAATTTTTCATTTATCTGGTGACGTCCAGTTTTCATTGGAGGAGGAGTAGAGAACCCAGATACAATGTACCCGGGAAGAGACCACCGACCTTCCAAAAGTAAACTGGCAAACTTTCTCACATATATCAGCACGAGCAAGATTCAAACCCGCTCCGACTAGAGGTGTAAAATTAAAGAATAAATTCCCATTTTGAAAATACTTGATGAAGAACGTTAGCTGTTCATACCCTCACTGAGTTCACTTTTTCTGCCTGAGAGCCTTAATGATCATTTGGATTTTACTCCCAACCTTTAAAAAGTTCCTTGCGCTACTTCACATCGTCGAATATTGAGTATTGTTAGACAGTTGCATAGTGGTACAAATTGAAATATTGATTCATTCCTAATTTCCAGAAAAAAAATTAGCAACCATGTTGATCCATAAAATTTCATAACATTGACTTCTGTTCGATACAGGAATTATGTTAAATACGCGAATTATGTTGGATACAGGAATTATGTTAGATACGCGAATTATGTTGGATACAGGAATTATGTTAGATATGGGAATTTTGTTGAATACTGGGATTCTGTTGGATATGGGAGTTCTGTTGGATACAGGAATCCTGTTGGATACGGAAATCCTGTTGGATACGGGAATCCTGTTGGATACGGGAATCCTGTTGGATATGGGAATTCTGTTGGATATGGGGATTCCGAGAAAGGTACATGCATTATCTGTAGTTAGTGCATTGACATTAAAGGTAAATGACGACATCACTACACGGGCTTCCAGCTTACCAGGTTAAAACAGTTACTTTTCTCTTTGTAATTGATAACACAATTCTCACATACACGTATATTGTGAAATAACACAATTCTCACATACATGTATATTGTGAAATGAAAAATCAAGCTGTAGAGTCATGTTGCAGTTTTCGGAGATACAAAGAAATGAATGCAGTCATGCCATAGTTTTGTAGATAAATTATTGTACAGAGATTCGAGTAGCAACATAGTTTCATTTACATATTCCCTGGAAGCTAAGAAATTGACATACTCAGAAGGGTATCATTCAGTGTCATTACAAACTAAATATCAGAGCTCGCGATGCCCATTGCATTTGTCACATTTTGCAATTTTTCGGAAAAAATGGCGATAGAAATTCAGAAAATGTGACATGGACATTTCATATTTTAGAAATTGTGACGACATCTTGAATTCAGCCTTGTACATCAAAAAAGCTGATTTACCTGTGCGGCTTGGCCAATGTGGATACTCTGCCGCAAGATGGAAACAACAGACCTAAGAGCGTCTTGTTCATTTAGCAGTTTACACAAAACAAAGGGTTGATCTGCTATGTTCAGGTAGGTGTGAATGAAATGAAATTTACATCTAGGAGTTGTTGGCATATCATAAATTACTGTTGGGAAGATACCCCGACTGACCCGAGTGACCCTGGGAAGCTACCTATGTCAGACTAGGTGGGAATAAAATTACGCACACAAACTAGTCAATGACAGATGCTTCATTGTCAATAAAAACATATGAAATTTAATTTGTTGTTTCATCAAAGTACAAATACGAATATTAGAATGTTCAAAGATGAACAATTTCAAATTCATTTGACGGTATTACAGTATAAAGATTGAAGAATGCTGGGAAATGGCATCGTTTTATTAGGTCTTTGGTTTGATCTCTTTAGAAATGGGCTATAAGGGAAAGGTTATTTGGATACATGCTTTTGACCATCATCTTTTGACTGCACATCACCTCAAACCATTCACAATTCATTTCAGATTTCCCTGAAGTCCCTTATCCACGACATGACGATTTTCACTACAGAATCACTAAAGGACCACTTTGTCATTCTGTATTCCAAGTGTGGGCCAAGATGAAAATGAGGATTTTTCAGTGATGTGATGTTGTGAAACTACGATGCTGTTTTATGTAATTAATCCTCATTGACTTTGTCATCAGGGACCTCTTGTGTAATAATGTAAAGATTGCTGAGTTCATGTTTTGATGAGTATTGTTCTTATTATGCATGAGTCATTTACACTATTAACATGAACCTCGTGAGGATCCGGGTTGTTAGAATAGATCCTCAGCACCCCTGGCTGCTCGTAAGAGGCGACTAAAATGGGGCGGTCCTTCGGATGAGACAGCAAAAACTGAGGTCCTGTGTCACAGCAGGTGTGGCATGTTAAAGATCCCTCCCTGCTCAAAGGCCATAAGGCCCGAGCATAGGCCTAAATTTCGCAGCCCTTCACCGGCAACGGTGACGTCTCCATATGAGTGAAAAATTCTCGAGCGTGACGTAAAACAATATATAATCAATCAATCACTATTAGCATGATAAAAAAACATATAGCCACTCGTTTCTTGATTTTATTGTAGTTGGTTATAGGCAATGAATACTCCTAGACTTCTCTGGGTATAAAATAAAATTGAGTCAACTTAGCCAAAAGCAATATGAAAAAAAAAACATTGTACTACAATGTCAATGTTGACTAACTGAAAAGCTATCAGATGAAGTAAAATTTTTGTAATAGTGATTTATAATAAAAGCAAAATAAAGCTATGTTACATACATGATAGTCAGAGACATATCTCTGAAATAATATATCAAATATACTGTTATACAGCAGTCATATATGATATACATGTCTCTGAAATAATACATCATATATACAACAGTCGTGTACGACTCAACGCGCCAGGTTGCGACACAAAATTCTGGTCCAGGGTGAGCCCTGAATGTGTTATTCTGGTCCAGGGTGAGCCCTGAATGTGTTATTCTGGTCCAGGGTGAGCCCTGAATGTGTTATTCTGGTTCAGGGTGAGCCCTGAATGTGTTATTCTGGTCCAGGGTGAGCCCTGAATGTGTTATTCTGGTCCAGGGTGAGCCCTGAATGTGTTATTCTGGTCCCGGGTGAGCCCTGAATGTGTTATTCCTAGTATTTACAGACATGACAAAAGCCTGTGACCTTGATGACAAGTAATGCAGCATTACCAGTGATACAGAGAGTCAGTTTAACAAGTAAATCACTTATCTGAAGCAAGTCACTCTGCCATCCAGGTGCAAATTAACTGTCAGAACTGGTCGAAGTTGAAAGTAAGCAAGTAATTTAAAGGACAGCTTCGAGACACCATGAAGGTGTCTGTCCCAGTATCCAGCCAAACCACATCTCAGCCGAGATTATGTGATCAGGAGATCAGGAGATCATGAGCTTGCTCTTTGATATCTCCTTAACATACTAGATATGGATACATGTATTTATATTTCATCATGTCTTGAAATTTCATGGGTCTATTTATATCACCCTGTGTCATACATTGATTTCACCTGAATAAATCTATCTATAACTGCTAGAACCAGTTGAAGCTGAATGTAAACAAGTGACTGCTCCGAGACACACTGCAGTCCAGCCAAATCTCAGCTAAGATTATGAAACCGGGAGATCATGTGCATGATAAGCATGTTTTGTGAAAGCTTCTTTGCCAAAAGCTCTATATTTAACTTCAACTTTTGAAATTGCTTCCCTTGTATTATCTCAGAATATTGTAATTACAAAACAAAGACGAATCACGATTTTAAATCACTCAGTGTCTTTAAATAAATAACCAATTCAGAATTGTTTAAATACAAAACATAAAAAAACACAATTATACAACCAAATCGTTTTAGTATAGACTCTCATAAAATCAGAACTTATTTGAATTTTTTTTTTTCTTTTTTACATTTAACAAATTCAACAACAACAAAAAAACACCCGAGGAAACTCGAAAGTAATACAAACCCTTCGCTTATGTCCCTTTTTCGTTTGCGGCTATCTGTTACATGATTGTCTCCAGATCTGTCACTAAACACAAATGTCTTTATCTTACTAGTGAGGGACTTAATCATTTCCAAAATAAACTGTTTTCAAATTATATTTTCCCCGGGAAATACCATGAAGATTTTTCAGACAATGGTTATCTTTTCCTTGATGCGTTCTTTTCTGACTAAGTCGTTCGTTGTTCTAATAATAGTAAGTGGTACAGATAATTCGATTAGAATTGCCTCTGCATTGCGTGGTCTGTGAGGACACACACGGTTGGTTTAACAGAGGCCTATTTTATGAGAACAGGAATTTTGATGGACAGTTGGGATCGCACACGAGTTAACACGTTCTCTTACTACATGTGTACAACAACGCAAGCAAATTCAAGGAACCCATGTGCGCGGGTATTCTAATCTACAAGAAAAGAATATTATTGTATATGTAATATATATGTACTTCTGAAATATATTTTCAAATCTTTTAGTCTTTTCAATATATGTATGGATGTCACGGTTCTATTTTAAGTATATTCTACAGTAATCAACCCTTTTAAAAAAAAACAACAAAAAAAAAAACAAAAAACAAAAAAACCAAGAAAAACCATTCTCTTAACAGAGAATAAAATCAGACAGTAATTGTAAATTCTCTGCAGAGGATCAGCACGAAAAAGTGGGAATTAGCCAAGGGACATTTTAAAAAAAAATCATTTCAAAAGCAGAAAGATGTGGATCAATCAATTCAACAGTGAAGCCTATGGAGAAAAGATAATTTTCATGGATTAAACATAAATAGAATGGTTCTTTAGGAAAAATGTCTCTGTAAAAGTTCAACAGAAATAGCGTTAGTCAAAGTAGATCAGCGCGCAAGAACAGAGATACTGCGATTTTTTGTTTCTCCATTGGTCCAAGAAAATTTAACAATGGGAATTTTTTTTTTCTAAATTTCTTAATTTTATAATTGATAATAAACAAAATATACGTGCATAGCAGTATGTGATATATTCATCCCAAAGACAATGTTGTCTGATTTTTTTATCAGCAGAAAATAGCAAATATCCTTTCCATGGAGTGGAATACGTTAGTTTCTATTCAGATTACTCCAGAAATATTTTCCAAATTGTTTCCGTTGTTCAGAATTCAGAATAAATTCAGGCGTGCTAATATACATTCTAAAGTGTATAAGTGTATATTTTTAGCTGCGAAACAAGGAGATGCACACCAGAAATCAAGTTACAAGCGTGGATCCAAAGGCGTGGAAGTTTACCCCCCCCCCCCCCTCTTAAAAAAAAAAAAGGAATATCAGTTTTCGCACACGTAGAGCTGAATCATCGATCGAAGCTTATTTTTCACATTTCCAATTCATTCTTCATATCAGCCCTAAGAAAGATATTAAGATTTACAAACTATGTAAATGAGACACATTAATGTTATGAAAAACGCAATATTTAGATTTTCAAAACAGCAAAGTGATTCCGTATTGAGCCACAACAGTTCTGCATGATAGGAAACATATGAATAAAAGTTTGGAGGAGTGGAATTTAAATTTGATACAGATGTTACACGTATTATTATCAATAATGAATAAAATCCTGGATCCGCGCTTGTTTACCTGTATTGTTATTTACAATGCCTTACTGATGTCTGATGAGTCCGGCGTTTAAATTCTACTGTTATTATCAAATTAAATGTTACTTACTATAATAAATCAGTGGTAGATTGAGCGCTGGACAACCCCCCACCCCCACCCACCCACCCACCCACCCACACACACACACACACACACACACACACACACACACACACACACACACACACACCTACTCCTCACAAGTAGTTTTGATTTCTTTTTCGTATAGAAATATGTCCAAAACACTAAATTAAATTATTCTGTCAGAAATTAATAGCTTCATTTAAACGAGTTTCCTCCCTTGACCCCTCTCATGGATTCGTCTTGGACTCACTGGGGCTTCAAGACACCCCCAGGCACTTAACCTAGTACTGTACCCTCTTTCCCATTCAGAAATGTGTGGATCCGCCACGGAAATATATCATTCCTATTAACCATCAGGATCTAAACCTAACCCCAATCCTTTCTTTGTTAGCAGAGCAAAAATTCATTGTCTTGTTGGCACATGTTCAATGCCAATCGATTAACTGTCCAAACTCAATCAACTGCTCACAATCAATCAACTGCCCATAATCAATCAACTGCCCACAATCGATCAACTGCCCATAATCAATCAACTGCCCACAATCAATCAACTGTCCATAATCAATCAACTGCCCACAATCGATCAACTGTCCATAATCAATCAACTGTCCATAATCAATCAACTGCCCACAATCAATCAACTGCCATAATCAATTAACTGTCCACAATCAATTAACTACCCGCAATCAATTAACTGTCCACAATCAATTAACTGTCCACAATCAATTAACTGTCCACAATCAATTAACTGCCCACAATCAATTAACTACCCATAAATAATTAACTACCCACAATCAATCAACTGACCATGATCAATTAACTGTCCATAATCAATTAACTGCCCCAAATCAATAAACTACCCACAATCAATAAACTGCCCACAACCAATTAACTGTCTATAATCGATTAACTGACGACAATCAATTACTGCACACAATCAATTAACTACCCATAATCAATCAACTGCCCACAATCGATCAACTGCCCATAATCAATCAACTGCCCACAATCAATCAACTGTCCATAATCAATCAACTGCCCACAATCGATCAACTGTCCATAATCAATCAACTGTCCAAAATCAATCAACTGCCCATAATCAATCAACTGCCCACAATCAATTAACTACCCATAAATAATTAACTGCCCACAATCAATCAACTGACAATGATCAATTAACTGTCCATAATCAATTAACTGCCCCAAATCAATAAACTGCCCACAATCAATAAACTGCCCACAACCAATTAACTGTCTATAATCGATTAACTGACCACAATCAATTACTGCCCACAATCAATCAACTGTCCATAATCAATCAACTGCCCACAATCGATCAACTGTCCATAATCAATCAACTGTCCAAAATCAATCAACTGCCCATAATCAATCAACTGCCCACAATCAATTAACTACCCATAAATAATTAACTGCCCACAATCAATCAACTGACCATGATCAATTAACTGCCCCAAATCAATAAACTGCCCACAATCAATAAACTGCCCACAACCAATTAACTGTCTATAATCGATTAACTGACCACAATCAATTACTGCACACAATCAATTAACTACCCACAATTAATGAACTATCATAAATAATTAACTACCCACAAGCAATTAAATGCCCACAATCAATTAACTGTCCATAATCAATTAACTGTCCATAATCAATTAACTGTCCATAATCAATTAACTGGTCCAAATAATAAACTGCCCACAATCAATTAACTGACCACAAGCAATTAACTGTCCATAATCAATTAACTGCCCACAATCAATTAAATGCCTATAATCAATTAACTGCCCATAATCAATTAACTGTCCATAATCAATTAACTGCCCACAATCAATCAACTGTCCACAATCAATTAACTGTCCACAATCAATTATCTGACCATAATTAATCAACTGCCCATATCAATCAACTGTCCACAATCGATCAACTGCCCAAAATCAATCAATTAACCGCAATCAATTAACTGTCCACAATCAATTAATTGACCATAATTAATCAACTGCCCATAATCGATCAACTGCCCACAATCGATTAACTGCCCAAAATCAATCAACTACCCGCAATCAATTAACTGTCCACAATCAATTAACTGTCCACAATCAATTAACTGATCATAATCAATCAACTGCCCACAATCGATCAACTGCCCAAAATCAATCAACTACCCGCAATCAATTAGCTGCCCATAATCAATTAACTGTCCGCAATCAATCCACTGCCCACAATCAATTAACTGCCCACAATCAATTAACTACCCATAAATAATTAACTGCCCATAATCAATCAACTGACCATGATCAATTAACTGTCCATAATCAATTAACTGCCCAAAATCAATAAACTGCCCATAATCAATAAACTGCCCACAACCAATAAACTGCCCACAACCAGTTAACTGTCTATAATCGATTAACTGACCACAATCCATTAACTGTCCACAATCAATTAACTGTCCACAATCAATTAACTGCCCACAATCAATTAAATGCCTATAATCAATTAACTGCCCATAATCAATTAACTGTCCATAATCAATTAACTGCCCACAATCAATCAACTGTCCACAATCAATTAACTGTCTACACAATCAATTATCTGACCATAATTAATCAACTGACCATAATCAATCAACTGTTCACAATCGATCAACTGCCCAAAATCAATCAACTAACCGCAATCAATTAACTGTCCACAATCAATTAACTGACCATAATTAATCAACTGCCCATAATCGATCAACTGCCCACAATCGATTAACTGCCCAAAATCAATCAATCACCCGCAATAAATTAACTGCCCACAATCAATTAACTGCCCACAATCAATTAACTACCCATAAATAATTAACTGCCCATAATCAATAAACTGCCCATAATCAATAAACTGCCCACAACCAATAAACTGCCCACAACCAATTAACTGTCTATAATCGATTAACTGACCACAATCAATTAACTGTCCACAATCAATTAACTGCCCACAATCAATTAACTACCCATAAATAATTAACTGCCCACAATCAATCAACTGACCATGATCAATTAACTGTCCATAATCAATTAACTGCCCACAATCAACAAACTGCCCACAACCAATTAACTATCTATAATCGATTAACTGACCACAATCAATTACTGCCCACAATCAATTAAATGCCTACAATCAATTAACTGTCCATAATCAATTAACTGTCCATAATCAATTAACTGCTCCAAATAATAAACTGCCCACAATCAATTAACTGACCACAAGCAATTAACTGTCCATAATCAATTAACTGCCCACAATTAATTAACTGTCCATAATCAATTAACTGCCCACAATCAATTAACTGTCTATAATCGATTAACTGACCACAATCAATTACTACCCACAATCAATTAACTGATCATAATCAATCAACTACCCACAATTAATTAACTTTCCATAATCAATTAACTGCTCACAATCAATTAACTGTCTATAATCAATTAACTGTCCACAATCAATTAACGGTCCACAATCAATTATCTGTCCACAATCAATTAACTGCCCACAATCAATTAACTGCCCAAAATCGATCAACTGTCCACAATCAATCAAATGCCCACAATCAATCAACTGTTCACAATCAATTAACTTCCAACAATCGATTGACTGCCCAAAATCAATTAACTGTCCATAATCAATTAATTACCCATAAATAATTAAATAATTAACTGCCACAATCAATCCAATTAACTGCCAACAAATTAATTAGTGAAGAAACTTTTGTTTCATGTTCATAAAATTTGAAGATGGTGATTCAGGTTGAAGTATGGCGGCTTTTGTGATACATGTAGTTTGCTTTGAGATATTTAAGGGATTTTTCACTTTTGAAATGAAGGTTTATCGGAGGTGGTGGTGCCGGAATTGTGGCGGTCAGACGAATTCGGTCGCCGGCTGCCAGGTAGCTCAGCTGGTAGAAAACCTGACTGTAGATTCAGGAGAGGGGGGGGGGGGGTGGGGGGCGGGTTGGGGGTTGGGGGGTTAAAACTCCGGTGTTTAGCAAACTCGGTAAAAACGGACCCGGGTAAGACTTTTCCCTCGGAAAGATGGGTCTGGCATAGAACTTCCCCAGGAAGAATAAACAAGGCCCAATATCCCCCCTAAAAAGTGTAGAATTTCTTCCTAAATGACAGTAACCCCCCCCCCCCCCAACACACACACACAAGCGTACACAACCCTCCCCCCCCCCCCCCCCCCCCCCTCTCTTACATTTTAGGTAAGCATCCGTTTCCAGTTCTGTTATTAGAATTCTCTTACTTCTTCTGGACTCAGAAATTCTTCTTTCTTTTAATTTTTAGCAGGGTTTTGTGTATCACAATTATCACCTTATATATATAATTTCCAATAGTTTTCTCCTTAACAAATTCGTTTAACTATAAACAATCAATCAATCCATAACAAATTGAAATTTTAATCTATTTTTAGGCTCTTGATTGTCTAAACTTAGAGTCATTGAAAGTGCATGAAGGCCTGTCGTGTTAATGTTCACAAATGACAGCATATGTTCATCGTACTCCAAACCGAAAGAACAGTCACAGATTTATAGACTAGGGTTACTAATCTTGTTGCAGATTTATTGTGGATTGAATAAATACAAGCTACAACGTCCGCCAAGTACGCCTATCTAACAGCAATATCAAATCTATACGGAGTTTTTGTTCACTTATTGATGTAGGTAATGAAAGTTAATGTGAACATACAGTTTGCTCTTGATTGAAAATAAATTCGTGAGAACAAATTTTACTTCGTGGGAACGAATTCTATTAGGTGGGAACGAATTCTATTTCGTGGGAACGAATTCTTTTTCGTGGGAACGAATTTTTATTTCGTGGGAACGAATGTTTATTCGTGGGAACGAATTCCATTTCGTTGGAACGAATTTTTAAAACAAAGTCTCGCCCATCTGCCCTGATCCAGCCACCGTAATATATTCTTTGGGGTTTTTTTATTTTATTTTTTTTATTATTTATTTATTTATTTGCTTCATTATGCCTTATCTTTGAGGCTTACACGGGGTCTTAAAACGAGGTCTGTTAGAATAAAAACGAGGTCTGTTAAAATTAAAACGAGGTCTGTTAGAATTAAAACGAGGTCTGTTAGAATTAAAACGAGGTCTGTTAGAATTAAAACGAGGTCTGTTAAAATAAACACGAGGTCTGTTAGAATAAACACGAGGTCTGTTAGAATAAAAACGAGGTCTGTTAGAATAAACAAGGTCTCTAGAGAAAACGGGGTCTCGAGCAGAAACAAGATCTACAAACGTATTGTCAAATGTGACCCGATGTTTCTAGCAGAAACGGGGTCCAAAACGTGACGTGAAATGTTACATTAATTACTTTTAAGGGTATTAACATATATGGTTTAACAACCGGATCCCAAATTATGACCATAATTGAAGTTCTGGGTACCCAAGGTTGAAAATGAATGTTATTAACAACAATACCATTTGGTGGCCGAGTGGTTAGAGCATTGGGCTCAAAATCACAAAGCCTCTCACCTCTGTCGGCGCGTGTTCGAATCTCGACCGCGGCGTTATGTCAGCAAGTTTGCCAGTTTACTTGCGGAAGGTCGGTGGTGTCTTCCCAGGTACATTGTATCTGGGTTCTCTCCTCCACCAACAAAAACTGGACGCCACCAGATAACTGAAAAATTGTTGAGTGTGGCGGAAAGCAATAAATAATCAATCAATCAATGTAAATTTTAGCAACTCCGAACCCAAATTATGGTCATATTTAACGTTCCGGGTACAGGTGATATCATAACAGAGTAATTATTACTATTTAATTAATGACAATATATTCTTTAAGTTTTAACAACCCGGAACCCAAATTATGGCTATATCTATCGTTCCAGGTACAATAAGTAAATCAGCCGCCCGCGTGGCGCAGTGGTTAGAGCGTCGGGCTCAAGGATCTGATGATCCTTGAGTCGGGGGTTCGAATCCCACTGTGGGACGTGGGTGCCGGTCTTTCGGATGAGACCGTATAAACCGAGGTCCCGTATCGCAGTAGGTGTGGCATGATAAAGATCCCTCCCTGCTCAAAGGCCCTGAGTGCCGAGCATAGGCCTAAATTTGCAGCCCTGTCACCGGTAATGGTGACAGCCGCCAGATAGCTGAAAAATTGCTCAGGCGGCTATAAACAAACAAACAAACAAACAAACAAAGAAAACAATAAGTAAATCAACGTTCTTAACAACGGCGTGCATTCGCAAATAATAAACTGCATGTTTAGTTATCCGGAACCCAAATTATCGTCCTATTTAACGTTCCGTGTCCAGGTGCTGAAGGTAAATGATAGATATAATCGAATAAGTATAACCATTTAATTAATGACCATGTAGACCTTAAGTTCTAAGAACCCAAATTATTTATCGTTCCGCGTACAATAGTTAAATTAAGGTTCATAGCAACAGACTAATCACCGTCATTTGCAGACAATGAATTATAATTTTAGTATTTGAACCTGGAATTCAAATTATAGTCATATTGAACATTTCGGTACAATTGTTAAGGACAAATTCTGTCAAGAGCGGAGTAATTACTATCATTTGCAGAGAATAAATTGAAATATCAGTGCCCTGGGCCCTATGTATCGTTTCTGGTACAATAGTTAAAGAAACTATCTTACAACCGAGTAATTACTACCATTCGCAGGCAATACGTTATAGTTTTAGTAGATTTTTTTCTGGATAAGATATCGAAATTTTTTCTTTCCGGATTACAGTACATCTTTGCACATTCTACAGTTCGCAGTTTTTGACAGTGTTTTAAGGTCTGAACTCCACTTTTGTTTGAACTGTTTTACTTTCGACTTTGGGTCACGTGTGTTATTTTGCCAAATGTTTGAAAATCCGTTATGAATATTTGAGACGAGTTAAACCAGCAATTTTTGTGGCGTATTCGCTTAAAACCTTATTACCTAGTAGAAACAGAAGACTCGCTATTTTTCTTCATGACAAAGTGTAATTTTTGTGCCAAAATGAAATATTAGGCATTTGAATTCGTGTGTGCATTAAATGTCGTCCAAGTTCACCGTACACCATACATTGTTTCAATTTTAATAGTTATTTGTCAAATTTAAGATGGACTCCTTCTACAACTGCATTATTTGAAAATCCCCACACTTCATATCAATATAATATAGGCAAAACTATTCTATTAAATAAATCCAATTGATATTGTATTGAGAGGTTATGTAAACATCCTTTTCTAAACATTTAATAAACTCCCTTTTCTACTCGTTTTTGTGGCGCTTTTTTTTTTTAATTGTTTGATTTTTTTTGTTTTGTTTTTGATTTTCTTTATTTGTTTTGGGGTTTTTTTGTTTGTTTGTTTGGGTTTTTTTTTGGTTTTTTTTTTGGTTTTTTTTAATTGTTTGATTTTGTTTTTGGTTTTTTGGGATTTTTTTATTTTTTGTTTTTTGTTTTTATTTTTGTTTTTGTTCGTTTGTTTGTTTTTGTTTTTGGTTTTTGGGTTTTGTTTTGTTTTTGTTTTTTTTTTATACACAGGTATAATCCCTTTTCAGATTACCCTTACTGATTTGTAAGACTTGTGATTTGTTGATGTATGACATTATTTTAAATTTTTATTTTCGCAATATTTGTGAAAATGATTAATTTGTTTTGCGGATTCAGCTATCAAGAAGACAGCGTCCTCAGCATGTAACAAACAAATCCTTCAATTTCTAATTTATTTCACGCTTGAGTAATTATTCGATATGTTCCGGTGTATCTTAGGTGCCTTATTTAATTTCATTGAAATACATATCATAGAACTCGTAAATTTTGATGTTTTAAGGGTGTTCTTATAGTTTGTAATATTTTGCTTTTTTCGTTTCTATATTTATTTATTCTTTATTTAACATTTTTTTGAAATAAAACTTTTTCGTTGCTTTTGTAGTTTTCTTTAGCGGTTTGTGACCATTTAAAAAAAACACCCAAACAAACAAAATTTGCCATTGCGGTAATTTTTTTATTGCTTTGTTATTATTGTTATAAGTGTTTATAACTTTTTAATTTTATTTCGTTTGGTTACACCCAATGACACTTTAGCTGCATTAATGTAATTTTAACTGCGTCGTAAAATACAGCATTTGTGTTCATGTTTGCAGCCAGACCTATCCTCAGGACTTTCATCAACGTAGATAAACTGCAAAATTCAAATCTGATTTTCCTGGAAAGTATAAATAAGTAAACAGCCTAAAGTCGTAAACCATATGTCACAATGCGGTCACCGTGTACTATATAAACGAGACATTGCCTGTCTGCACACCTCAGTAACCTCATTCTAAGGATGATTTGTGCCTATGGTCTAGCTTTAGGTTTCATTGCCCTGACCCAGGGATGTACTTGGACTCCTAAAATTGGCCAAGAAGACTATTGCTACGCGACATACGGTAAAACTTTTAATACTCAGTTCTTCATTGCGTTAAGCTTCAGTGCCTTTCTTCTGTATCTTTGTACGTGTTAGTGTACTAATCAGAATCCGGTAAAATCCGAAAAAACCCGGTAAAGTCCTGTAGTCTGCGGACACAAACTGGTATTCCAAATTCTACTGGTTGAAAAATTGCAAATTGGAATTTCTAGTCGAGGAAATTGGGAGATCTTCGAGGATTCTAAACTGCACTGAAATTATAGTAGAATTCATTCAAATAATAAATGAGTGAAATTCAATGTAAATAAAATTCCTCTTTAATTCCGATTTATTTTTTAATTCATTTATATTATTAATTGATTATTATTATTATTATTGGAGAGAGCTACAACTTCGTAAGATCTCCGTAATGATGCATATGCGGGAGTGATTCACTCCTATATTTAAAAACATCGATGTCGGATTTCAATTTCAATTTATTACGAGTTCTCACGATAACAAACATGGCGGAGCAGACATACCCAAGCGCAAAGTTGGTACTATTTTTCGTGTACACAACATTAGAGACAACTACACGGAGTTTATTAAATGTTATTCATAAAAGTATTTTTCACCATCACTCCATAATACGAAGACCTTATGGAACTGTAGTCCTCTCCCGAAAACGTTAAAATAATAATAATAATAATCGGAGAGAACTACTTTATTTCAACCAGCCAAGGACACAATATTTTAAGTTCCTCTGTTATATCATCAGCTGATTTGCTTTCTATGAGATATCCCTTGAAACTTTGCGGACGAAATCCCATTTTTGTGTATGTAACAGATGTCATTGCCTGGTTTCCTTGGCATATTAATCAGATTTCTCTATCCAGTTAAAGGGGCCTCCGTGGCGGAGTGGTTAGAGCATCGCGCTCAAAATCACAAGGCCTCTCACCTCTAGTCGGCGTGGGGGCCTCCGTGGCGGAGTGGTTAGAGCATCGCGCTCAAAATCACAAGGCCTCTCGCCTCTAGTCGGCGTGGGGGCCACCGTGGCGGAGTGGTTAGAGCATCGCGCTCAAAATCACAAGGCCTCTCGCTTTAGTCGGCGTGGGGGCCACCGTGGCGGAGTGGTTAGAGCATCGCGCTCAAAATCACAAGGCCTCTCACCTCTAGTCGGCGCGGGAGCCTCCGTGGCGGAGTGGTTAGAGCATCGCGCTCAAAATCACAAGGCCTCTCACCTCTAGTCGGCGTGGGTTCGATTCTCGCTCGAGCCGATATAAGTGAGAAAGTTTGCCAGTTTACTTTCGGAAGGTCGGTGGTCTCTTCCCGGGTACACTGTATCTGGGTTCTCTCCACCTAAAAAAACCCCCAAAAACTGGACGCCACCAGATAATTGAAAAGTTGTTGAGTGTGGCGGAAAACAACAATCAATCAACTATACAGTTAACACTGTCTAATTCGACACCTGTGCAGTCCGTTTCACTCGGCATTCCAACTTTTATTTTCATTTTCGTATTTATTCCGACATGCTGTATATTCCTAAAGAAAGGTTTGTTTCCAAATTCATGGCGGGGATTAGACAAAGGTAGATGTAAGTAAAATAAATACACTCGATATTCATACGCTGGTCAGTTTACCACATTATTCCGAAACAACCTGACCGCATGTACATGTAATTGACACAGCGGATGTGTTCACGTCGTGGCTCACACACGGTCAAAGTCAAGGACACATATTATGTTTCTAAACGTTTTCATTTTTTAGCAAAATTAATTCTTTCCATGCCAGAAGTGACTTCAAATGTGTTTGAAATGAACTATTTTGCGTGGTTTTCGAGTTTGAAAGCGACGACATTCAAATTTTGCGATTGCATATTTACTTTCGATAATTTACGCGCCATTATGTGTGACGTCATATACGACGTCGAGCGAAAAGTTTTGAAAACAATCGTTAGCCATTTTATAAACAGATTAGATTTAATCGAGAGAAAAACCAATTATCAAAAAACAATCGCCGATCTCTGTTCATCTACTTTTCCAAAATGAAGTTGGACAGAGAACCAGTTAAACTGAGCGAAAGTGGTTATATGTTTATACATATTGAAGCTAGGCATACAGTGTTTGCATTCTGTTCTCGTCTTCATCATTTCACAAAACACACACTCGCACCTTGGGAATAAAAATTAACCTTACATAATAACTTTTGGTACCTGTTTTCACCAACTTGTAGATCTATCAAAATAAAGACAGAAAATAACTGAACGTGCAGTTATACATAATCAAATATTATAATTCCTAGCTTTAATTGAATTATAATGCTTTTTTGTCTAATCAAGTCTAGTAGGTATATAATAGTGTGCTTTCATCTCCTAACGTGTAGATAACAATTAAATAAATAAATAAATAAATAAAACAATTTAAAAAAGAAAACAGAAAATAATATTACTTTATCAACATAAAATATTGTGATGTCTACTTTAAACTTAATTTTTTTTTAATTTTTCATATTTTTCGAAATACACCTGTGACGTATAATAGGATTAGCTGTTAGCGATGTAACATATGTATCACATAATTTTCATAATCCAAAAATAATTAATTAATGCACGGTTCATTATAAAACCAATGCCAAATACAGACATTTCTTAAAGGAATAACCCTGTCAAATAGTGTTCAGGCAGCAACTCGTGTAAATATTATTTACTCGCAAATGGCGATTTCATTCTCGCTTTCCTCACTACAGTTGGGTATGTGTATACGCTCTTGACGCAGACATATTAGGTTTGAATGTTATTACTCGGGGAAAATTTATCGACATCGAAATTAATGTTGTCCATGGTGAATAAAATCTTAGTTTTGAAAAATATCGAACACTCTTTTTTTTTACAACCAGATGATCGAGAAAAAACGCATGTGACATGACTGAACCAAGTGACTCCCTAACTAATGAGGGAGAATTTTTGAAATTGGGGCTTAGGTTAAAATCGGCATTGTGACTAATTATCGCAATATAATTACTATATGCATATAGAAGACAGAGTGCGTACGATTTTGTGTACTTTGGAAACGTGCGAAGCGTCGTGTAATGACTTTCTTTTTTAGACTTTAGAACACAACGGAAAAAAAATCCATTTTTTTGCAATAAAAGGAGATTTTACATTAATTTCCAACTTATTGTTATTTCTTACATGTATTTTTTTTTTTATCGAACTTACATTAATTTCTATCCTATTCAACAAATAGTTTCTCATTACAAATCTTGATATACGAATTCATCCGAGTAGAAATTTCATATTGTAATAAATTCTGAAGATGTGTTCACTTCGTGGCTCACACACGGTCAAATTAAAGTGCCAAATCCGAAGTTTTCATCGATATCTGCTAGTAATGGCTTATAATACGCCGGTTTCGAGATGAGAGCTCTTCTATGTAGGAGGTGCATTTAGTGGGACTTTGAATGCTTAAGTGGAACATAGTGGATTTACAGTCAGTGAGGAAGATGATAAAATGTATTAAAGCGGCATCTCAATAAATATGTAAAGTGTAGAAAATGCAAAATACTATCTAAATAAATATTTTAATGTGCATCTGGTGCATCAAAATTGGTACCGTTTATGTTTTATACTTAATAAATTGGAAATATTAAGACAATGTGATATTTGCACGTAATATCCTAGATATGATACGTACGAGTACCCAAATGACGTGGCATAACAAGAATTGCATGTATTTAATTACTCCATAAATACTTATCATTTATTTATCTAGTTTGTTTATCAGTCAAACTCAGGTGATGAAACTGCGTATGAGAAACCACGGAGCACATTCACTTAATACGCAAAGATGAATAATTATCCCACTCCCGCAAGTAAACAAAATGTTTCGCGCCTTACTCTGTACAAGAGTTCTCCAAAGGGAAACAACTCGGACGTATCTCGAAACCGGCGTAATACGTGGCGAAAGGGGGTCTAAATCCACCACTGCAGTTAACATACATCAATATAAATGCATGTGATGCTTCTCAATTGATGTATGTAGCTAAAGTCTTCAAAATACATGTGCCCGATTCCTAATCCGTGCTTTTTTCATTATTCATTACCATGCATATTTGAGAAAACGTACTGCCACCCACATCGTTCTGAAACTTTAGAAAGATCTCCATGTCGAATGCCGCAATTTTCGTTCCTGCTTAATTTTTTTGACACCCCAAACGTATGAGATCACATCGCGTGCAGTTTTTTTAAATGATATAAATATTCAAAACACAAAACATTTACACATGTATAAAATTTTATTGTCGCTGCACGGCTCGATTGTCACGCCTCTCATGTACAATAAATTCCACATAAAAGAAAAGAAATACTGCAAATGGAATTTCAGATATCGATATATGGGAGAAAGTTTGTCAGTTTACTTTCGGAAGGTCGGTGGTGTCTTCCCGGGTAAATTGTAGCTGGGTTCTCTCCTCCACCTACAAAAACTGGACGCCACCAGATAACTGAAAAATTGTTGAGTGTGGCGAAAAACAAATGATCATTCAATATATCAGATATAGCAAGTTCAGTCACTTAGAATTCCTACTTAGCTTTTGACAACCAGACTTATGGTTTAATGATATAAATATTCATGGCAAAAGACATTTGCCGATTGTTTTCGTTTGCATAGAATTTATCGTACAGAGGGGCGTGACAGCCACGCCCCTCTGTACAATAAATTCCATACAAACGAAATAAAGTATGTAAATATCACTTCAATGTATACATTTATAATTACTTCATTACTGTTTGACAGTTTTCGAGGCCGAAGTAACAGAAATACCAGAGTCCCAAGATGCCTGGTATATTAAATATAATATAACTGTCAGAGAGGCATACAAGGTTTGTAAACTTTAAATAGTTGTCAGATGTAAATGCAAGGTTTGTAAACTAGTAGAGAATTGTCAGATAGATTCTAGTGTTTCTAAACTTGTAAGCAAGATCCAAGGAGACATACAAGGTTTGTATAGTACAAGTCTACTATAAGCTGTGAATACACACATGAACTGGTTACCATAGAGACAGTCAAGGTTTGTAAGCTGGGAATACACACATGAACTGGTTACCATAGAGACAGTCAAGGTTTGTAAGCTGGGAATACACACATGAACTGGTTACCATAGAGACAGTCAAGGTTTGTAAGCTGGGAATACACACATGAACTGGTTATCATAGAGACAGTCAAGGTTTGTAAGCTGGGAATACACACATGAACTGGTTACCATAGAGACAGTCAAGGTTTGTAAGCTGGGAATACACACATGAACTGGTTACCATAGAGACAGTCAGGGTTTGTAAGCTGGGAATACACACATGAACTGGTTATCATAGAGACAGTCAAGGTTTGTAAGCTGGGAATACACACATGAACTGGTTATCATAGAGACAGTCAAGGTTTGTAAGCTGGAAATACACACATGAACTGGTTACCATAGAGACAGTCAAGGTTTGTAAGCTGGGAATACACACATGAACTGGTTATCATAGAGACAGTCAAGGTTTGTAAGCTGGGAATACACACATGAACTGGTTATCATAGAGACAGTCAAGGTTTGTAAGCTGTGAATACACACATGAACTGGTTACCATAGAGACAGTCAAGGTTTGTAAGCTGGGAATACACACATGAACTGGTTACCATAGAGACAGTCAGGGTTTGTAAGCTGGGAATACACACATGAACTTGTTATCATAGAGACAGTCAAGGTTTGTAAGCTGGGAATACACACATGAACTGGTTATCATAGAGACAGTCAAGGTTTGTAAGCTGGGAATACACACATGAACTGGTTATCATAGAGACAGTCAAGGTTTGTAAGCTGTGAATACACACATGAACTGGTTATCATAGAGACACTCAAGGTTTGTAAGCTGGGAATACACACATGAGCTGGTTATCATAGAGACAGTCAAGGTTTGTAAGCTGGGAATGCACACATGAACTGGTTATCATAGAGACAGTCAAGGTTTGTAAACTGGGAATACACACATGAACTGGTTATCATAGAGACAGTCAAGGTTTGTAAGCTGGGAATACACACATGAACTGGTTACCATAGAGACAGTCAGGGTTTGTAAGCTGGGAATACACACATGAACTGGTTATCATAGAGACAGTCAAGGTTTGTAAGCTGGGAATACACACATGAACTGGTTATCATAGAGACAGTCAAGGTTTGTAAGCTGGGAATACACACATGAGCTGGTTATCATAGAGACAGTCAAGGTTTGTAAGCTGGGAATACACACATGAACTGGTTATCATAGAGACATACACGATACATGAACGCAAGCTGATTATATAAAATGCAGGAATGAAATGGCTTTTAAAATGGTATGTATGCAAATTTTATGAACGTTTGTTGCGTGATGGACATTCAGAAATTAGTTTATGAATGTAGCGGTATGTAGGGAATACAAATATACAAATTGTGTGTGTCCCAATTCATTGCCTATTGAACATTAGATACGAGGGTTGTTCGATATGCAACGTGTATTGTACCACAGCGCAATAACGCTTTGCACGATTTCGCGGATGACGATATTCTTGAATAGCGCTATTCAATACCTTTCCAACGGTATAAACACCAGCCTTTAGCTCTACATAGTTTTAAACTTATAGTCATTTCAATAGAGCCAGTCGTTGACCACTGTTATGAAAATGGGTGGGAAACGGGTTGAGAATATTGAAGAAATTAGAGCTTATATAAAAGTTTGCAAAAAAATCGGTCATTCGGTAATGTTGATTTTTACTGAATTGGGGGAAAGTTTATGGATCTGATAAGCTATCTTATGATACAGTTCGTAGGTGGAGAAAGAGATTTCTGATTGGCACAGAGTCCGTCAAAGATGCAGCAAAATCTGACCGACCTGTGACTATAACAGGCAAGGCAATGTCTCAAAACTCGGGGAAATAATTGAAAATAATGGCAGGTACACGACACGTGATATTGCCAAAGCTGTTGTCAAATCGTTATCGCGGGGGCATTTCATTTTGAAGCGTATTTTTAAAGTACGAACGATTTCTGCCAGATGGATACTACATATATTGACAGATGACCAAACACGGGTACGAGTACCAACCGCTCAGCAATTGCTCAAAATGTTTCGCAAATTCAATCAAAGATAATTTGCAAACTTTGCTTCTAGTGTGGAAAAATGGGTTCACTATTTCGAACCCGTAGGAAACGTTGGAAACAAAATATGGGTAACTAAACACGGTGGAAGGCCTGTAGTTGCCAAAAGAACCATAAACACAAAGAAGGTTCTTTATTGCATATTCTTCTCATGTGATGGTATAGTCGTACAAATTCCGGTGCCGAAGGGCAAAAGTGTTACAGGTCGGTATTACTGAAGTGTTATACTAAAAAAGCTCAAGAAATATCATCATAAAAGACGCCCAGTATCAAGATTTAGGCATGTTCGTTTGATTCATGATAATTCTCCACCACATCTGAGCTTGTGAAGCAATTTGTGAAGTCGGAGAAGGTTACCGTCTTGCCACAATAACCATACTCTCCAGATCTAGCCCCATGCGACTTGTTCCTTTTTTCCAAAAATTAAAAAGTTCTTATCTGGTCTTTGTTACAAGTCACGACAAGCCCTTGACTCAGCCATCAGTCAGTGCTTCAGAGGTCTATTTAATCAACGTACGGTGAGGCAATTCAGAAATGGATTCAGAGATTGAAATTATGTATTTCAAACCGTTGATAATATTTGAAAGGATGTAATGTTCATTTCACTATGTGAGTCGAATGCTTTTGAGATATCGTACATTACACATTACATATCGAACAACCCTCGTGTAATGAAAAGGCTAAGATAACGAACTGTATTCAATCTCGTAATTCCTATAGAAAATACAAATCAGAGAGATGGGCAAACACGGACCCTTGGACATACCAAATGTGGGATCCGGTGCCTAGAAGGAGTAATCATCCCCTGTTGACAGGTCACACCTGCCGTGAGCTCTGTATCTTGATCAGGTAACGGAGAATCACTGTACCAACAAACGGCCTAACAATTGATATGAAACACGTCAGTCAGCTTTTGACTTAATGGTAAGTTGTACTGGCAAACTAGATCGTTATAACGACCATAAAATTTGCGAAATGATGACTTTAGACGATACTTTAGAAACCCATGTCACATAATCTTGTTTGTCAATACCCTGCCGAGGGCCTCCGTGGCCGAGTGGTTAAAGCATTCCGCTCAAAACCACAAGGCCTCTCACCTCTAGTCGGCGCGGGTTCGAATCCCGCTCGCACTGATATATGTGAGAAAGTTTCGGACGGTCGGTGGTCTCTTCCCGGATAGATTGTATCTGGGTTCTCTCCTCCACCTACAAAAACTGGACACCACCATATAACTGAAAAATTGTTTAGTGTGGCGGAAAACAAACAATCATTCAATCAATACCCTGCCTCGATTTGAAAACTGATCATATGCAGAACAAACTCTTGCGTATCGAATCAGGTGATAGATATAAACACCATGTGCAGGTGATACAAGTTATGGAATATTGCTACGTAGATAATGGAGGATGACGATGGAGAAATTGAAATCATCCCGTTTGTCATAAAGTCGCGTTGTTAGTTTGCCGTCAGCATCTATTTTCAATAAAAACTTATCATACGCAGAGCAAGCTTCAATAAAATTTGAGACCTTAAACACTGGTACAGCAGAGAATGTATTGATATATTTCCTATTGTCTTCAATCAGTTCAATGATAGTAAAGAAGAAGTGTTGTCCTTTACAACGCTGTATGGAGACGGTCCAGGCTTCTCGTGTGGTCCACAAAATCTGACGAAAGGGAACTCCTACCTTATCTACGGTTTGTGGTATTCATTGTAACAATATATGCAACTGTTTTTTTTAAAAGAGACTTTCTTTTGACCGTTCAAAAGGTCCTCCACTGCATGTATGTCGTCATCATCTGATTGAAAGTGGGTACCGGAAATGGCAATTTTCAGTTTTGAAAATAGATGAAAGTCTGATGGAGAGATATCAGGCGAATAAGGCGGATGCTCAATCAATTTAAAGCCACAGTCGTTAATGGCAGCCATGGCAATGACACACTTAACAACTGGAGCATTGCCCTGATGGAACAACACACCTTTACTGAGTTTTTTTTTTGTTTTTTGTTGTTTTTGTGTTTGTTTGCTTTTTTTTGCGGCGCTCGAGTTAAATATTTTCCCGTAACTGCCTCAAAAGTGATGCATTATATGTGCCATTGATTGTTTGTCCCTTTTGGAGATTTTCTACCATCAGAATAAAGTGCGCCTGGTGAGCTTCTGATCAACTGTCAGAAGTCTTAATACCCAGCGGGCTGATCACTTTCTCTTTGCAAGACCGGTTGCGATAGCTCAGGTACGAGCGTTCGCTTCGTAACCCGGAGGTTGTGAGTTCGAGCCCCGCTCGTGCCATGACCGCGTCAAACCTAAGAAGAAAAATAGGTAGTGATTGCTCCTTCGCCAAACGCTCGGCATTTAGAAGTGAGAAACACGGGTCTTTCGGATATGACCTTTAAAACGGAGGTCCCGTGTCACGGTGGGCGTTGGCACGTTAAAGAACCCTCACTGCTACGGCCCTGAGCGCTAAGCATAGGTTTAAATTTGTGGTACTTCACCTACAGCTGGTGACGTCTCAATATGAGTGAAAAATTCTCGACGGGCCGTAAAACAAACAATCAATCAATCTCTTTGCAAGATCCTCAAACAGAATGGAATGTACTATTTCCTGTGAAATGCCAGTGCTGTATATCTTTCTGTAAGTTGTCTGTCAGTCATAAAAATATTGTGAACTTTGTTGACCATTTATGGGGTTACAGCAGTAAAAGGCCTTCCAGGACGGGGGGTGGGGGGGGGGGGGGGGCATTCTCAAGGCTCTGTCTTTTAACTGTAGAATATGAAGTGGCGTCTTTCCTTAGTGTCATATCACTATGGATATCCTTTCTTATGCAATCACTGGTCTTTCACAGATTTTGTCCATTTTGCGAAAGCCACTTGCCTTGTTTACCTTAGCGTGCTACCTCGTCGGTATACACTGACCAAATGACGCCAGTCTAACCCTAACCCTGGTCTTAAATAGTAAGGGAATAGTAGGGCTGAAAAAGGACGTATGCTCCTCAATTAAAAATAAATTCCTGATTTGAGATCGCAAGCTTGACATAATTACTAAATGCGGCTTTTTAATGCCCGGAATCCGGATACTTTCCATAGAATCTAAAGAAATCAATATCAAAATATATATGATAAATATATACAATTTGTTTTGAAGTGAAAGAACCCAGATTGATTGTAAAATTTTCACTAGAAATATTCCCGAACTCTTGCATATTAGATACGTCCCGGCTTCACTACATTAAAACGTTCTATCAGTAAACCACGTGTCACGTAAAGTATGAATGGAACAGAAATATTATATCTCTCCGTTTACATGATTAAGATATAGGTGGGTGTGACCGGACAACAGGAGATGCTTACTCCTCCTAAGCACCTATCCTACCTCTGGTATATCGTTCCGTGGGAATCCAGGTCAGAATAGATCCTCAGTATCCCTAGCTTGTCGAAAGAGGCGACTAAATGGGGTGGTCCTTTGGTTGAGACCGCAAAAACCGAGGTCCCGTGTCACAATAGGTGTGGCACGATAAAGATCCCTCCCTGCTAAAAGGCCCTGAGCACCGAGCATAGGTCTAAATTTTGTAGCTCTTCACCGGCAACGGTGACGTCTCCATATAAGTGTACAAATTCTCGAACGGGACGTTAAACAATCCAGCAGTCTGTGTTTGCCCTTATCTTAAGTTTGTATTCTTTGTGGGATAGTCATTGTCTTTACCTGTTCATTTAAATCAAATATGAATGTCAAAAATGTTTTCTTTTTCTGAAATAGCAACAACACAGCACGGTGAAATACACATTCATGAATACACATCAATTCAGAGTATTAAGGACACTGATATAGAAAGGATGACTACAAAATACGACTGTAGCTGTGAGGTAAGATTGGTCTGCTATGGAATCAATATTACAATGTTCACAATACACATCCAGCACTCACATATCATGTACATAGGACATAACCTCCATTATCTCATGGTTGAAAAACTGACCTTTTAGTGCCAACATACGTGCAAGTGTGTAAATAACTAGTATATAGCTAATTCCCAACTTTTAAAATAAAGATTATAGTTATTTTTAATAGTATTATTATAATTATTATTATCAAAATTATAATTATTTGTTTCTAAGGCTCATTATTACAACTATTCCACATTTATTAATCGCACGTATACTCCAACTGGCCTTTCAAAAGATGGAATTCTTCAAAATCATGCTTCAGTTTTAAATACATTTAATATCCCAGTCAATGAAGCGGATGAATATGAGTTACCGTACTTATACTGGATCCCCGAACTCCACAAAAACCCTTACAAACAAAGATACATTGCTGGATCCAGTAAATGTTCTACCAAGCCCTTTGTTCCTTACGAAAATGTTAACTGCTTTGAAGGAGAAACTGCAAACGTACTGTGCCACTACATATGTCAGATGTGGATTCTTAAAAATTCTAAAGGACTTTTAGTGAATTTTGAAAATACAAAACTTTTCTCAAATTCACAATATGAAAACGAATTATTTTACAACTCATTACACGACCATACCTCACGATAAATTAAAGACTAGACTTTTTGGACATCATAGACAGTTGTTTCGTCAACAAAAATGGTAAAAGAAAATATTCATATTTAGTGATTGGGCATCCTATAAATTATTTCGTTACACACCACTCTGACTCCACGCACAAGTACTCTGAAGTTGATATTAAAAAGATGCTAAAGTTCCTCATTGGCAATATTTTCGTAGTCTTTGGTGATCAGGTCTTCGATCAGTCTGTTGGAATTACCATAGGCACGAATTATGCTCCTTTGCTAGCTGACCTGTTTTTATATTTTTCTGAAGCAGAATTCATTCAAAAGGATGAGAGGAAAAAATCTCTTGCTGTGGTCTTCAATTCGACAATTATACATATCGACGACGTTCTGTCTATTAATAATGACCATTTTCATTCATATGTCGATTCGATATATCCCAGTGAACTTGAAATAAAAGACACCACAGAGTCTTCCACTTCTGCTTCGTACTTAGATGTTTTACTGAAAATAGACGCAGCAACAAACTAACAACTCAACTTTATGACAATTTATGATTTCAATTTCTCCATCGTCAACTTCCCTTATTTACGTGGTAATATTACTCCCATCCCAAAGTTTCTCGTGATATTTATCCTTACAATATGCTGTAATATGCACGTAGTTATTGGTTGTACTCAAGAATCTTTCACTCATATGTTGACGTCACCATTGCCGGTGAAGGGCTGCAAAATTTAGGCCTACACATGGCGCTTATGGTTTTGATCAGAGAGGGATCTTTATCGTGCCACACTAGCTGTGACACGGGACCTCGGTTTTCGCGGTCTAATCCGAAAGTCTGCCTCATTTAGTCGCCTCATACGACCCCCCCCCCCCCCCCCCCCCCCCCCCGCTCAAAGATCGTAAGCGCCGTGTATAGGCTTAAATTTTGTAGCCCTTTACCAGAAATGATGACGTTTCCATATAAGTGAAAAATTCTCGAGGGAGATGTTAAACAATATACAATCAACGATTGACTATATTGCGGTTTCAGCCAAAATCTGCCAGAAAATTCACCAAAATACTAAATCTGGTATTTGAGAACGTATCATTTATGAAGATGACTACTATGGAGTGCCGAACTAACATAAACTCATATAATTAAATTTTTGAAGATATCATCAATTCTTTTATTGTTCTCATCAATTGAATTAATGCGAATTGACTAATACTGAATCTTCATAAATGACACGTTCTCGAATACTAGATCCAGTGTTTTGGTGAACTGTCTTGACAGGGCAGATTTTGGCTAAAACCATACCTTGTTCTTTAAAAACATTCACAATCAAATCAATTAATCGTAACTTAATTTACTTTTCAGATTGTATTCAATTACGTCAGATTAATGACTAACAATTGGTGGTTTAAACTTCCCCCGCCAACAAAACACCAATGTAATGTTCCTGAAGAATACTGTTCGCGTGCAAGTTACTGCAAACGTAATTCTGACGGCCGATGTACGTGGGGGACTTTCGGCGACTGTCATTAGCATCATGAGGAAATCACGTCGTGTATTATAAAATTATGGAGATTAAATGAATTAAAATTAAATAAATAAAAGTTATAGTTGGTGTTATTATCGGGTCGAAAATTTTCGTTGTAAACTTGTGAAGTTTACAAATTTCTGTGACATACAAATCCATCATAATAACACATATTTACAACAAAATAAAGTATGTATTCTTTAATTTTCAAAATTTTGCCACTTAAAAAAAATTGTTGCATTAAACAAAACCCACCAGTTTAAAACGTTAAGACTTTTCACGCCTATACACTAAACAAACCCACCAGGTTAAGACGTTAAGACTCCTCACGCCTATACATTAAACAAAACCCACCAGGTTAAAACGGCAAGACTCTTCACGCCTATACACTAAACAAAACCCACCAGGTTAAGACGTTAAGACTCCTCACGCCTGTACATTTCATGAAGTGGGTTAAAACATCCTGGATAGAATTTTGAAAATGAAACATACATATATTTCTTGAACGCTTGTATATACATTGTATATGATTAAAAAACTTTATTAGAACTTTCCATTCTGTACCTAAGTAACCCAATCCAGGTCAAAGGTCAAACTGCAAAGTTTGTTTCTATTGTGACATAAGCGAATATATAATAATAAGCGATTTTTGGTAAACAAGATCAATGTTGTAAACTAAGAAGAATATACCGTAAATAGAAACATTTTAGTATACCGGTCCCAATAATATGGCGCTAAAATACGTTACGTCTGAAGGCAGTTTAGTATGTACACGACCGCGTGAGCGATCCGCAAAATCAAAATCGTTAAAACGGCAATAAATTACAAAATTTTAGCCCAAATTTGAATTGCGTATATAAAATGAAGTTTTGAAAATTGCGTATTTAAACGCATTTTTTTAAAAATTTGAAATAAAAACAGAAATGCAAATTATTTAATAGACGTACAATTTATGCTCCAAAATGGACAGTTGAAGAAATTTACCATGTGCTATAACACGTAATTCTGCTAAATATTCACGACACTGATGTTGCTGTGATTGAGAAAGGATATTCTTCCTATTTTATGATAAATATTATATTATTAAAGCTGGTAGAATTCTCTTTCCATTTTCTGAACAATTAATGAGATATTTCCCCAACGTCAGATAGGTGGTGGAACCTTCCATCGTTCTGGATATACCAGTGGTAGGATCAAGTGCTTTGGAGGAGTAAGCATTCCCTATCCACCGGTCACACACACCATGAGCCCTATATCTTGATCGGGTGAACGGAGCATCCCACAGTCAGCATCACTGTGCCAAGAACGGCCTAACAATTGGTATAAAACACCTCAGACATCACTGGACCTCACGGAAAGTTGTAAACTTAGATCATTATAATGACCATAGAATTTGCGAAATGCTGACTTTAGACGAGACTGTACAAATCCCTGTAACATTAACTTGTATGCCAGTAGCCTACCTCTATTCAAAAACTGATCATATGCAGAACAAGCTCTTGCATATGGAATCAGTTGAGAGATACAAACATCATATACCGGTAATAAAGAAACATTGCTACATAGATAAGGAAAGATGTTGATGGAAAATTTGAAATGATATCCTGATCTGATCACAAAAGACTATGAAAATACTGTCAAAGAGGAATTCTTGCATCTTCTCAATATCAACTTCAGAGTACCTGTGCATGGAGTCGGTGTGGTGTTTAATATAAAATAAATTATCAGATGACTGATCACTAGATATGAATATTTCCTTGTAGCAACATTGTATTTATTTGTAAGGCTCATTATTACAACTGCATTGTAAACGAACTTGACATTAATTTCACATTTAGCAATCACTCTTATACTCCAGCTCCCCTTCCAAAAGGTGAAATCTTCTTGGGACTCTGAATCCAACTACAGATTACTCTGTTTAACTGATCAAGATAAAGGGTTCACAGCGGGTGTGACCGGTCAACAGGGGATGCTTACTCACCCTAAGCACCTGATCACACCGCTGATGTATCCGGCAGTCCATGTTTTCCTCTCTATCTTATATTCCTTGCGAGAGTTATGATTGATTGATTATATATTGTTTAACGTCCCGCTTGAGAGTCTTTCACTCGTATGGAGACGTCGTGAGAGTTACAGTATAGATCACTATTCGTTATCTTTAGCGGATTAAAAACGCATAGTTTAAAGTCTCCATACTTTTTTTATTGATACAAATTTTTTTTGACAAATGTATTATTATTTATAAAAATAAAAATTTTGCCATTTCATTTTCTGTGAATATCCCTCATTTTCAGAAAAAAAAAAGAAAAAATGCCAAAATTTCCAGCATGTCAAAATTTCTTCATATAGGATACATCACATGTTTAAGAATATCCTTAAACAAGGCCGTTCAGAAAAGGAATCAACTTTTATCAACTGAGTATTACTCAAAAATGATTCCGATTACACAAAGAATCCGTTGGACTTTTCATTCGTTCTTTTTACATGTCAAAATGACAATATAATTTACGAAATGGTGACATTAAACGAGAGTTGAAACTCCTGGTCCAATAAATGTAACTCCACACTCACATTATCTGATAAAAGTGTAGAAAGAAAAATAGAGTATTATTTCAATTAGTTCAAACTATCAAAAAGGCTACGATAATGAACAACATTCAATCTCATAATTCCTTTAGAAAATTCAAATCAGAGAGGTTGACAGTAACGGACCCCTGGACATACCAGAGGTGGGATCAGGTGCCTAGGAGGAGTAAGCATCCCCTGTCGATTGGTTACACCCACCATGAGCCCTACATCCCAATCAGGTAAACAGAGCAATCCGCAGTCAATAATAAATTATCAAATAAAATATATTGACAGCTGTGACCTAGATTTTTCTAGACGTTCAACGTTTGTCACTTCTGTACAATCAGAAAATCTCACTTGAGCTTAAAGCTCAGGTTAGCTAATAAAAGAACACATTGTTCTCATATTGTGTATTCATTTATTGATACAATATTTGATCATACCAATTTATACTTAACATTTTAATAAATACAAGTGTTTCTTAATTGTATAAACAAGCGTCAGCATATCAATAAACTGTAAGAACAAATGTATCTATCAACTTTAAGAAGTGTATTTACATATATAAATTGTATGAACAAATATATCTCCATAAATTTTCAAGAAGAATGTATCAGACAGGCTATGTAAATGAGTGGACAGTTTTTCTAGCAGGACTAATACTATGAGGTGTGTGTGTGTGTGTGTGTGTGTGTGTGTGTGTGTGTGTGTGTGTGACTGTGTGTCTGTCTGTGTGTGTTGACTGTGTGTGTGTCTGTGTGTGTGTATGTGTCTGTGTGTGTGTATGTCTGTGTGTGTGTGTCTGTGTGTGTGAGTATGTCTGTGTGTGTGTGTGTCTGTGTGTGTCTGTGTGTGTGTGTTGTGTGTGTGTGTGTGTGTCTGTGTGTGATTCTTAATGTCATCAATTTCATATGCATTACACTGTTGTAGACCAGACTTTTCTAATTTCTTGACCTTTCATTCAAAAACCTTTAAAAGTGGTAAAAGTTCCCTACAAGTTATAACCTACTTTTAAAAATTTTTTTATCGCTGCAAGTTCTAAAGTTATCATATTCATGCATCTGTACTTTTCAATTTTTGACTTTGACCTTATGAACTTATCCATTTTTTGAAAAAATACTTTATAAAGTTATTATATTCATACACTGACCCATTTTTCCATTTTTTTTTGTATCCCAGAATTCTTTGTTTTTTGTAATTCTGACCTGATCAGCTTGACTTTATCCAAACAACACTGGGCAAGGACTGTGATACAGTGTTTATCTTTTCTTTCAAGGAATTTTATGGCCTACACACAAACTTTAAAAGTTTAGTGTACAATGGCCTTGACCTTATAAAAATGACATTTAGGTCAAGGTCAGAACACATTCTGCAGTCAAAAGCAATCTGTGTATCCAGTACAAACATCCAGGGCTGTGGACAGAACGAACGATTTCTTTAAAATGCATGCATGTGTGTTTCTAGCTGTGAGGATCAGTGTTAACGAAAAAGCGAAGATAATGAACAGTGACCCATCTCGTATGCAAAACAAGAGTTTGACCTCCAGGATCACAAACTGTGAAGATCTGTGTACATAATAAAATCCTGTAGACTGACATGCCTTGTCATGTATGTCAGTCATAGAAAAATCTGCAACAATTTGTTTTACGTTACATGAACATCTACAAATTTAAACATATCTACATATCTACAAAATAAGCCATAATCAAAGCACTGGCCATGCCCCTCCTGGTTAGTCCACACCCTCACTGGATTTTGCCACACCCTTTCTCTCTTAAATATATATCTAATAAACCACACCCTTCACTATTTAACCACGCCTTTTGACCCTGGTCCTCTTCTCTGTGTACTGCATATTGTGCAGCGTTCCTGTAAACAGATTATCAAAGTACTGAGAGTACTGACAGAACAAAGATGAAGGCAACAAGCCTTCTGTTGCTTACTTCTGTTACTGTGTTTTCATTGTATTATAATAATGTGATTTATCACTCCTGCATTGTGAGTATATTTACCAATTTTTTATGTAAAAAAGCAATAATAAAATAATAATAATAATAATAAACTAGACATGAGAAGGTCTTCCATTTGAAACGCTTACTGTAAAAAAAAAACCACACACACCAAAATAATAATGATCAAAAACCAATAAAAATTTCCAGATATGCAATTCAGAAAATTAACATACCGTGGAATGTGGTGGAAGGCAATCCTCATGGAATGCATGTCTGCAGTAGAATAGCACGACATTGCTGGCATATCTCAAATCTACAAAAAACATAGTGACATATCTTAGATCTACAGAAAACACAATGAGATATCTCAAATCTACAAAAAACATAGTGAAATATCTCAGATCTACAAAAAACACAGTGACATATCTCAGATCTACAGAAAACAGTGATATATCTCAGACCTACAGAAAACACATTGAGATATCTCAGATCAACAGAAAACATAGTGAAATATCTCAAATCTACACAGTTGGAGAAAGATAAAAATGTAATACATATCAGTCCAATGTACCACCTATTAAAGTCTACAGATTCATATTTAGAGCACTGTTTTTCTTTGATACTATTAACAATTCTATAATTTCTTTTCTGATGATAATTAAGTCTTTCCATATTAGACAATTACTTTTCAAACTACTTTTTATTTGTGTTTCATGTACCTTTGAGAAATTTTCACTCATATTGAGACATCACCGGTTGTAGGTTAAATATCACAAATTTAAACCTATACTTAGCACTCAGGGTCGTAGCAGTGAGATTCTTTACTGTGTCAATGCTTGCTATGGCATATTTAAGTTCATACCAGAAAGACCCATGACTCTCACTTCTAAATACCAAGCATTTGGCAATGAGCAATTACTACCTATGCTTTTTGTCTAAGGTTTGGCACAGCCATAGCGTAAGTGGGGTTCACACTCACGACCTACAGGATATGAACCTAACACTCTACCACAGAGTTACCATGACCATTCATTTTCATGTGCAGTTTTATTAACAAATTTTAAACCTGCTTCTAAACCTCAGTAAGAGTCATACATAGTCAGAGACATTTTTTTACTAGAAAGAATAACAAGAGCATGTGACCACAATATTATTGGGTAAGACAAAATACAATTTTGTCATCAATTTAACCTTTGACTTTTCCTTTGACCTTTTAGAATATATATGAAATTGCTATCTTGTATATAAAACAGATAGTCCACAAAATATATTGCCTCAGGTTTAATTTCACTTGGACATAAGTGACAATGACCTACCTGTAACAATGACCTACCTGTAACAATGACCTACCTGTAAAAATGACCTAAAATGTAAAAATGACCTAAAATGTAAAAATGACCTAAAATGTAAAAATGACCTACCTGTAACAATGATGTGCTGCTGACAGATTGGACACACCTGGTTACCTTGCAACAAAGTTTCAGACTACATATCAACATCTCAAATCTCTTTGTAATTTGTCAACCAATTTATAATTAACATGCATAGTCTTAATCTCTAATGTGTGGATTTTTATATTGGGGTGATAAGAATGACATTCTAACTCTTCTTGTTTGCGAATGTTTACTGTCAAAATGGCTTCCCTCAAACAGACAAATGAAACAAATATTTACTGTCAATGACAAAACAGAAATGAAAAACAAAATTTACTCTCAAAATGGCTTCCCTCAAACAGACAAATGAAACAAATATTTACTGTCAATCAAAAAACAGAAATTCCCTCAAACAGACAAATAAAACAAATATTTACTGTCAATCAAAAAACAGAAATGAAAAACAAAATTTACTGTCAAAATAGCTTCCCTCAAACAGACAAATGAAATAAATATTTACTGTCAATCAAAAAACAGAAATGAAAAACAAAATTTACTGTCAAAATGGCTTCCCTCAAACAGACAAATAAAACAAATATTTACTGTCAATCAAAAAACAGAAATGAAAAACAAAATTTACTGTCAAAATAGCTTCCCTCAAACAGACAAATGAAATAAATATTTACTGTCAATCAAAAAACAGAAATGAAAAACAAAATTTACTGTCAAAATGGCTTCCCTCAAACAGACAAATGAAACAAATATTTACTGTCAATCAAAAACAAAGAAAACAAACAAACATACTGTCCAATGAGATCCCTCTTCTCTGGGTTTTCACCAGTCTGTCCAACAAATTAAAACTGTCAGCCACCAGAATTCTCCTACATCCCTCTCTCAGTGACATCTGTCAAAGAAACAGAATAACTTTATGGATAATAATCAGTTTGATAGATAGATTTTTAGAATTCCATGAAAGATTAAACTTTGCTGTTTATAGAAATGTGCCATATGGATACAAATTTCAAATTAAAATCAGATGTTAGATTTGATCTGCCTGCATACTTAAATAAATAATAAAAATATGTGATGAGGTCCAACATCAAATTTTGACTTGATTATACACACACACACACACACACACACACACACACACATACACTCACACACACAAACAACACACACATACACTCACACACACACATGATACACACACACACAATACACACACAACACAGACACAGAGAGAGAGAGAGAGAGAGAGAGAGAGAGAGAGAGAGAGAGAGAGAGAGAGAGAGAGAGAGAGACAGACAGACAGACAGACAGACAGAGAGAGATCTTTTTGCTTGGCACACAGACACCATTTTCAAACCAAAATCAATCAATCAATACTACTGTAATTTAGACAACTTCCAGCAATTACTTCTTATGATAGCATAATGGTAACCATTGGAGTTTGAAGAATTGACCACCTTGACATAAATGTTTTGACCATTAAGCTATAAATTTTGAAATTTCAGTGAACAATCAATTGCTGTTATAAAACATATAAAGAGTTGACAAGCACCTGTATACAGTGAGTGATGCCAGTGATTTTCTAACTGGTAAAGAGTGAAATCTTGTATTGTTCTGGCAGGTGTTAGAACTTATAACCATTATCAACGAACATTTCATGGCACCCTTACCTGGAGATTGTAGTCTTGAAGGATTTTCACCAGAGAATCCCTTAATCCTGGGATTTTCATTCCAACCTTGATCTGAGGGATCAGTCGAATAGGATCCACATGAGTCCCAATGTTATGTAGTAATCCCTTAATGAAAGCTGTGTAGTAAAATATTCAATGTTATGTAGTAATCCCTTAATGAAAGCTGTGCAGTAAAATATTCAATGTTATGTAGTAATCCCTTAATGAAAGCTGTGCAGTAAAATATTCAATGTTATGTAGTAATCCCTTAATGAAAGCTGTGTAGTAAAATATTCAATGTTATGTAGTAATCCCTTAATGAAAGCCATGTAGTAAAATATTCAATGTTATGTAGTAATCCCTTAATGAAAGCTGTGTAGTAAAATATTCAATGTTATGTAGTAATCCCTTAATGAAAGCTGTGCAGTAAAATATTCAATGTTTCAATGTTATGTAGAAATCCCTTAATGAAAGCTGTGTAGTAAAATATTCAATGTTATGTAGTAATCCCTTAATGAAAGCTGTGCAGTAAAATATTCAATGTTTCAATGTTATGTAGAAATCCCTTAATTAAAGCTGTGTAGTAAAATATTCAATGTTATGCAGTAATCCCTTAATGAAAGCTGTGCAGTAAAATATTCAATGTTTCAATGTTATGTAGAAATCCCTTAATTAAAGCTATGTAGTAAAATATTCAATGTTTCAATGAAAAGGCTAAGATAACTAACAGTGTTCAATCTCGTAATTCCTATTGAAAATACAAATCAGAGAAATGGGCAAACACGGACCCCTGGTCATATTAGAGGTAGGATCAGGTGCCTAGGAGGAGTAAGCATCCCCTGTCGACCGGTCATATCCGCCGTGAGCCCTATATTCCAATCAGGTAAATGGAGCAATCCGTAGTCAGAATCAGTGTGCCAAGAAGGGCCTAACAATTGGTATGAAACATGTCAGACAGCATTTGACTTAATGGTAAGTTGTACTGGCAAAGTAGATTGTTATAACGACCATAAAATTTGCAAAGTGCTGACTTTAGACGAGACTGTACAATGTTATGTAGTACAATGTTATTAATGAAAGCTGTGTAGTAAAATATTCCATGCTGATTTAAGATTCTTCACCACAAATTATCAATGTTTTAGATTCTTTTTGGACTTGAGCATCACTGAAGAGACATTATTTGTTGAAATGAGCATCTGGTGCATCAAAATTGGTACTGTTTATGTTTTATATTACAACCACTGGGTTGATGCCTCTGCTGGTGGACTGTTAGTCCCTGAGGGTTTTCACCAGCCCAGTAGCTAAGTGCTTCAGCACTAGCATGAAATACGGGTAAAAATTTGCTGTCATAAAAGTAAGAAATTCATTTCAAAATTAAGGATTATCTCCATCATGCATAGCTCTGATCCTCAGCTGGATTTGGCTGCAGTATTTCTTGGTTCTTTCAGCTCTTCCAAGTTTGTTCTTCTTTCGGATTTCCAATATTTTTGACTTGAACATAGTTTGTCGAAATGTGCATCTGGTGTATCAAAATTGGTTCCGTTTATGTTTTATATTCTTGTAACAAGATATTTGTCAACTGTACAGCCTTGTATCTATGCAAAAGCTTCACTGATTTCCAACATCATCAAAAAATGTTCAGTGACTTAAAACTCGTGGTGACTTTGATGATCATCAAAAATCTTCACTGACTTGAATCATTAACTCTTCTTTCATATTATAGCCACACTTAAACTGAATTTTCTTGTTTATGAATTTCTTCAACTTGTTTAAAACTTACTTATATCACAGCGTGCATATATAACTAACTTTTATATTATGACTTGTCTAAGACTTACTTATATCACAGCGTACATATATACCTAATTTATAATATAACTTTTATATAACTTAGCCCCGTGAGGATCCGGGTTGATAGAATAGATCCTCAATACCCTTGCCTGTTGTAAGAGGCGACTAAATGGGGCAGTCCTTCCGATGAGACCAAAAAAAAAGAGATCCCGTGTCACAGCAGGTGTGGCACGTTAAAGATACCTTCTTGCTCAAAGGCCCTGAGAGCCGAGCATAGGCCTAAATTTTGCAGCCCTTCACCGGCAATGGTGACATCTCCATATGAGTGAAAAATTCTCGAGTGGGACATTAAAAATAAATAATCAATCAATCAATCAATGTATATAACTTACATAACCTCTCTATAACTTACTGTAGTTCATCTGGCTTATGCCTATAAACTATTTATGTTAAACACAGGTAGCGTTTCTACAACTTACTTACATCATAACTTGTCAATATCTTAGAGAACCTTTCTACAATACCTTGTCTGTATCTTGCTTATAGCTTGTTGGTATCTTATAGAATCTGTCTATAATTTACTTATATCACAGCTTGTTGGTATCTTATAGAATCTGTCTATAATTTGCTTATATCACAGCTTGTTGGTATCCTATAGAATCTGTCTATAATTTACTTATATCATAGCTTGTTGCTATCTTATAGAATCTGTCTATAATTTACTTATATCATAGCTTGTTGATATCTTATAGAATCTCTATAACTTACTTGGTTTATCTATGCTGAACTTGATAAGATCGGCCCACAGTTCCTCATCATTCTTGTCCTTGCAGAATTCAATGGCCTGATTGACGTCCTTCAATTCTGTTGTTATCAAGGTCAAGGCTTTCTTTAGATCTCCCATTCGACCTAACAAAACAGAAGAATAGGACATGTCAACGACAGGATGTAACAAAACAGAAGACTAGGACGTGTCAAAGACTGGACCTAACAAAGCAGAATAGGATGTGTCAACGACAGAATCTAACAAATCAGAATAGGATGTGTCAAAGACAGGACGTAACAAAACAGAAGAATAGGACGCATCAACAACAGGACCTAACAAAACAGAATAGGACGTGTCAACGACAGGACCTAACAAAACAGAAGAATAGGACGTGTCAACGACAGGACCTAACAAAACAGAAGAATAGGACGTGTCAACGACAGGACCTAACAAAACAGAAGAATAGGACGTGTCAACGACAGGACGTAACAAAACAGAAGAATAGGACGTGTCAACGACAGGACGTAACAAAACAGAAGAATAGGACATGTCAAGAACAGGACCTAACAAAACAGAAGAATAGGACGTGTCAACGACAGGACCTAACAAAACAGAAGAATAGGACGTGTCAACGACAGGACCTAACAAAACAGAAGAATAGGACGTGTCAACGACAGGACCTAACAAAACAGAATAGGATGTGTCAATGACAGGACCTAACAAAACAGAAGAATAGGATATGTCAAGAACAGGACCTAACAAAACAGAATAGGACGTGTCAACGACAGGACGTAATAAAACAGAAGAATAGGACGTGTCAACGACAGGACATAAAGAAGAAGAATAGGACGTGTCAATGACAGGATGTAACAAAACAGAAAAATAGGACGTGTCAACAACAGGACCTTACAAAACAGAAGAATAGGACGTGTCAACGACAGGACGTAACAAAACAGAAGAATAGGACGTGTCAACGACAGGACTTAACAAAACAGAAGATTAGGACGTGTCAACGACAGGACGTAACAAAACAGAAGAATAGGACGTGTCAAAGACAGGACGTAATAAAACAGAATAGGACGTGTCAACGACAGGACGTAACAAAACAGAAGAATAGGACGTGTCAACGACAGGACCTAACAAAACAGATTAGGACGTGTCAACAACAGGATGTAACAAAACAGAATAGGATGCGTCAACAACAGGATGTAACAAAACAGAAGAATAGGACGTGTCAACGACAGGACCTTACAAAACAGAAGAATAGGACGTGTCAACGACAGGACGTAATAAAACAGAAGAATCGGACGTGTCAACGACAGGACGTAACAAACCAGAATAGAATGTGTCAAGATAAAGAACCTAACAAAACAGAATAGGACGTGTCAATGACAGGACCTAACAAAACAGAAGAATAGGACATGTCAAGGTAGCTGAAGCACATAAACTTGATGTGAAATTTCTGACTTTGACTTACCCAATATTACCCAATATATTGTAATATTTCTAACTTGCAATTATTAATTAAACAGACTTGTAATATTTCTGACTCAGAATTCCCCAGTGAATAAACAGGTGATGTCTTGACTCAAACTTACCCAGAAAATAAATTTGTGGTACATTTGATTTAGACTTATGAACTAAATTGACTTGTCATATTTCTGATTAAGACTAATACTAATTTATTCAATATATGTAGTCTTGCAACATTTTGATTCAGACTTACCCATTCTGACTCAGACTTACCCATTCTGGCTTAGACTTACCCATTATGACACAGACTTACCCATTCTGACTCAGTCTTACCCATTCTGACTCAGACTTACCCATTCTGACTCAGACTTACCCATTCTGACTCAGACTTACCCATTCTGAATCAGACTTACCCATTCTGAATCAGACTTACCCATTCTGACTCAGACTTACCCATTTTGGCTTAGACTTACCCATTTTGGCTTAGACTTACCCATTCTGACTCAGACTTACCCATTCTGACTCAGACTTACCCATTCTGAATCAGACTTGCCCATTCTGACACAGACTTACCCATTCTGACTCAGACTTACCCAGTAGATAGACTTGTTCAGGAATAAGTCTTCTAACTTGACACTCGTCCATGGCTCGCTGTAAGGGGTAGTGAATGCTGCTCTTTAGGAAGGGAAGTAACTTCTTTGGGGCGAATTCCGCGTAGAGCTTCACGAGCTGTCCATGGTATGCCTGACAGAGCTGCTGATCCTTCTGACAAACTTTGTCTAAGTACTAAATAAAAGACACATTGTATAAATGTTGAATTCATAGGTTAGATAGACATCAAACTTAGGCAGGACTAGCACTACAATCAGATAAGTGCTCCCTCGATATATTTCCAACTTCTGTTGAATACCAATTTCGACAATAAAATGGGAGTGGCAATATAATGAATTCAAATTACTGATTCACGATTATAAGTCCACATGCAGTGACCAAACATCCAACCATCAATAAAAATTCCTCCGTGGGGATCCGGGTTAGAGTAGATCCTAAGTACCCCTTGCTTGTCGTAAGAGGAGACTAAATGGGGCAGTACTTCGGATGAGACCGCAAAAACCGAGGCCCTGTGTCACAGCAGGTGTGGCACGATATAGATCCCTCCCTGCTCAAAGGCCATAAGTGCTGAGCATAGGCTTAAATTTTGCAGTCCTTCACCAGCAATGGTGACGTCTCCATATGAGCAAAAGAATCTTGAGCTGGACGTTAAACAATATATAATCAATCAATCCATAAAAATTGAGCATTAATTTAAATGAAACTATAATTTTGTATGTACATTGTAACTAATGAATCAGAGCAGCTTGTGTAATATTTAGTAGAAATTATGTTTCTATTAGTTTAGCTTGGATTTTATCTAATATCATTTTGCAATGTTACATACATACATTGAACCATATCATTCAACAATTTATGATGTTCATAATTTTGAAGAAGGTCTCTTTCACTGAAAGTGCTAAAAGAATGCAGTGTTACGTAATATACCACCAGTGAAATATGTTTACAGTATTATCTAATGCACTGCCAGTGAAATATGTTTACAGTATTATCTAATACACTGCCAGTGAAATATGTTTACAGTATTATCCAATACACTGCCAGTGAAATATGTTTACAGTATCTAATGCACTGCCAGTGAAATACGTTTACAGTATTATCTAATACACTGCCAGTGAAATACGTTTACAGTATCTAATGCACTCCCAGTGAAATACGTTTACAGTATTATCTAATACACTGCCAGTGAAATATGTTTACAGTATCTAATGCACTCCCAGTGAAATACACAATTTTACAGTAACAGTATTATGTAATATACTGGTAGTGTGATTCATTTACACCTAATATGGCGAATTCCGACTTACTATAAATAGAAACTTAGACTTACTAGAAATAGAAACTTCTCATTGTTTTCCAACTGTCTGACTACTTGTTCTATCTGTAACAGAGAATCAGGGCATATCATCAAAGTACTGTAAGTATTAATGGTCTACTTGAATAGCCAAGTGCAAATAGATTGTATTGAATGTATATCAAATTGCATCATCAAAGTGTGTGATACGGATATTGTTATTTCCTCACAATCAAAGTACTAAGAGTACTGACTGCAAAATCTTCTCTTTATCTGCCAAGAGGGACCTGTATAGGTCTGTCGTTAGAATGTGATCATCATGATGATTTGTTGTGTATTGTTAATTTGACACTGATGAAATCCTTCAATGTTTACAATAATCATGGTGAATTTGATGCTTCAGACTCACAGGAAGTTTGTCCATATTTTCAATCAGTAGTTGGGCTGCCTGGTCTCCGTCAAACTCCATCAACTGTACGATTTTGTCACTGATGGACGAGAAAAGATTGTACTTGTGGATCAGCTGAAATACATCTGTGTTTCCTAGTCTACAAAAAAAAATTATGACAGAGAATAATCAACAGCAAAGATGTCTAGACACTGATGTCTAGATGCAAGTAAGTATTTTATCTATCAAAATATTCATTTTTATTCAGATGTCAGAGTGGTTAGAGCATCGCGCTCAAAATCACAAGGCCTCTCACTTCTAGTCGGCGTGGGTTCGATTCTCGCTTGCGCCGATATATGGGAGAAAGTTTGCCAGTTTACTTTTAGAAGGTCGGTGGTCTCTTTCCAGGTACATTGTATCTGGGCTCTCTCCTCCACCAACAAAAACTGGATGACACCAGATAACTGAAAAATTGTTGAGTGTGGTGAAAAGCAACAAACAATCCATCCATCCGTCAGATGTCAGTCCTATATATCCAAATGGATTTGAAATAAAACACACCACAACCTTCCAAATCTGTTTCATAAATGATAAGTTTATGTACATAGATGTTAACAGCAAACTAGATAAACAAAATTGATGTTAACAGCAAACTAACAACTCAACTTTATAACAAATGGGATGATTTCAGCTTCTCTATCATCAACTTTCTGTATTAATGTAGCAATATTCTATTATCACCTGCATATGGTGTTTATGTCTCTCAACTGATTCAATATATAAGAGCATGTTCTGCATATGATCAGTTTTTAAATGAAGGAAAACTATCGACAAACAAGCTGATGTTACAGAGTTTCAACAGTCTTGTTTAAAGTTAGAATTGTGCAAATTCTGTAGTCATTACAACAATCTAATTTACAATACAACCTATCATTGGGTCAAATGCTTTCTGATGTGTTTCATAACAATTGTTAGGTGATTCTTTACAAGCTGATTTTAACTATGTGTTTACTCAGTTTACCTTATCAAAGTGCAGGGCTCACGGCACGTGTGACCAGTCAGCAGGAGTTGAAGTATCAAGCTTTGTGTCGAGTACATAAATCTAACAAATTTCTAACACAAAGTTATCATCTCACTTAGAACTGGAGACTACAAATACTCCAGTCTAATACCACGCATGGTGAACTGGGATACACAACCATTAAACAAAAGACTTCAGTTTTGTTTGTTTGTTTTGTTTTCCGCCACGCTCAACAATTTTTCAGTTATCTGGTGGCATCCAGTTTTTGTAGGTGGAGGAGAGAACCCAGATACAATGCATCCGTGAAGAGACCACCAACCTTCCGAAAGTAAACTGGCAAACTTTCTCACATATATCGGCGCGAGCGGGATTCAAACCCGCGCCGACTAGAGGTCAGCTATGCTTTAACCACTCCGCCAGTTTTGTCTCAGTCAATCAGGAGCCATGGCAGCATTTGACCCAATGACAGGCTGTTTTATTAGATCGTTATAACAACCATAAAATTTGCAATATGCTTTTGTTCAAGACATAAATGGTACTTCTGTGAGACTCAGATTTCTGCCAAGTTCTGGTATCTGGTAAAAATTTGTTCACTGGTTATTTTGCATACCAAATTCTCAAAAAACATCTTTCAGTTTTTCAGTGACTGTAATGATATACTTATATGAGAAAGTTTTTTCTTTCTGATAAGATCAATAATCAACCATCACACAACGTAAACATGTTAATATCGAAGGGCTGGGCTCTAACAACTTTGATTTGTTACATCCAATGAGTTTGAAAATATTATGATTTAAGATATGAAAATCACCTTGCTGTAAACGCGAATTCATTATAAGCATGTTCACTTTAATCATGTTTTAATGTAATACACAAGGTAGCCCCCTACATACAACATAGTGAACATAGAACATTTATAGTTGAAATCAACAGCAGAAAAACAGTTGAAAACACCTTCCTGTAAGTTTAATCAAGTTTTTGACTACGTCATCTGGTGTTTGATCTAGTGGCAGTGGAACAGAGAGCATAGTCAGTTTTGACAGTCAGAGGATGAGTGAAATGGAGGATTTATAAGAAACAGACTGCACATGCTAAATCTAATTAACTATGAAAGATGTTTTCGAAAATCAGAAACTAGCAAAATTACACGAGTGACCGATGACAACTTTTTATTTTTCTATTAACCTGACTCTACATTTAGCAGACACAAATTTTGTAGAAAAGAATCATTCAACGCAGAAAAAAAAGGTATAAAGAGGGCATGATATAATCCCAACTCTATAGACAATGCCAGATAAAACGTCTTAAACAAAACAAAGACAACATTGCATACACATGCTAGAGTTACCTGTCCTTGGGCTTAGCGATGGAGTAGTACCTAATGTAGAGAGGTTAATAATGACAACTATCTGGTACCAAGATTAATTATCTGGTGCCGAGATTAATTAATTATCTGGTGCCAAGATTAATTATCTGGCACCAGATTAATTAATTATCTGGTGATGAGATTAATGAATTATATGGTGCCAAATTAATTATCTCGTGCTAAGATTAATTAATTATTTGATGTCAAATTAATCAATCATTTGGTGTATTAATTAATTCTCTAGTAGATTACCTGGTGCCAAGATTAATTAATTATCTGGTTCCAAATTAATTATCTGGTGGCGAGATTAATTAATTATCTGGTGCCAAATTAATTATCTGATGCTGAGATTAATTAATCGTCTGGTGCCAAATTAATTATCTGGTACTGAGATTAATTAAGTAAATTCATGTATACCATATACCATCAATGTAAATCAACATATTTCTTTGGTCTAAAATTCATAAAGAGATATTTTCCTTATCAACCATACTAAAGATTTTTCTCTTTGTTAATTGTTTTTTGTTTTACGTCCCATCAAGAATTTTTCACTCATACTGAGACATCACCAGTTCTAGGTGAAATACCACAAATTTAGAGCTATGCTTAGCACTTACGGTCATAGCAACGAGGGTTCTTTAATGTGCCAATGCCTACCGCAACACAGAACCTCTGTTTTGAAGGTCATATTCGACAGACCCACAATTCCCATTTCCAAATAGCACTGCCAAAGTGTTTGGTGAAGGAGCAATATTTAACTTTGTTTACGTCTTGGGTTTGATGCAGCCGTGGCAAGAGTGGGGCTCAGATTCTCAGGACCTTCCCATTACGAAGCAAATGCTCTACCACTGAGCTACCATGACCAGTTCTTTTTAAATAACCAAATTTATACAGCAAAATTTGAAAGGCAGTAAAGCACCAACTACAGATTTTTACATTTTCTTCTAAAGATTTTCTAAAGCCATAAATCTGCTGCAGTAGTCTAATAGGATGCTTGGTTTGTAACAGGGAGGCCGGTCCTTGTTTGATTCTTTTTATATACAAATGTCACATCAAACCAAAGTTGTTTTAACGTAGGTATTAACAAATCCTTCATTAATTGTCTGACACTAGAAGTAAAACTCACAAACAGCGGGTCTTTCAAATATGACCTTACAAACAGAGGTATCAAGTCACTATAGGCATGTGTAAAACTTTAATCTTAAGTGCCATGAAATGCAGTTGGTAGAAATTTGTAGCTCTTCACCTAAAGCTGGTAGTGTCTCTTCTGAAAAACAACACACCTCCGAGACTGAGTCACATGATTAGGCTGCATCGTAAAGCTCTGGGACTTGTTTAGCCAGTTTTTCCTCCGTGTGATATTCTGGCTTATTTTAGCAGTTCGGTATTGTAGCACCAAATTCTTAATTGCAAAATTTGCACCAGATATGTCCGCAATCATAATGCACAATGTACATTTCTTTGCAAGAAAGATAACTCTAAATATCGGTTTTGGTATATGTCGCACTCTTGGGTAAATTTTTTTATGTCAGTTGTTTCTTACAATACCGTAACGAAACTGTTGTACAGATAAGTAATTAACACTACATTGCTTATGAATAATTATGTTTTGGAACTCTACGTCTGTCAAAATATATTCCACTAAAATTATTTATATACTTATGAGCTAAACAATCACTAAATTTTACACCTGCAGAAAAAAACCTGCTATACAGTACTTTAACCCAATTGTGACATCACATCTGTTTACTAAAAAATAATGATGTCACATCTCAGATTATCTACATTTTGTCTGCTATCAAGTAAAAAATAATGTTCAATTCTAAAATCAGAAAAACACAGAATAACTTATAAAATGTACAATAAAAAAGATGTTGACTTATATTTAAAAAGGGAGAGTTTAATGCTGATATCTAGATCTGTATATAATATTTAAAAAAGGTCGAGGAATTGAGGACAGCTGGAAGGTTGATTTTCACTTACTTCAAATAGATTGCAAGACTCTTCTCATACTGTTTCTCCAGTGTGTACCTGTAGAATACAATAATCCAATAAATACATGTATCTCATCGAGTCATCCAATAAATACATGTATCTCATCGAGTCATCCAATAAATACATGTATCTCATCGAGTCATTCAATAAATACATATATTTCATCGAGTCATTCAATACACATATCACATCGAGTCATTCAATAAATACATGTATCACATCGAGTCATTCAATAAATACACGTATCACATCGAGTCATCCAATAAATACATGTATCACATCGAGTCATCCAATAAATACATGTATCACATCGAGTCATTCAATACACATATCACATCGAGTCATTCAATAAATACACGTATCACATCGAGTCATCCAATAAATACATGTATCACATCGAGTCATCCAATAAATACATGTATCACATCGAGTCATCCAATAAATACATGTATCACATCGAGTCATTCAATACACATATCACATCGAGTCATTCAATAAATACATGTATCTCATCGAGTCATTCAATAAATACATGTATCACATCGAGTCATTCAATAAATACACGTATCACATCGAGTCATCCAATAAATACATGTATCACATCGAGTCATTCAATACATTCATGTATCACATCGAGTCATTCAATAAATACATGTATCACATCGAATCATTCAATAAATACACGTATCACATAGAGTCATCCAATAAATACACGTATCACATCGAGTCATTCAATAAATACACGTATCACATCGAATCATTCAATAAATACATCGTACATCTTATGTATCACAATATCGTACAGCTTATGTATCACAATATCATACATCTCATATATCACAATATCATACAGCTTATGTATCACAATATCATACATCTCATGTATCACAATATCGTACATCTCATGTATCACAATATTGTACAGCTTATGTATCACAATATTGTACATCTCATGTATCACAATATCGTACAGCTTATGTATCACAATATTGTACATCTTATGTATCACAATATTGTACATTGAGTAAGTTTGGTACAATGATGGAAATTTTGCCTTATAAGATACTAAATTGGAGGAGCAAAACTTTCTATTATAATGATACACTTGTATAATAAATTAATGCCCCCCCCCCCCCCCCCCCTGAAAAAAAAAGAGCACTATGATTTCAAACTAATTTTTGGGGAAAATTCACTAATGCCATAATTTCCAGATACACAATACATTGTTGTTACTATAAATAACTCACTTCTAACATCCTCAGTATGATAATATATCACTGTTACTATAATTACACAGTTCCAGTTCCCCAACAAACTCTAGATCACATGACATTTTGTAACTCTAAACAACTCAGTTCTCTGATCACACTCAATTACACAAAATGCTATAAATAACTCAGTTTCCTAAACACCCTCTACATCACATGATATTTTTTGTTACTATAAATAACTCACAGCTCTCCCAGTGCCCTGAGCAGTGTGGTGTTATTGCGTTCTCGGTCCAGTTTATCAAGCGTAGCTGTGATTATAGTTTGTACATTGTAGAGGTCTGAGGGCCAATCTTTTATAAAGGTAAGGAATTTCTGACAAAAGAAAGAAAATAAGAATCCAGATATTTCGTGTCTCACATCTGTAATAAATTATGTTATATATCTAATGTCCTACATTTATTATCATGCACATCTATTACATCTACACCCCCTGTGTCTGTTCTGATGTTCAATTACTGTGTCTACATTTATGTTCTGATGTTAAATCACTTTGTATTTGGTGTTCATGTGTTGATGCTAATGTTCTGGTGTTCATGTTCTGGTGTTCATGTTCTGGTGTTCATGCTCTGTTGATAGGCTTACCTCACAGTCATTGTTCAGGAAGTCAAAAAGTACAAGTTCATAAATTGCTGCAGAAAGCCGGGGTTCTTTGCAGGGTATAAATGGGACTAAAACCTGTTAAAACGTTTAAACATCAGAAATATCAGGCAAATACTGAGGCTGCAACAAAGAATTTCACTCTTAAGCTTTGACAGTGCTCCAAAGGGTAAATTTAAACCTGATTAAAAGTAACTTAATTGCATAGGAAGTGGGGTGGGTGGGGTGAGGGGAGAGCTCACAAGGCTTGGCTGATTGGCTAAAAGTACTGCCACAGTCATCAATATCTATAAGGGAGTTAAGTGGGGGTGGGGTGGGGGGCTGAAATACTGATATATTGATACATCAATAAGTATTTATAAGTAGAAGGGGCAGAGCAGAAGGGGAGTAGGACTTAAAGTACTGACACAACACTATGTATAAATGAGCAGAAGGGGGAGGGGGTTTGTAAGAGTAAACACATAACACATCGCTAACTATAAGGATAATGGGGTGTGTATGTGTGTGCTAAATGTACTGACACATAAATAACTCCATGATTAAGGGGAAGTGATGGGGAGGAAGGTACTCAGGATTTTATTAACACTGGAGAGTGGCTCAGATAATGATTGACACTAAGGGGTGGGGGACTCAGAGAATGAATGACACTTGATAGGGACTCAGAAAATGATTGACACTTCGGAGTGGCTCAGAAAATAATTGACATTGGAGAGTGGCTCAAAAAATGATTGACACTAAGAAGGGGGAGGGGGGGAGGAGACTCAGAGAATGATTGACACTATCATCCTACTGAGAATATTTCACTCACATTGATCATTGCTAATATTTACAGTAGGTGATACACCAAATTCAAACTTCATTAGTAAAGAATGTCTTGGTCACCTTTAATTGTTTGTATTTGTGAAATTTCCAAACTTCCTCTTCCCACAATTCCTTGTTTTTACCCAGAATCCTTGAGCATTGTCTCGCTGCTTCATAAAAATTACCGTCCTCCAACAAAAACTGTAGATATTGTTTGGCAACATCCTATAAACATACCACAAAATTAGAAAATGTCTGGCAACATTTTATAAACATATCACATAATTAGACAATGTCTGGCAACATTTTATAAACATATCACAATATAGAACATTCTATAAAAAAGTCACGATATGAAACACAGCCTGGCAACACATGTATTATTTACACACAGTCTGTTTTCATATTAGAGATTTGTAACACACAGTCTGTTTACATATTAGAGATTTGTAACACACATTCTGTTTACATATTAGAGATTTGTAACACACACCTTTTGTGAGTGATTTCTCAGGAGATGTTCATTTTTTTCCACAATATCCATGGCTTCCTGTAAAACAAAATCAGCAAAAAACCTCAAAACTACTGCTTACTTACATATCAATGCTTTTATAAATATCACATGCCACTGTACTGAAGTTTTTTTGTTGCGTTCTGAATTATGTTTACTCGGGTAAATTCCCACTGTACGAGAACACGAACATAATGTGTTCTACAAGACATTACGTCTTCCACCAGAAATAAGTCCTGAAGTGACCTTTGACCTTGATTTGTGATCTTGACTTACATAAACATTCAGTTCACAGAATATCAAGTGTTTATATCATATAAATTATGATAAGTTTACAGAGTATAAAATGTTTATCTCGTATAAATTACGACTCCGTTCTTTGTTTGCTGTCAGACTGAAGGAACAAAACACTGACATTCATCAGAAACAGCTTTTATAAATCGAATTCAAGTTAAGATGTTTATCAAGCAAAATTACCCATCATTACCTCAAAATTTTCATGCTCCAGTAACCATGAAATGTGATCATCTGTGTCACGTTCTTTCGAAACAATTATGTCTTTAGGGCTTACAATGTAGAACAAATTCTCATCGGAGATGGTCTCTGAAAAATATTTTACTACCATGTTATAAAACATGAGAAATGAACTGAATTAAAAATCAGCCTAAGCTAATCTTAATTTAGATTTAAGCTGGTTTCCATTTATGTGTTCACATCATGCCAGTTCATCACAGATCATGTCAACTTTGTTTTTAATGAACACACTTTCAGCTGCTATTGCATTCATGGTGTTATGAATGCAACATGACAGTTGAAATGCAGATGATGGAGTCGTACAATAGGAATGGTTCACTGTCCCATTGACAACTGACCACTGACCATCAGAGTGGACAAGGTGTGGAGAACAAATAGTAAATTCAAAAGATTCCAAGAAAAAAAAAAGATCAAATAATGAAATGAATTTTGAAATGAAATCTGAATCAGTGAAAAAGAATTATTTGCATAACTGTTTTAAATCTATTGCTTTATAAATGTGTATCTCAGAAGAAAATATTGCATATCAGAGCTCAGAGTAAAACATTGTATATCTCAGAGTAAAACATTGTGTATCTCAGAGTAAAACATATATCTCAGAGTAAAACATTACACATCTCAGAGTAAAACATTGTGTATCTCAGGATAAGACATTGTGTATCTCAGAGTAAATCATTGTGCATCTTAGAGTAAAACATTGTGTATCTTATAGTAAAACATTGTGCATCTTATAGTAAAGCATTGCAGATGTCAGGGAAAATCATTGTGTATCTTATAGTAAAGCATTGCATATGTCACAGAAAATCATTGTCTATCTCAGAGTAAAACATCTCAGAGTAAAACATTGTGTATCTTAGAGTAAAATATTCCACATCTCAGAGTAACACATTGAGTACCTCAGAGTAAAACATTGAGTATATCAGAGTAAAGCATTGCATAGTTAAGCATTGTATATCTCAGAGTAAAACATTGTGTATCTCATAGTAAAACATTGAGTATCTCAGAGTAAAACACTGTGCTTCTCAGAGTAAAACACTTCATCTCTAAGGGTAACATACTGCAAATCCATACTTTACAAAAACCTTTATTGAACACCTGGGCAGTCAAGTGTTTCTATCAATTTCACATGCCCAAACAAAAATTAACATGCCTCCCCCCCCCCCCCCCCCCAAAAGAGCTTTTTGCCAGTGGACCTGAGATTCCTGTTTCCATTGTATGTTCTTTAGGGTCTGGGGTTTGTTGGTCATTTTTTTTTTTTTACCTGGCTTTGCCATAGTGTTGCATAATAAGCCAGGTATTATTTTGAGCAAATGTGCATGCTGCATCCACGTGATATAAGCATGTTTCCTCTCATGCTTTGTGTTCATGCTTTAGTAAAATCCTCTGGCAAAACTACGATTTATACATTAAATGTTAAGCTGTACTAGAAAGTATTCTTATGAAGGAGGTGCCAATGTAACATTCTTAATGAGAATGATCAGATGTATGAATTGACTTTTAATAAACAAAGGAAACCAATTTTCTTGCACAAAATAAGACATGCTTGATGGGCTTTTGCTAATATGCAAATTTACATGCCTGCTTCCAATTTTACCAGGCCCTGAGCAATGGGCTACCAGATTATTTCAAAGACTGTGCATATCTCAGAGTAAATCATTAATTACTTCAAGTAAATTATTGCATATCTCAGGGTAAAACACTGTATATCTCAGTGGAAAACATTGAGTATCTCAGAGTAATACACTGCATATCTCAGAGTAAAACATTGTATATCTCAGTGGAATACATTGAGTATCTCAGTGGAAAACAACTTATTCTTTGAGTATCTAATCCTCGATACCTTGAATCTTTGGATATCTCAAAGTATTTGCTCAGTCCCATCGAGTTTGAGATAATGAGTTTTAATAATATTATTGTAATTTATGGACTCTTCTATTTGCGTCATAGCGATTTATTCCAAGAAATTTAGAATGTATAAATGATGGGTTACTTAACTGTTTCAATCCTGTAACAATAAAAGGTGTGTGTGTGTGTGTGTCATTCTGGTATTTCTTAAAATATTTCTAATTTTGTCTTACTAGAGAACATTTATATTTATGTAGCAACATAGTAACACACGTTTTGAGGTATCATGTAACTGACTTTACAAATTCTAGTAATTCTAACACTGCTGCAAATAAATCTCAGCACTTAATAGTCACTGTATATTCAAAGTCAAAGAGGAATGAAATAGTATATCATATCATCACATGTATCATATCATCACATGTATCATATCATCACATGTATCATATCATCATATGTAATTGCATATGTACATGTATCATCACATGTCATATCACATTGCACAGATCATATCATCACATACAATATTCTGCAATAGTATGTGTAGCATATTTTGGCTTGTGATAGTCAATGATTTGTGTTGGAATTGAGAGGAACGATGGACGAGGGGGCTGGAGGAGTTATGGACTACCGACCTGATGTTAGTAGTTCTGAAACAGATTAATATTGATCACTGACGAGAAAACACACATCAGAAATTAAAATTTATCAAATTGGATAAAACACATTCCTAAAACTAAACTGCAGGTTCACAGTCAAGATAATTCTACTTATCTGTTTTACGTCACATTAACGCAACTTTACAAGATTTTAAGAACTACATTTGAATGTTAGAAGCTGGTATTTCTACAAGTGACGCAGGACTAATTTGCTTTGAGTTACGAAAAGTTGACGTCCTTCAGAAAAAGCTTAACCACGTAAAGAGTGTTTTGTATTTTGTCCAGCCATAAATGTGCTCTCTCATGACAAAAAATCCCCAACCTATAAATCTGATCAGTATAACTACTGTAGATTCCTTATTTGATGCGAGTACTTAAATATCGTGATAAGACTCATACCCGTAAAATCACGAGAACATAAATTCCGAGTACTCTACTGATCAATATTTTATATATGTACTTGAGCAAATAAAAATAATAGGAAGTAATTTTCATTTGTGAGTGATGCTTGTCATGCCATTACACGATAATATTTTGTTTTTTTTTTTTTTTTTTTATAGCCGCCTGAGCAATTTTTCAGCTATCCGGCGGCTGTCACCATTACCGGTGACAGGGCTGCAAATTTAGGCCTATGCTCGGCACTCAGGGCCTTTGAGCAGGGAGGGATCTTTATCGTGCCACACCTACTGCGACACGGGACCTCGGTTTATACGGTCTCATCCGAAAGACCGGCACCCACGTCCCACAGTGGGATTCGAACCCCCTACTCAAGGATCATCAGATCTTTGAGCCCGACACTCTAACCACTGCGCCACGCGGGCAGCTTACACGATAATAAATTCCTCGCATATGCTTTGGAATTTATAGTATTGAATAGCTATAAAAATAATAAAATTTGTCAACTTTTAAGAGAAGAAATGTTGCTTCTTTCATTTAATGCAATGCAGAAATGTACTTTTGAATTTTTTTGGGGGGTAAACTTTCATTATCTAGTAAGAACTGATCACTCAAAAAACAGGAAGTAGAACTCTTCTGTGTGGTGAGGACAGAAGTTCCTGTATGTGAGGGGGTTACCTAGGTGATAGTCTCTGGGTTTGTACTCTTGAAATCCGCGGACTGATAACGCATCGTTAGAGATTTCCTCGAAGTAATCCATGTGGGGTTGTACGATGAGGAGGTGGGGGCGCTTAGAGGCTTGTATGTGTTCCTGGAAACAAACAATCAAAAAAAAAAAACATTACACAAGCATTCTGTAAATGTTGCATATCTACAGATGTTCCCTGCTGGCCCAAAGTCAAATTGCTCACAGAGAATAATCTGGACACCTGCCAAAATCAATTAACCTATATTATATCATTATATAATTTTCATAAGGGGCACAGAGTGGATTGAAATACAACCCAGGCAGGGCAGATTTTTCTGTACCCTACATATAACAAGAGCACAGAAAATGGTACATTATACACCCATGAAAAGTTTATTTAGGGTGTTTTTCTTCAGCCATGATTTGTAGAATTTTGCTTCAGGTTGTATCAGCCATCATCTTCGCATCATATGAATAAAAGGTCCTAGCTTAGAAACTTTGACAAGAGGTAGATAGACAAACCTAGAGTTCTGCGTCTAAAATATTTCCCCAAATTTGACCAAGTTCAACAACCTGTAAATATTCTAAACATCAAAAAAAATTGAAAATTGTTGAGAATCAATATCTTTGTACTACACACATCTTCAAGTTATTTACAAAGGCTCAAAACTATTGAGGAGTTAAAAGGACAAACTATGTCCTTTATTTAATATAATGTTTCTTCAAAACGGACAAAGTTCAACAACTTGTATCTTTCTCAAAAAATGAAGGAAAAATAAAAAAAATTCTTGCTACATGCAGATCTTCGATATCCATACAAACACTCTGTAAAATATGAAGGTTCTCACTCCAAAATTGTAGGAGTAGTTTGCCAAACAAATTATGTACCCTCTATATTGAATTAATTTTCAAATAAAAAGGCAAAACACCTGCAAATGCATCCCAACTGAAACATATCTAAAGTGACCTACAAAGAAGCTACATAGCGAGTTTCATCTTGACATGTGACAGAAAATGAAAATAGAAACAGAAACCCCAAACAGACGGACTTACAGACATCACTGTACAATATCTCCCATCTAAAAATAGGTGTATAAAAAACAATGCAAAATCTAGGTAACAAAGTCACTTTCTAATCAACAGCTTTAAACTTCCAACATACAATGTGCATAGAGTGGGAATATGGGCATTCTATCTACACCGCCATTAGGGAGGGTGACCCGTTGGGATCCAGGTTATTAGAATAGATCCTCAGTACCCCTTGCTTGTTGTAAGAGGCGACTAAATGGGGCTGTCCTTCAGATGAGACCGTAAAAACCGAGGTCCCGTGTCACAGCAGGTGTGGCACGATAAAGATACCTCCCTGCTCAAAGGCCATAAGCACCGAGCATAGGCCTAAATTTTGTAGTGAGTGAAAAATTCCTGAGCAGGGCGTTAAACAATACATAATCAATCAATCAATTAGGGAGGGTGGGGGTGGGGGGTATTGACACACATCCACATCAGATTGGTACCAAGTATGCAATTTACCAGATAGAATCACTTGGCAAAATATTCATTCCAGTTACTGGTGGCAGTAGCTCAGTGGTAGAGCATTTGTTTGTGCAACCAGTTGGTCATGAGTTTGAGCCCTGCTTGTGTCATGGCCGCATCAAGCCTAAGATGTTAACATAGGTAGTGATTGCTCCTTTACCAGACGCTTGGCATTTTGAAGAGAAAATCACAGGTCTTTCAGATATGACCTTAAAACAAGAGGTCCCTTGTCACAGCAGGCATAGACATGTCAAAGAACCCTAACTGATACAGCCCTGAGCACTAAGCTTAGGTCTAAATTTGTGGTACTTCACTTACAACTGGCAACATCACAATTTGAGTAAGAAATTCTTGATGGGGCGTCAAAGAAACAAACAATTCAGTTAAATAAGTATGGGAACTCATTTTAATTTTGATAGAAAATAATGAATGAAATCTGGTATATGTAAGATTTGCTTGAAAGAGGTGCCCTCAATAATTTGATTCCAACAGTGCTCTGAATATTTCCTTTAAGCAGGTGCCTCAAATAGCTAACTGTGTTCTGATGACTTGCTTGTACCAGGTGCCCTGAATATTTGCTTCTAACAGGTGTCACGAGTACTGTATAGTGGTTTTTTGACCATGGGGTGATAAATTTGGCTTATTAGTTAACAAAAGTTTGATAGCTTTCTGCCAAAATTTCACTCACCAAATATGCACCCAATTGCGATGTCAGTATTTGCAAGAGAGATAACTCTTTCTTGCTTGCCAAAATTTATTCCGCTAAAATTATTAGTATTATACTTTTGAGTTAGCAAATCGCCAAATTTGAGACCCATAGAAAATCCCACTATATTATTTGCTTGTAACAGATGTCCTGAATATTTGCTTGAAAAGATATCAAAGATACCCTAAATATTGACTAAAGTAAACAGGTGCCCTAAATATTGCTTAATGTAACAGGTGCCCTAAATATTTGCTAAATATATCAGGTGCCCTAGATATTTGCTTAAAATGCATGCAACATATGCCTTATACAAGTACTGAATGTAACATTTGTAACATCTGTTTAGAACTGTGTTCTGAATCCAGTTACCTCCACATTAGTGTCTTTGTCGTATGTCAAAATAACCAGGCTGTCATTGAGAGGGGAAATACCACAAGCAAAAGAGTCCAGAGTAAACATGGCAACTGAAAAAAAAACCACATCACAATGTGAAATTAAATAACAGTGCTGTAATCTGCTGTGGACACGCATGTATTATGTATTCCTCAGTCAAAAAACAAACGGTACACGTCGAAAATGAAAAATGTACACAATCGTGGTATTATTTCTCACGTACTGATTTCCACATATCGCTGAGGTAGGTCCCTGATATCCCGATCTTCTCTGTCTTTTACAACACACACCTGAAATTGAATGCTGTGTTCTGGGATTTTACCGATTTATTATGTGTTACATATATTCCTCATAACATCAATTTACATGATTAATTACAGCAAAATACAGTTATCTAGAACTTCCAGGACTAATAAAAAAAACCCAGTTCATTATAATAACCAAACATTATTATATCTGAAAAAATGCTTGTTATTTTCATCTCACAGGAGAATAATAACACTTCGCAATAAGCATGAATTCGTTTTTAGCGTGTTTGTTATAAGCCTCCTTTACTGTCCCTCCTTACTATCAAATCAATTTACTTCATCATTCTCGTGAATAAATATAGGACCAATTTTCTTTTTCATAAATTGTAGCTCCACAATGAAAATATGTTGTATACACAGCAACTCATTTACTTTCACTTTCTTAATCCCATTTTTATTTAACAAACCTACTTTCACTTTGTCTGCCCACGCTAGGAGAAGGGTGTGACTGTCCTTCCAGCACATGCTGCACTGGTACTGTTCTGGTCGATAGCTGAAAACACAGAAAAATCAAAATCTCTCACTCCAAAATCTCCCTCTCATACAACAAATCTTATACAGTTGAAAGTCAATATCTTGAACATTTATATCTCGTATTACATGGATATGTTCAAGTGACTTTGAAGTCTCAATTACATTTGCCTTATGTATTTTACCCTCAATATTTCCTTGGATATCTCAGTTTTTCCCCAGCTCTACTGAGTTTGGAATCATAACATTAATTACAGCTATTAATGACCTATATTACAGTTATTAATAACATTAACTACAGCTATTGATAACATTAATTACAGCTATTGATAACATTAATTACAGCTATTATTAACATTAATTACAGCCATTTATAACATTAATTATAGCCATTAATAACATTAACTACAGCTATTGATAACATTAACTACAGCTATTATTAACATTAATTCCAGCTATTAATAACATTAATTCCAGCTATTGATAACATTAATTACAGCCATTTATAACATTAATTACAGCCATTAATAACATTAACTACAGCTATTGATAACATTAATTACAGTTATTATTAACATTAATTCCAGCTATTGATAACATTAACTACAGCTATTAATAACATTAATTACAGCTATTATTAACATTAATTCCAGCTATTAATAACATTAATTACAGCCATTTATAACATTAATTACAGCCATTAATAACATTAATTACAGCTATTATTAACATTAATTCCAGCTATTAATAACGTTAATTCCAGCTATTGATAACATTAATTACAGCTATTGATAACATTAATTACAGCTATTTATAACATTTACCCATGATCCTTGCTGATAAAAGTAATCCTGCTCCTGGAGCTCATGTCAAAGATCTTAACTCCCTGAAAAAAAAAAACAAAAAAAAAACACATGATGGTAAAGGCGGGCCCGTTAACATGCTGGCATTACGACACCACCTCAACTAAGCCAGTCAGGACTGCTTCCGTGGACTCTTGAGTAAACAGGTTTCTTGTGAAGTGAAAAGTGCAGTTTTAAAAGGATGAGTTTGAGATCAGTCCTGTAGACAGAAAATTGCTGGAATTTTGTCGAGTGGAGGTGGCAAGTTCATAGGTTCAATGTCGGTAATAAATCATAACCTGTGGGGAAAGAAATATGACACCTATGAAGTTCTTGGTACTGCTACGAATACTGCACTTCACAGTATGTCGAGTGATGGCTTGGGCAGCGTGTTCCAGGCATGGACAGCGTGTTCCAGGCATGGGCAGGCGTCTGGCAGAAGCGAATCAAAGCTGCAGGGGCCTACTTGAAAAGAAAAATTATCGACACCCAAACTGATTTGTGTTACGTAAGTTATGTCAGTCTTTTGATCACCCTTCCTACAGTTGATACATGCCACATAATGAACTTATATATACTTATTTTGTACTTGTGACAAAATGAACTCATTATGTACTTGTGATCTGATATAACAAACTCTTTATATACTCATGACATAACAAACTTGTTATATACACATGTAGTTGTGACATAATGATCCTGTTATATATTCTTGTTATATACTTGTGACATACTAAACTCATTTTATACTTGTGATATATCAAACTCATTATATACTTGTGACATACCAAACTCATTTTATACTTGTGATATATCAAAGTCATTATATACTCATGACATAACAAACTCATTATATACTTGTGACATACCAAACTCATTATATACTTGTGACATACCAAATTCATTATATACTTGTGACATACCAAATTCATTATATACTTGTGACATACCAAACTCATTATATACTTGTGACATACCAAACTCATTATATACTCGTGACATAACAAATTCATAATATGCTTAATGACATAACAACTCTTACATGGTCATTTGTCCAAGCGATGAAGTCTCCTTTCCACTTAATCTCACGGATCAGCCCTTCCCCCTGATGGAGTAATACCGTCTTATGTCTGTTGAAAAGTCCTCCTTTTTCATTTAGAATCAGCTGTTGGAAATATAAAACATACATTAAATACAGATCTTATTTCCTTCTTATAATTGTGTTTGTTATATTTCATGAAACAAGTAATTCTCACAAAATCCAATCCATAGCCGAGCTACAAATAATCATTGCAGAGCTACACCTAATCATTGCATAGCTGCATACAATGATATCCAAGCTACATCCAATCACAGCATAACTATACAACCAATCATGGCATAGTTATACAACATATCATAGAATCCATTACAACCGATCATACAATCTGTTACAACATTTATAGAATCCGCTACAACAATCATAGAATCCGCTACAACAATCATAGAATCCGCTACAACAATCAGAGAATCCGCTACAACAATCATAGAATCCGCTACAACAATCATAGAATCCGCTACAACAATCATAGAATCAGCTACAACAATCATAGAATCAGATACAACAATCATAGAAAAAGCTACAACAATCAGAGAATCAGCTACAACAATCATAGAATCCGCTACAACAATCATAGAATCCGCTACAACAATCATAGAATCAGATACAACAATCATAGAATCAGATACAACAATCATAGAATCCGCTACAACAATCATAGAATCTGCTACAACAATCATAGAATCTGCTACAACAATCATAGAATCTGCTACAACAATCATAGAGTCCACTACAACAATCATAGAATCAGATACAACAATCATAGAATCAGATACAACAATCATAGAATCAGCTACAACAATCATAGAATCCGCTACAACAATCAGAGAATCCCCTACAACAATCATAGAATCCACTACAACAATCATAGAATCAGCTACACTCAATCTTAGCAGCATCAATGAAATCTTTCCAAAAATCTTTCCAATAATTACTTGACCAACTTAGACCCAGTTGCATGAAGGTCACTTAAATTTAACTAACAGTTAATTTGTCATTAACTCTCACCCCGTGGGGATCCGGGTTGTTAGAATAGATCCTCAGTACCCCTTGCATGTCATAAGAGGTGACTAAATGGGACGGTCCTTCGGATGAGACCGCAAAAACCGAGGTCCCATGTCACAGCAGGTGTGGCACGTAAAAGATCCCTTCCTGCTCAAAAGCCATAAGCGCTGAGCATAGGCCTAAATTTGCAGCCCTTTACCAGCAATGGTGACATCTCCATATGAATGAAAGATTCTCGAGTGGGACGTTGAACAATATTTAATCAATAAATCATTAACTCTCACATCTATTTTGTGTTAACTAGATGTTAACTGTCAGTCAAATTTAGCTAACTATCACAGACAGCAAATGGTTGCCAAATTCCCCAATCTTTTTTATGTACATTGTTATACAAAACAGTCACTGGGTGAAAGATACTAGATGCCTACCAATGTAGAAGTTGAGTGGTCAACAAAGACTTCACTAACAAGACAGAACAAGATCACCAGCATTAGACAGATTTCACTAACAAGACAGAACAAGATCACCAGCATTAGATAGAGTTCACTAACAAGACACAACAAGATCACCAGCATTAGACAGATTTCACTAACAAGACAGAACAAGATCACCAGCATTAAACAGAGTTCACTAACACAAAATAAGATCACCAGCATTAGACAGACTTCACTAACAAGACAGAACAAGATCACCAGCATTAGACAAGAGTTCTCTAACAAGACAGACCAAGATCACCAGAATTAAACAGAGTTCACTAACACAAAATAAGATCACCAGCATTAGACAGAGTTCACTAATAAGACAGAACAAGATCACCAGCATTAGACAGACTTCACTATCATGACAGAACAAGATCAACAGCATTAGACAGACTTCACTATCATGACAGAACAAAATCACCAGTATTAGATAGAGTTCACTAACACAAAATAAGATCACCAGCATTAGACAGAGTTCACTAGCAACACAGAATAAGATCACCAGTATTAGATAGACTTCACTAACAAGACAGAACAAGATCACCAGCATTAGACAGAGTTCACTAATAAGACAGAACAAGATCTGCAGCATTAGACAGAGTAAGCACATTTATAAATGAAGATAGTGAACAGTAATCAAACTCATAAAGAATAAAAAAAAGAGGAATAGAACAAACATGGATCGCTGGAAACACCAGAGGTGGGATCAGGTGTCTAGGAGGAGTAAGCATTCCCTGTTGACCTGTCACACACACTATTTGCCCTATATCTTGATCAAGTAAATGTTGTCAAAATCAGCAATTAAAGAATGGTCTAACAATTGGTATGATGAGTTCCATCTGGTGTGAAAAGAAAGAGATTGATGAAGTGCCTATTTGTAGTGGGTTTTTTTCCCCACAGATATCTGCACAAACACACAAATTCACAAACAAAACAGAAAATATTACAAAAATCAAAACTTGCTCATTTACAACTATGCCTACATTTGTATAACATTTCCAAATAAAGCATGGATTTTTGTAATAATTTATAATGTAACTATAGTAACTCAAACCTTGTCGTCTCCTGTCACAAAGTTCTTGCCACTGCCGTATTTACCAAACTTGGGATCTATGGCAACGGCCTTCACTGGTCGATCAAAGTTAATGCTCTGATTATTGTCTGTCGTGTACAATCCTAATATCAACACCTGTAAATAGGAACGTAAAATATTCCTGTAAATAGGCATGTAAAATATTTCTGTAAACAGTCATGTAAAAAATTTCTGTAAATTGGCACGTAAAAAATCCTGTAAATTGGCACGCAACAAATTCCTATAAAAAGGCATGTAAAAAATACATATAAATAGGCAAGTATAAAATTCTGTAAATAGGCACATAAAAATCTGATAAATAGGCACATAAAATTCTGATAAATAGGGACATAGAAATTCTGATAAATAGGCACATAAAATTCTGATAAATAGGGACATAGAAATTCTGATAAATAGGCACATAAAATTCTGATAAATAGGCACATAAAATTCTGATAAATAGGCACATAAACTTCTGATAAATAGGGACATAGAAATTCTGATAAATAGGCACATAAAATTCTGATAAATAGGCACATAAAATTCTGATAAATAGGCACATAAAATTCTGATAAATAGGCACACAGAAATTCTGATAAATAGGCACATAAAATTCCTGGAGATAGATCCGTAAAAAATTTCTGTAAATAGGCACGTAAAAAATTCCTATAAATAGGCATGTAAATAATTCCTGTAAACAGGCATGTAAAAAAATCTGGTAAATAGGCATGTAAAAAATTCCTGTAAATAGGTACATTAAAAATTCCTGGAGATAGATCCGTAAAAAATTCCTGTAAATAGGTACATTAAAAATTCCTGGAGATAGATCCGTAAAAAATTCCTGTAAATAGGTACATTAAAAATTCCTGGAGATAGATCCATAAAAAATTCCTGTAAATAAGTCCATAAAAATTCATATAGATAGGTATATAAAGAATTCCTGTAAATAGATCTGTAAAAATTCATATAGATAGGTATATAAAGAATTCCTGTAAATAGATCTGTAAAAATTCCTATAAATAGGTACATAAAAATTCCTGTAAACAGGTACATAAAATTTTTCAATACATAGGCATGTAAAACATTCCTGTAAATAGGTATGTAAAAAATTCTGTAAATAGATACGTAATAAAATCCTGTAAATAGGTACATAAAATCCTGTAAATAGGTACATAAAATACTGTAAATAGGTACATAAAATCCTGTAAATAGGCATTGTTGCAAGCCCTGTCTGAAATGTACGCTTCTCTCCCTTTTCACCGATGACTCTCTGCATGAAAATTTTCTCATTTCTCATAAATATGTATGATGCAATTCGGCCAATTGCTGATCTTCCAAGCACAGGTTAGTAGGAGATTTAAACTATTTATAGAAAGAGGGCAAATTACTCTTGACCAATCAGAATGCTTGTTTTTCTACTTCTTCGGTAAATTAACCAAAACAGATATACAGATATGGTGATTTTGACATTGAAAGTTAACAAATAAATAAACAGGTGTGTTGGGGTATATGATTTCTTGTCAAAGATAGTTTCGATGCATAAAACATAAGTTTTCATGGCCGCAGCCTTTATTGAGTTAAATGTGGCTTCACTAAACCAGATCTTCATTTATCTGGCTAAGCATGAATTCTACTGATCAGCAAATTACATCATTCTTGTCATGCATACCCATGAGAAACGAGAACATTTTCAAACGAAGAGCCATGAGTGACAAGGGAGAGGAGTGTACATTTGTGACAATGGTAAATAGGTCAAAAAAATTCCTGTAAATAGTAGCTGCAGAACTATAGCTCTCTGATAAAATACTAGGGCAAATCAGGGACTTACAGACCTACCCCTTAGAAAAACCTCCGACTTACGGAGCACATTTTTGTGTGCACAATTGAGGCCTCATACTGCTGTATTATTGCACTGATGTCTCACAAATTTAATACCTAAAAATTCCTTACACATATTCCCATTTTATTTGTGTCAAAACTTACCTTCAAATATGCATTAAAGCCCCATACAACCCGAAAATTCACAACTTCATATGATTTTGTTTGTTGGCATAGCCATGTTAAGTAGCCTGTCAATTCAATCCCCTGATATGACCACAATTAAAGTTTTTTGCCACAGACAGACAGAAAGACTTACAGGCCAAAAACTGCCCCTTCTTCGAATGTGGGGGGCATACAAGTATTTCTCCGCCAGTATCCCTTACATCATCAGGGGTGGATCTCTTGGGGACGGGGGCTCAGCATCATAATTCTCTCAGGTAAGATGATAAAAATCAACATAAACTCTTTTTGACCCTCTACTGAAAATGAAAATTCTGAAACCTTTCTACAAATCTACAGGACAATATTTGTCACGGTATATTTGAAAAATTAGCTTCCTTTTATTGATTCATTCATTCATCATGTGAGAGTTAATTCCATTTGATAGTGGCTACTATTATGGGAACGCCCATGGGAGAAAGGTGTGTTACATTGACTCTGCACAAACCCTTAAGAAGGAAACATGAACTTGCTAAAGACTGGAGCCTTCAAATTTTCTTAAAGGGGTGGGTGAAATGTTTCTGTCCTTTAGTGGAGGAAGCTTATTTCTGCCCCTTAATCAAAGGGGGCATATTTCTGCCCCTCCTGTTTAAAAGTGAGGGAGGCAAGTCCTTGGAACATTTTGGATACGTTTTCTGGTGTGTCATCATACTGATATACACTACTCGTGACCTTTCACTTTAATGCCAGGCACCTGGCAAAGAAACAGTCACTTACCTATTTCTAATTTATTTCTAATGTTAGACGAAATCAACAGGGATCAGACAAATGTTATTTATGCACAACTACACATGCTGGAGAATTTCGTCCTACAATGGAACCAAACCGCTAGCAGCAGGCAGATAATCATCAGGTAAAACGTGGAACGAATCTCAGCCTGTATTGACCTAAGAGAGATTCTGAACTTCCTGTTACGTCAAATAAGCTCTTACCCTGCCGTCATCAGAACAGCTGGCTAGATAGTCACCATTGTCATCAATGCTCAGCTGGTTTACGGTGGTGGTGTGCTAAAAATAGAAATTACATATTACTGATTGTAATACTCAATAATTTCATATTCTGTATTAATATACCGACATCTTCCAACATGGGAAAACTGAAATTAATGAACTATCTGAATGTAATGCTTTTGACTTTTCTGTACTGAAGCTTGTGATATGTCTGAACTTATTATTTATGACCTCTCTGTATTGAACCTAGTAACCTATCTGTACTAAATGCTAATGACCCTTATGTACTGAAGCTTGTGACCTATCTGTACTTAATGTTTTTGTCCTCTCTGCACTGAATTTTGTAACTTATCTGTACTTAATAATATTTTCAACCTCTCAGTATGTGACCTATCTGTATTTAATTGCGTTTTTCACCTTTCTGTACTGAAGCGTGTGCCCTATCTATATTTAATTAGTTTTGACCTCTCTGTACTAACACTTGTGACCTATCTGTACTTGATAATGCTTTTAACCTCTTTGCACTTACTGCGGCTATTTCTTTGTCTCTCACTGCATTTCCAGCATGGTCAAATATGTGGATCATACCCCAGTGGGTACCCACAGCCAAGAACTATAAATAGAATCAGATTTCTCTTAATACAGAACCGTCACTATCCTTATAGTCCAAATATTCAATGAACTGTAGCAAGTGAATTTTGTATGGCAATGTGCAGATTGTATGAAAAATTGAACAGAGTGCATTCTGTTTCAAAGTTTAGGTGTTTAAAAAACACCATATAAGGATGTGACAAAATTTTATCTTAACGTATATAACTTACAGAAATGTTATGTATTTACAGTGCAACCTGTCCAACTAATCATCTCCAATTCAACTACTGCCTGTCTAATCTGACAACCTGTGTAATCCGAAATGCTCTGGGAAAATTTTCTTATGTTGGATAAGACAGGATACCACAGTGGTAAAGTATTGAGAATAAAGGGAATTGAAGATGAATAACTATAGTCCAGAAACTGAATACACAGGTGTTAGATTAGACAGGTCTTACTGTACAAGAATACACAGAATACACAGGTGTTAGATTAGACAGGTCTTACTGTACAAGAATACACAGGTGTTAGATTAGACAGGTCTTACTGTACAAGAATACACAGGTGTTAGATTAGACAGGTCTTACTGTACAAGAATACACAGGTGTTAGATTAGACAGGTCTTACTGTACAAGAATCAATAACTTTATCTGGTAAATAGACAGTCTATTCCTCTAACACAAAATGTGTCACAGCAAAATTCCCACGACTTCTGCTGCATGATAAAATATGGCTGTCTGTAGAAAGCAAGATTTGGCCATCTGCAGCATACCTTTGGGTGGACGGCCAAACAACTGATACAGTCCTTAAACAGAAGCTTGTTCTTCACATCGTTCCCAATCCTCTCGTACTTTAGCTTGGGTTCAGAATCCTGGGAAAGAAAATGAAAATTATGTTATGTGTACTGTATCTGCTGAGTCAATGGAATTTCTCCAATTCTGCTGATATTTTTTGGATTTCTTTATTGTTAGACACCAAAGACTAAGTTTATAATAATCAAGAAGATGAATTAACTAACTGGTAGTTTTGCTGTTGATTAATTTTTAGGATTTTTGAGAGTCAGTTGGACTTGCAAACATATTTTTCCTATACATAAATTTAGCATAAAAAATATCTTTGTCCACCAATGACAAATCCAAGGTGTATAAATAGTAATCATTTGATATCACTCATGTTTAACCAATCTAGCGGGTAACAGGTTAACGATTACTTACTAATGACTTAATTATAACTTACCAATGACTTCAATATTACTTATCAATGAATTAGCTATTACTTACCAATGACTTAACTATTACTTATTAATGACTTAACTATAACTTATCAATGACTTAACTATAACTTATCAATGACTTAACTATTACTTATCAATGACTTAACTATTACTTATTAATGACTTACTTCCTCAGACTCCTCACTACTACTTCCTTCTGCTCCATCATAATCCTACAAGTAAACCAGTAGAATTCTTGATAATAAAACAAACTTCCTCATGTGTACAACAAGGGGTCCAGCAAATAATCCGATCAAAATCTGAACAAGAAAAAACTTTTGTCACCAACCCCAGAAGTCCCTCATCAAAAATGGCAGAGATCTTGCAAAATCACACCTAAACTAAGATTGGGAACTTAAGTGGATTATCATCCCAATCTTGTGGTCTCCTAGCTCCAAACTACAGTGTTGTCATTAGGCCTAATGTTAAATGAAGTGCAATGCTGATGAAAGGCAGAGTTAGACGGGTGTGATGTCATGTCTACATTTTGACAGATTTAAATTAGGAGTTTGTTTTACGTGTCCAAAAATAAGAACTGTTCAGATTTATTTATCAGTTTCAATTCTTTTGCACGTCCAACAACGTAAATCACGATATGACCTGCTGCTGCCCCTCCCCCTCCACACACAGAAATGATAACCAACCATGCCACTTACTATTCATGAAAATTCATTAATTACTTCTAGGCTTGTAAATAAATCTCAATGCATCCTTACAACAACAACAAAAAAAGTGGGGGGGGGGGGGGGGGGGGGGGGGGACTCAAACTCTGGCAATTCAATAATCATATGCAAATGCTGCTATATTTCATCACCATGTTAAACTTAGATTCTATACAATATTATAAATACTGCTCTAATTTTCTCTTCTGAAGCAGGCCATTGCTAGTAGAGGATTATTATATGAATTTTACTTTATTTTTTTAATCATATAGTCATATAGGTGTGCATAAAAGAGGGGGGGGGGGGGGGGTGGTAAAAAGAGAAAAATTCTGGATCCGCCTGTATGTGTAGTAGTGTTGAATTTTTTGATTTATCTAAACTTTTTTTTAATTTTTATTTATTTTTTTTTTTTTTTTTATTTTTCATTTTTTTTATACATGTATATATACATATTATGTAATATCAAAAAAGTATCAATGGTATCAATGGTAACAATATTTTAGAGAATATGGAGAGAGAGAGAGAGAGAGAGACTGATGTGCAAATAACTAAATAAAGTTGCTGTTTCTATTAAATATGTAATTCCATCTATTCCAGATTGTGTCAAATTTTGTCTTTTCTCCATTTTTATATGAGATAAATTTCAGGGTTTCGTAATTCTTTTTCAAGTGTTATATCGCTACTACTAAATTTAATTTATTTTCTGTACACCTCATCGTATATATATAGTACTTTAACCACAGAAAAATCAAATTTTGAATATATTTATCTGAATCTAAAGATCCTAATAAGAAATTTCTTTTTGTTATGGATAACTGCGAGTTTGTATTTTCTTCAATATATCTTACTAAGTTTTCTAAGAAGGATTGAACGTTCACACATTCCCAAAAGATGTGTTCCAATGTTTCATCTTCTAGTTTACAAAATGTGCAACTTTTTGCATCTTTCCTCTTAATTTTGCATAAGAAAGTATTAGTAGCCAAAATTCTATTAATAATTCTATATTGGAACCATTGAAGTTTTGAGTTTTTTGTTGTCTTAAAAGGTAGCTTATAAATTGTTTTCCATTCACTTTCATCAATTTCAAATATAGTGTTCCATTTTGTTTTACAAAAAGGTGCAGTGTCGTTATAATTCAAGATTTTATAGATATGTTTCGATCTCTTGCAACATAACAATTTATATATAGTAGGTAAGATCAAGGGATTTTGTACTTTTAGTATAGCTCCTTCATTATGTTTTGTTTTCGCCCATGCTTTTACTGCCTGTACAATGCTCAGAAATTCAAGAAAATTAAGATTTATACTAGGATACATAGTAGAGAAGTTTTCATAAGTGTAGAAGGAACCATCATCTTCTATAATATCATTTACATAACTTATGTTATGTTTGAACAATTCTTTATTGAAAAAAGTTTTTCTGCCTATGTTAATGCTTGGATTAAAGAAGAGTGGTATATCACCTTTAGCCTTGTCTATAAGAAGGCTGTCTTTATGTACTAGATCTATCCAGCCATTAAAGACATCTATCCAAAAGTCATTTTTGAGTGTTCTTTTAATTTCATGTATATAATCTATTCCACATGTAGTTATTTTTCAAGATCCAGCTTAGGTATGAAAAAGTCCAGTCCATTATCTGTAAAGATTAATTGTCTCATCTAGAAGATTTTTAAAGATGCAATAAAGGCTTTCATATTAATCATTCGTAAACCCCCCTCTTCATGTGTTTTTGTAACAATATCTTTCTTAATTCGGTGGCCAGGACCATTCCATACAAAAGCATAGAAAACTTTTTCTAATTCTTTGCAAAAATAGTCCGAAGGATTAGGAATTGACATGAGAATATGATTTAAACCAAAGTTTTAAGTACAGTTATCCTTCCTATTGGTGTTAAATATCTTTTACTCCACTGGCTGATGATTGCCTTTATCTGTGTTAACTTTGGATCATAATTTATTTTTGGAATCTTTTGTAAATCTACATCGAAATGAATTCCGAGTAAGGTAAATTTTGCATTACCCCAAGAAAAAATTAAATTTGAACATAGAATTTCTTGACTAAATTTTTTAGCCCCTATCCAGATTGCATGGGTTTTGGAGCAATTAATATGCAGACCGGATAGCTCAGAAAACCTGTTCAGTGTCCCCACAGTTTCCAGAAGGGATTCTCTACTCCCATCAAGTATAATTGATGTGTCATCTGCCAGCTGTGATATTTTCTTTTCAGTATTTCTAACAGTGATTCCTTTAATATTGTTGTTTTTCCTTATCATTATTGCTGAAATTTCAGCACAAAATAGAAAAATATATGGTGACAGGGGATCACCTTGTCCACAACCTCGTTTTATACTGAAAGATTCAGAGACATGGCCTCCCTGTATAACTGCAGATGTAATGTTGTGATAAAATATTCTAATCCATTCTTTGATGGAAGGCCCAAAATTAAAATAGCGTAACGTACTTTGAATAGAATTCCATGATATGGTGTCAAATGCTTTTTCGAAATATAATAGTAATAAAAGTCCAGGAATATCTTCTTCTTCGGTAAACTGCATAATATCATATATCAATTGTGTATTTTCACCAATATATCTATTGCTAACGAACCCAGTTTGGTCTTTATTTATTAGTTTCAGATATGTCTTTTCAATCTATTGGCAATAGTGCCTGAGGCTAGTTTATAGACCGTATTTAATAATGTTATTGGGCGCCAGTTTTCAAGATACTGACTTGGGGGTTTTTCACCTTTTGGAAGCAAAGTTATAATCCCATGTCTCTGTGTAACAGATAGTTTATTCTCATAAGCAAAGTTTAAAGACCTCAGAATAAAATTACCCATTTGTTTCCAAAAAACCTTAAAAAATTCAGTCAAGAAACCATCAGAACCTGGTGATTTGTTAGATTTCATATTTCTAAGAGTTTCAGCAATTTCTTGTAATGTTAATTTGCCTTCTAGTTCCAAATTGTGTGTTAATTTTGGAATGTCATTAAAATCTGACATCTCATTCAGATCCTCAATGTGTTTACTGTTGTTGGAATCAGCATACAGATTTTCATAAAAAGATTTTGTTTCTTTTCAAATTTGATGTTGTTCTGCAATTATTTTCCCCTCACTAATTTCTAACTTGGGGATCAATTTACTTGTAAAATTTCTAGATTCTAAAGAGCAAAAATAATTTGTCAGTTTCTCCCCCTCTTCTATCCATTTTGCTCTACTTCTTATGTAAATTCCTTGTAGTTTATGTTGTCTTAATTTTTCTAAATTTTGTTTTTTGATTTCTAAATTAGCCATATTGATTTCAGATGCATGTTCAGATACCTGTTCATCCAGGATTTTTATTTCTTCGATTAAGATTTTTTCCTCCTTAGATTTTTTTTTCTTCTGGAATGACGAGTATGATATACTTTTCCCTCTTATCTCCATCAGTAAGGTTTCCAAGAATAGCTGATCATTTATTGTGAAACAAACATCTTTATCTGGAATGTTATCGATTGATTCCATATTATAGATTGGTACAGCATACTGTTTCCGTACTTTCTGAATTACATTATTTATACAATCCAAGTAATCTTTATCACCTACAAGAGAATTATCAAATTTCCAATAGCCCCTTCCTTTATGAAAATCATTAAAAGAAATTGACAACA
>JAMZEH010000060.1:255000-395000 GCA_024699665.1 Ostrea denselamellosa
CATTTATTTTTGTGGTTTAGAAAAAGTAAGCATTTTCCAGATTTCCCTGAAACTGGAATTCACTGATTAAAAAGGTCTCAGTTCGGCCTAGTCCAAGTTAGATCCATGGATATCATTATTCGTTTGAAGAACTTAACCTAAATTATCCACAAAGCAAATTAAAATGGTGATAAAATTTAATTTAAATGAAAGTCTAACCTCTAATTCTTCGCAGTTTATATTTTCTACCTTACCCTGGGATCTCGAGCTAAAAAAGCTTGTGCTTCTGCTTCATATAGTGTATGTGCGAAAACATAAGTGCTGATCAGTATTTTTTGTTAAATCTGCTGCCTGTTGTGTAATTTATGTATAACGTGTACTCTCAGTATATGTTCTCCCAAATTTTTTTTGTCATACTATCTCTTTTTTATTGTATATATACGTGTTTAATAAATCTTCTTTAGGGAGGAGGGGCCTCTGTGGCTGGGTGGTTAGAGTTTTACTTTCAGAAGGTCGGTGGTCTCTTCCCAGGTACATTGTATCTGGGTTCTCTCCTCCACCTACAAAAACTGGAAGCCACCAGATAACTGAAAAATTGTTGAGTGTGGCGGAAAACAACAATCAATCAATCTTTAGGGAGGAAATAATGTTTGAATTAATACCTATAACTCTCACCCCAACACTAGAATTAAAAAGAAAGTGGGAGACCGGGTTAAGTAGATACTATGTGCATCATCATAATGGCTGACTTTTAAATATGAATGAAATTATAAATATCAGCAATAATTTTATTTTCCTTATAAATTTTATTGTCTAATAGGGTAGCTTAATCAGTGGAGGCCTGGGCATCTCTTTAATAAAACTGCTTTTTTTTTGGTTTTTTTTTTATTTTTTTTATTTTTTTTGGTTTTTTGAAAGTTTTCAACTTGAAGATATTATTGTAGTATATATCCTCCACTTTTCATCTACGTAGAATTTCTGTGGTGTAGCCTTCCTCCTTAATTTCTGTGGTGTGCTTTTCAAATAACAAAGGGGTAATTATCTTTGTACAAATTCTAGTGTTGAGCTTCTTATGAAATGTGAATTTTAAAAGCAGATTTAAGGATGTCTGTCATTGATTTTCTTGTCTCCGTAATATTGAAGAGTTCCATTAATGTTCATGTGCACTTGTTAACTTACTTGCAAACTTGAACCACAATAGCTAATTGACATAGAGACTGAGGATAAATAGTTTGCATTTAATTTTGTGTGTCCCATTTATGGAAAGGAAAGCTAGACCAGAGATTCAAGGGGCCCGGGTTCGAATCCCAGTTTGGTCTATTACATTTTCTTCCTTCCTGTTACAATTGATTTGGTAGACTTTAAATGGCACACACTCAATTTCTTAGATGTAATGCAACAGGAACAAGGTTTGTTGGCTTGATCAGCCAGGGCCCAGTGGTAGGACAGTGGCTCAGGGAAGGCCCTGAGTTGGAATCCCTGGTGACAGACACTGATTTAAATTTTCCTTTCATTTGTTGCATAATGCATAAATAGTCTATGAGTGAAAAAAACCTCATGCTTTTGTGAGGTGAGGGAGGAAATGATTAAATACCTTACAAATAGTGGCCGTGCAATGCATTTTGATTCAGACTTTTGGTCCTAAAATTGAAAGTCTACACAAACTGACAGCAGAGTTCCAATTCAACATTCTATAATGCCTGCAGGATTTTTTTTTTCTCTGTATGAATCCACTGTCATCCATCGTCATGGCAACTGTGATTCATATTAAATCAAGACTAAATTATTGAAGAGGAAAGAAAGAAAAAAAATAAATATAACCAGCCCTTCCTGATAATAATAAAAAATTGCGGAAGCACTCCATGTTTCAATGTATGCCTGATTAGTAATTTCTGCATAAAATTGGTTGGAATAATCAATACCCAGTTGTCTAGGGAGATTTGATGGTGAACCTATAGAAGTTTCCAGCATTGAAAAGAAGATCCAATCAATAGTCTCTAGCTCTCAATAGGAAAAGGGGCCCAGCAAAAGGGGAACTAGGTAATGACAATCTGTTAGGAGCGCTTAAGACAAAAAAAAATCAATTTGCTAAAATATGAAAATGCAGTGAATTTGAAGATGAATTGCTAAAAAGCTGAAAAAAGCAGTCAATGAAAGAAAACTATGTTTTGTGATGATTAATTTCATTTAATATCTGATTTGAAAGAAGAGGTTCCATTTAATTGATATGAATAAATCAAACTTTGAAATAATTAGCTAGGTCATGTGATCATTATCTTAGACATTAAGAAATGTGTGACATTTGGAACAGTTTGATATTTCATGACCGGTATGTGACCATTATCAATATCACAGGAGGACGATAACCTAAAGGGCAAGACTACTTCCGGAAGGTCGGTGGTCTCTTCCTAGGTACATTGTATCTGGGTTCTCTTTTCCACCAACAAAAACTGGACACCACTAGATAACTGAAAAATTGTTGAGTGTGGTGGAAAGCAATAAACAATCAATCAATCAGTAAACAATAAATAAATAAAAGGACTAGACCGGGATTCAAACCCAGGTCCCCAGAATCTCTAGTCAGGTGCTCTACCGACTGAGCTTACTGGCCTTTGTGTGGTAGTGTTAGATACATGGCCTTCCTACTAGCTCGGGCTAGTGGCTTAACCCTTTAGCTCGATCGGTAGAGCACTGGACTGTCGTGCTAGAGGTCCCGGGTTCAATTCTCATCAGAGGCACAAATCAGTCTCTGTTAATTGAACTCATCTAGCCATGTAACATTCCTCTCTCCTGAAATGTGTTCACACTTTGAGAACATAAGCCCTGGGAGGGTCTTTATTTCCTGGTTGGCATTTACACCGCTTAGTTGTAGGGGCTGGCCTATGACACATTTAGTGTCACTTGCTGTGTGAAATTCAGAAAAAATGCAACAGACCAGACCGAGATTTGAACCTGGGCCGTCTGAATCTCTAGTCAGGTGAGGGCTGCGTGGAGCTTTTCTGATGGAAATTGTCCATTCCTTGTCATTGTTCGTGATGTCGGTGGTATCGTCAGCGTAAAGTTTTCACATGTTCATCTTCTTTTCCAGAACCACTAAACCATTTTCAATTAAACTTGGCAAAAAGTATCCTTGGGGACTCAAGTTTGTTCAAATGAAGAGCAATATCGTTCTCCAAGGGGAGATAATAGCGAAATAGTGAGGAAAAAAAACACGGACAAAGTTTGAAAATCTTCTCCAGAAGCATTAGGCCAATGTCATTTCAACTTGGTACCAATAATCCTTGGGTTAAAGGAATTCAAGTTTATTCCATGCTCCCTTCAAAGGGGCAATAATCACAAAAATGCAAAGTAGGGTGGGGGTCATTTACAAAATCTTCTTAAAAACCATGCAGACAAGTTTAAATTTACTTGGAAGCTTCCTGACGTAGTGCAGATTCAAGTTTGTTAAAGTCATGGCTCTGGGGGTAGGGTGGGGCAACAGTAGGGGATCAAAGTTTGCAATACAGAAATATAGAGAAAAAATCTTTAAAAATCTTCTTATCTAGAAACACTGGGCCAATTTCAATCAGATTTTGTACAAATCATCCTTGGATGAAAGGTTTTTTTTTTGCAGACCCATGGGGTCATTTAATAATCTTCTCAAGAACCACTCCATCAGAAAAGTTTAAATTTACATGGAAGCTTCCCGATAGTGTAGATTCAGTTTTGATAAAATCATGGCCCCTGGGGACAGGGTGGGGCAATAGTAGAGGACCAAATTTTTACATTCAAAAATGTAGGGAAAAAATCTTCTAAAATTTTCTTCTTAAGAACTACTGAACCAGATAAGTTCAAGTTTACATGGCAGCTTTCTGACATCATGCAGATTCAATTTTGTCAAAATGTGAGATGGCCCGGGGGGGGGGGGGGGGGGGGGAGGGGGGTAGGATGGGACCACAGGAGATCAGTGTTTTACATGCAATTATAGGGGAAAATCTTTAAATATAGGCCAAGGTGATTCAGGAGCGAGAAGGCCCATGGGCCACTTGTTTTTTAAGAGTTACAGACCATGAACTTAGCCAAAAAAAAAAATGCTGCAAAGCTCAGGGCCCATCACGTCACAATGATATTTAGTTATAACAAATATTTTGGATAATACAGGTCACTATCAAGATTTTGATGAATGTCAGAAAAAAAATTATTTTCAATTAAATGCATTATTATGCATACTTGGTATTTACTATTTTTGTGGAATTTGACAGAGGCAATTTGGGATATTTTATTTGCACAATTGGGATGGCCTGATCTAATTTTACATAGTTCATTATTTGTCTTGGGACCTACTTTGTCAGAGCATGACATACAAACATCTGAAGTTGTATGCAGAATTTACAGAACAAGTTTCAGAATGCTGGATATTGACTGTGTTCATTGATGTCTGACAATGCATTTAATATCGACGATGTCTGATAGTGACTGATTCTGACATTAAGAACGTCAGATATTGAGAACATCTATTTATGACTGACAAAGCGTCCAATGTCAAAGATATGCCTGGTGGTGTTTGATGTCCGACATCAAAGACATCTGGTATCAAGAATGTCCATTGATGGCAGACAAAGCATCCAGTATTGAGGACATCTGGTGGTGACTAATGTCTGATTCTGAGGACCTTTACTGACATTGAGGAGACAGACATGATGTGGACTCTGGTGATAGTTTATCTACTGACATTGAGAAGACACAATGTGGACTCTGATGATATTTTATCTACTGACATTGAGGAGACACAATGTGGACTCGGATGATATTTTATCTACTGACATTGAGGAGACAGACATGATGTGGACTCGGATGATAGTTTATCTACTGACATTGAGGAGACACGATGTGAACTCTGATGATATTTTATCTACTGACATTGAGGAGACAGACATGATGTGGACTCGGATGATAGTTTATCTACTGACATTGAGGAGACACGATGTGGACTCTGATGATATTTTATCTACAGACACTGAGGAGACACGATGTGGACTCTGATGATAGTTTATCTACTGACATTGAGGAGACACGATGTGGACTCAGGTGATATTTTATCTACTGACATTGAGGAGACACGATGTGGACTCTGGTGATAGTTTATCTACTGACATTGAGGAGACACGATGTGGACTCTGGTGATAGTTTATCTACTGACATTGAGGAGACACGATGTGGACTCTGATGATAGTTTATCTACTGAAGTTGAGGAGACAGACACGATGTGGACTCTGATGATATTTTATCTACTGACATTGAGGAGACACAATGTGGACTCTGATGATAGTTTATCTACTGAAGTTGAGGAGACAGACACGATGTGGACTCTGATGATATTTTATCTACTGACATTGAGGAGACAGACACGATGTGGACTCTGATGATAGTTTATCTACTGAAGTTGAGGAGACAGATACGATGTGGACTCTGATGATATTTTATCTACTGACATTGAGGAGACACAATGTGGACTCGGATGATATTTTATCTACTGACATTGAGGAGACAGACATGATGTGGACTCGGATGATAGTTTATCTACTGACATTGAGGAGACACGATGTGGACTCTGATGATATTTTATCTATAGACACTGAGGAGACACGATGTGGACTCTGATGATAGTTTATCTACTGACATTTTGGAGACACGATGTGGACTCAGGTGATATTTTATCTACTGACATTGAGGAGACACGATGTGGACTCTGGTGATATTTTATCTACTGACATTGAGGAGACACGATGTGGACTCTGATGATATTTTATCTACTGACATTGAGGAGACACAATGTGGACTCTGATGATAGTTTATCTACTGAAGTTGAGGAGACAGACACGATGTGGACTCTGATGATATTTTATCTACTGACATTGAGGAGACAGACACGATGTGGACTCTGATGATAGTTTATCTACTGAAGTTGAGGAGACAGACACGATGTGGACTCTGATGATATTTTATCTACTGACATTGAGGAGACACAATGTGGACTCGGATGATATTTTATCTACTGACATTGAGGAGACAGACATGATGTGGACTCGGATGATATTTTATCTACTGACATTGAGGAGACACGATGTGGACTCTGATGATAGTTTATCTACTGACATTGAGGAGACACGATGTGGACTCTGATGATATTTTATCTACAGACACTGAGGAGACACGATGTGGACTCTGATGATAGTTTATCTACTGACATTTTGGAGACACGATGTGGACTCAGGTGATATTTTATCTACTGACATTGAGGAGACACGATGTGGACTCTGGTGATATTTTATCTACTGACATTGAGGAGACACGATGTGGACTCTGATGATATTTTATCTACTGACATTGAGGAGACACAATGTGGACTCTGATGATAGTTTATCTACTGACATTGAGGAGACATAATGTGGACTCTGATGATATTCTATCTACTGACATTGAGGAGACAGACACAATGTGGACTCTGATGATAGTTTATCTACTGACATTGAGGAGACAGACACAATGTGGACTCAGGTGATATTTTATCTACTGACATTGAGGAGACACGATGTGGACTCTGGTGATATTTTATCTACTGACACTGAGAAGACACGATGTGGACTCTGATGATAGTTTATCTACTGACATTTTGGAGACACAATGTGGACTCTGATGATATTTTATCTACTGACATTGAGGAGACACAATGTGGACTCTGATGATATTTTATCTACTGACTTTGAAGAGACAGACACGATGTGGACTCTGATGATATTTTATCTACTGACATTGAGGAGACACAATGTGAACTCTGATGATATTTTATCTACTGACATTGAGGAGACAGACACAATGTGGACTCTGATGATAGTTTATCTACTGACATTGAGGAGACAGACACAATGTGGACTCAGGTGATATTTTATCTACTGACATTGAGGAGACAGACACGATGTGGACCCTGATGATATTTTATCTACTGACATTGAGGAGACAGACATGATGTGGACTCGGATGATAGTTTATCTACTGACATTGAGGAGACACGATGTGGACTCTGATGATAGTTTATCTACTGACATTGAGGAGACACGATGTGGACTCTGATGATATTTTATCTACAGACACTGAGGAGACACGATGTGGACTCTGATGATAGTTTATCTACTGACATTTTGGAGACACGATGTGGACTCAGGTGATATTTTATCTACTAACATTGAGGAGACACGATGTGGACTCTGGTGATATTTTATCTACTGACATTGAGGAGACACGATGTGGACTCTGATGATATTTTATCTACTGACACTGAGAAGACACGATGTGGACTCTGATGATAGTTTATCTACTGACATTTTGGAGACACAATGTGGACTCAGGTGATATTTTATCTACTGACATTGAGGAGACACGATGTGGACTCTGATGATATTTTATCTACTGACTTTGAAGAGACAGACACGATGTGGACTCTGATGATATTTTATCTACTGACATTGAGGAGACACAATGTGGACTCGGATGATATTTTATCTACTGACTTTGAAGAGACAGACACGATGTGGACTCTGATGATATTTTATCTACTGACATTGAGGAGACACAATGTGAACTCTGATGATATTTTATCTACTGACATTGAGGAGACAGACACAATGTGGACTCTGATGATAGTTTATCTACTGACATTGAGGAGACAGACACAATGTGGACTCTGATGATATTTTATCTACTGACATTGAGGAGACAGACATGATGTGGACTCTGATGATAGATTATCTACTGATATTGAGGAGACAGACACGATGTGGACCCTGATGATATTTTATCTACTGATATTGAGGAGACAGACACGATGTGGACCCTGATGATATTTTATCTACTGACATTGAGGAGACACAATGTGGACTCTGATGATATTTTATCTACTGACATTGAGGAAACACGATATGGACTCTGATGATATTTTATCTACTGACATTGAAATGTCTAGAAACTAATTATGTAGGCCACAGACCTTTATCAATCAAATACAAATATGTTATACAATAATTAATGTTTACAAAATTTTAAAAATGTATGATTATTAGTTGTGATATAATTTGATATAATTATATCACATTTCAAGTATTCTTAAGTAAAATGTACCATTTAAAAGTTAAATTTGTGCAGAATTAGGATGCTTTAGTGTACAAAATTCATATTTCACTAGTTTGTGTGTAAACATAAACAAGGCTGGAGTCTAGTGCATTTAGCACTGAGCCAAGGCTAAAATATTGCTTTTCAAATCTGAAGGTCCAAACTTTGGTTGTCAACTTTAAGTGAGTTGTAATTTCAATGTTTGACAGCAAAAGTGATTGTTTTTTTTAAAAAAAAACCCAAAAAAAACAAAAAAACAAAAAACAAAACATAAACCAATCCCCTTAAAGTGACTGAAACAGGTTAAATGAATCCAATTGTTCTGATTGGTTATCAGAAATGAGTGGAAATTAACACTATATACATGATACAACAGTTTATCATCATGGGTTTTCTGTATGCAAGGTGCCCCAGTCTGTTCTCATTTCATGCACGCGATGCAGAGATCAATAATCAGGATATTTACACAATAACATCCATGATCGACAACAGTCATAATGAAAGTGCTGATTGTCTAATTCATGTACCTTTATACTGCTTCATTGATATGCCTGATCAGAGGGAGAAAAAAAAGATCAAAAATGCATTCCAAGAAAAAAATCAATACTTGGCGGATTTTATCTATAATTGGTAGAGGTGATTTATTAGGACTGCAATAACGGGGCCTGGCTGTTTTGCCGTTCCGTAGACCGATTGGAAAGAATTGGAATTGTTTTCAACAGGAAAAAAAAAAGTCAAAAGAAGATATCAAAAAAAAATTTTTTTAGTTTTCCTTTAATTTGAAATTGAGTTTAATATTTTGGTGAATTTTAAAAAGGTTCGAGGTTGAATTGACAAGATATTATGATATATACATGATATGTTAATGCAGTAAAACCTTCATTTGTTAGTCGTACAGTCTTGGTATCAATAAACAATAAAACAATTGTATGGTATGTTGTTGTAGTGTGTTATTAGATGAGGAAAAGATCAATTCTGAGGACATCAGAGATAATGTTCAGCCATCTGGAGACTGGGAATAAGAGTGCGATCTTTGATGGTGGCGCTTAGGTTAATCTGATAACCCCCACTTCTCATCCACCCCACCCACCCCCCCAAAAAAACTTGATAAATGTAATAAGTTATAGTGTATTGTTAAAAGAATTTTTGTTGATATCTTCATTTATGTGCATGAGCCTGGTAATGACCAGTGTGTGTGTGTTTGTTTGTTTGCTCTTTTTGGACAGTAGGGATGGTCAATATAATATGGTGGGAGGGGAGGAAGGACATCTCAATTTATTCATATTAATATGAGAGAGACCTTTGTTTTTAGAAACACATCTTCTCATTCAATGATTGATTGCAATGTATATTGAGAAGAAAAACACCCCCAAATTTTGTTGGGATTTGGTCCTTTTTTGCAATGGTCCCCATAAGATTCAATGAATAATTGCATCATAGGTGTTGGTGGGGGGAAAATATATAGGGACAGTTTTAGAAACAGACTATGGTTTCTGTGCTGCTGGGGCCTCCATTCAGCATGTGAATAAGTGAACCTGAATGTTGGAATTGGTCTATAATGACATTCTGTTGGACCAATAGAAGTCGGGGCTGAGTGTGTGTGTGTGTGTTGTAGGCTGTCATTAGCATCCTGATGTATTCCTTCAGCAGAGCTCACAGCTCATCATAATATCGTAATCAGCCACGCACTTATTTATTCCAATCCATGCTTAATGAGGAGAGAAAATTCTGAATTAATTAAAAAAAAAAGTTTCTGTGAACTTTTTTTCTTTTTCAAATTTTTTTTTGTCTAGGGGTGTAAATAAGAGAAAGGAGAAAAAAAAAAAGATGAATTTCGATTTATTGAAAACCAACTTGTTGAATTTCATTGGAAAGAATTTTCTCAGGAATTAGTGATTTGATTTGAATTGTTGGTTTTGAATATACATATGTTAAAAAAAATGAACAATTTTTTTTATTACATTTTTTTTTTAAATTTAGGTTGAATGGATTATGAGTGACCATCGGCTTGGACTATCAACATGTTCAGTGTGATGAGGCAAAAGAATTCAAAGTAGAAAAAACTGTACCAAAATCTGTGATTTCAAATCCTTATTCTCAACAGGGAAAAAGCACCCCAAAAGTTGAGAGAAAAAAAAATATAAAAAGATTAACTGTGTGGTGGAGAATTCTCTTGTTAAAGTGGCTCCAGTCGTGGACTTTCCTCCCGGGGGATCCTTCGGTTACCGTGACAACATGGATGGGGATTCAAATGATGAGGGGACGGTAACAGAATCGCTGAATGGCGAGACAAAACCGGACCCTGCTAAACTAGCGCAGACAGCCATCATCAAGCAGGTAAGGTCATATATTAAGGATACCCCTCACTCGTCCATTGATAATTTCCTGGCATCCTGAAATTTAAATTTTACAACTTCCAATGCACCAAATCTCTGGGGGGGGAAAAAAGTCACTTATATCCTTCTTAAGGAGAAAAACCTCTTTTTCTTGAAAAAAGAATTTTGCCTATAGTCTCTTTGTTTGGAGGTTAGAATGTTTTCTGAAATGGTGGCTGTTGTCAAGGCCTCCTTAAGCAGGTGAGATATTATGTATGTGATGTATGTGCATTGTTTAGCATTTTCTAAACAGGTGTGCAGAGGTATCTCATTAGGAAATTCTATGTTAATAACATAGAGTGATTGTGCATTATCATCCAATTATTATCAACATAAACACACACACACTTTTACTGAAGACGCAGTTTGGTGTTCCGTCGTGTGAAATGTGATCACACATTGTCAACACATATCATATACAGATTAATATTCTCTTCTTTGTGTGTTAAAAAAGATACCGTGGTCCTTTTGCCTGGTGTGTAGTTAATGTATATATGTTATATACATATATAAATTAGATATTTATGTGGGCCATTTAAAATGAAAATGAAATGGAAATAATTATAGCAATGAGGTGGAGGAGCATAATATGTGACGATAAATTTTGCTGAAGACTTGGTGTCTGGAATTTTGATATTGTTTGTGAAATGATGGTCCTGCTGTGTGAATGGTTCAATGGGAAACACGGATTTAGGAGACCAATTACAAGAACCATCGCTGAGCAAGGATTTTCAAACAGGTTGTAATTTTTCATCCTTCAGAGATTTTCTCTAAATATCAATAATTATTTCCTTTCTTCTTGTTAGAAGAGAAAGAAATTGAAACCATATTGTTGTAGATTATAGAATGAAAATTAGTTTTTTTTTATCTTTTATTTTTTTTTTTTTTTAGATATACCCTGATACACTAGAATAATCAGTTGATGTCTTCATGCAGTTTGAATTTATATTATTGAGGGGTATCTCAAGCATACAATTTTCTAATTTGATAGTGCATTATATTCAACAATAATAATTGTGACAAATAGAAAAGACATTGCCAGTGTTTGAAAAACAAATTAAATGGTCCTGTTTGATACATAACTGTTTCTGCTAATTTATTAAAAATTTATGAAACATAGGGAATATACAGGCAGTTGTCCATTTCATCATTTTCTAAGTAAATGTGGGATTTTTTTTTAATGTTGTTTAATACAGGAATATATACATGATGTATTAAACATGATTGAATGGTTGTATAAAATATTAGAAGAATTGCACTTTATCTGTGTTTTTTTTTTTTATTTAAGGGAAATCAGTTTTCTCACTGTATGTATGTAATATACAGATATGCTGGTGAAAAACAATTCTAAATAAATGGAAATTGGTGACTTTAAGAAAGGATAATTTTTTTAAACAATAAATAAACAGGAACTATCATTTGGGTAACAGTTGAGTTTCTTCCTGAAAAATTGTAAATCTGTCAGGTAAATTATTTAAAGAATCACTCCTTTGCCATAGTAACATATCTATATGGGAATTCCAATTCAAGTTTGGTCAGATGTTAGAAAACTCAAAGGTATATTGACTTTTGATGTATTTCATTGTGTGAAAGCATTCACTTCCAATGATTGCAAGAATAATTTAATCCAGGCTGAGAAATCCAGGCTTGGAAATCTAGGCTGAGAAATCTAGGCTGGGAAATCTAGGCTGAGAAATCTAGGCTGGGAAATCTAGGCTGGGAAATCCAGGCTGAGAAATCTAGGCTGAGAAATCTAGGCTGGGAAATCCAGGCTGTGAAATCTAGGCTGGGAAATCCAGGCTGTGAAATCTAGGCTGAGAAATGCAGTCTTGGTTACAAGAGGTTTGCATTGTGGCAGTCAGACAGGTTCATTTGCCTTGGTCAGATAGCTCGATAGTTGGTAGAGCATTCAGTGGGCTTGAGTTAAAAATCTTCTTCCGGTCGGTTGCATTTTCTCCCTTCCTATTGACACTTGGTGTTATAGACCAGCCCCTGGAACTGCCAGGTGAAAATGCCTGCCAAGTGAAAATGCCTGTTCTGGATTGATGTCTTCAAGGTGTGAAGACATTTAAGGAGGGAGAGGTATGGGGCAGTCAAAGGGATTTGATCACCACCTGGTGGCGAGATCACTCAGTTGAAAGAGCACCTGACTGGAAATTCTCGGGGCCAGGATTCGAATCCTTTCTATTACAGGATGTTAGATTCTGGGTTCTGTTTTACAAAAGAATTTGCAACAAAGACTAAAATGCTATATAGATATAAAAATGGGTCAGCTTAACTGATTTTGTATAAGATTCTCTACATATTCATGATTTAAATCACAATTTTATCAATGTAAAAACTAAAATGAATTGCAAAAGAAGATTTTAATCTTAGTTTTAAATCCTTTCATAAAACGTAGCTCTGACGGGATTAAGTCTTTCTCTGAATGAGACCTATCTGACCAGTAGTAGTTTTGGATGAGACGTTAAGAAGATTGTATGAGTGAATCTTGTCACAGTTATACAAAGATTAATTAATTGACTGTTTTACGTCCCATTGAGGGTTTTTCACTCATATTCAGATGTCACCAGCTGTTGGAGTAAAGTACCATGAATTTAGACCTACATGTACACTTAGAACTCAGGGCCGTAGCAGTGAGGATTGCCGTAGCAGTGAGGATTGCCGTAGCAGTGAGGATTGCCGTAGCAGTGAGGATTGCCGTAGCAGTGAGGATTGCCGTAGCAGTGAGGATTGCCGTAGCAGTGAGGATTCTTTAACGTGTCGACCCTTCTGCTACATGGGACCTTTGATTTTAAGGTCATATCAGAAAAATCCATGATTCTAACTTCTAAATGTTGAGTGTATTGCAAAGGAGCAATCACTACCTATGTCTACATCTTAGGTTTGACATGGCCATGGCACAGAGGGGCTCAAACTCATGACTTCTTTGTTATGAAGCAAATTCTACCACTAAGCTACCGTGACCAGTGTTATGTAAAGAAAACCCATCACTAAATAGGATCATCGTAATGTAGAGGACAGACAGTAGATACGCTGTATTATGATATATGTGAAACAAAACATCCGTAGGTTGTTTTTAGAAATCATAATGAAATTTTAAGAAATATTGAGGTAGTCTTGTGGTAGAGTGTTTGCTTTGAAACCAAGAAGTCATGAGTTCAAACCCCATTTGTGCCATGGCTTAGCATTGATTGATTGATTATATATTGTTGAACTTCCCGCTTGAGAATTTTTCACTCATATGGAGATGTCACCATTTCTAGTGAAGGGCTGCAAAATTTAGGCCTATGCTCGGCGCTTATGGCCTTTGAGCAGGTATCTTTAATATGCCACACCTGCTGTGACAAGGGGTTTCGGTTTTTGCGGTCTCATCTGAAGGACCGCCCCATTTAGCTGCCTCTTACGACAAGCAAGGAATACTGAGGATCTATTCTAACCCAGATCCCCACTGCAATGTTCTGTCCATTAACAGAGACTTCAATTTTGAAGTTCTGCCAGTAGAATTCACTCCTAATGAATCAACTGCCTAGTGCTGTGTAGAATTCACTCCTAATGAATCAACTGCCTAGTATTGTGTAGAGTTCTCTACTAATGAATCAACTGCCTAGTATTGTGTAGAATTCTCTCCTAATGAATCAACTGCCTAGTATTGTGTAGAGTTCTCTACTAATGAATCAACTGCCTAATGCTGTGTAGAATTCTCTCCTAATGTATCAACTACCTAGTATTGTGTAGAGTTCCTTCCTAGTGAATCAACTGCCTAGTTTTTATAGAATTCACTCCTAATGAATCAACTGCCTAGTATTGTGTAGAATTCACTCCTAAAAGAATCAACTGCCTAGTATTGTGTAGAATTCTCTCCAAATGAATTAACTGCCTCATATTGTGTGGAATTTACTCCTAATGAATCAACTGCCTAGTATTGTGTAGAATTTCCTCCTAAAAGAATCAACTGCCTAGTATTGTGTAGAATTCACTCCTAATGAATCAACTGCCTAGTGCTGTGTAGAATTCTCTCCTAATGAATCAACTGCCTAGTATTGTGTAGAATTCACTCCTAATGAATCAACTGCCTAGTATTGTGTAGAATTGTCTCCTAATGAATCAACTGCCTAGTATTGTGTAGAATTCACTCCTAATGAACAACTGCCTAGTATTGTGTAGAATTTACTCCTAATGAATCAACTGCCTAGTATTGTGTAGAATTCACCACTTCTAATGAATCAACTGTATAGTATTGTGTAGAATTTCCTCCTTAATGATGAATCAACTGTATAGAATTCACTCCTAATTTTAAATCTACTGCTTTAAGTACTGTATATAACCATTCATGAGGGCAGTTACCAATGATGATTCAGCAGGAGAGTTTCGAGTTACTGCCAGAACACTGTTGATAAACCCAAATTTTATACATACCTTTATAATTTGCTGGACCTATCAGTTCCTAGTTCCCTGCAAGGTCACTTAGTGGAAGAAAATTAAAGTTAAATATGACAGATTTTTACATGTGTACTTCAGTCCGCAAGGTAGAACTGGTTACATTATGTGAACTAGTAACAGAATTGCTTCTAAATATACTACCAGCTGATGAGAGGGGGCAGGAGGCAATAATTGCCTTGAATACACCTAATCTATGTATTGTGTGAATTATTATTTCCCCTATTGAAACTGGAAAACATGGGGCTATACTTTGCAGCATTCACCAAATATCACTAGGAAAAGATGAGGCAGAACTTGAGGAATTCACCAGATATCACTAGAGTGTATCAGGTTACCTTATGATGACCAGTGCTATGCAAGCCTGATTTGCAGGATAAACATTCAATTGATTAAAAATCAGGTAGATTGATAGTAAGAAATTTCCTTAGTGTAAAAATCAGGTAGATTGATAGTAAGAAATTTCCTTAGAGTGGGAGCCTCTGTGGCCGAGTGGTTAGAGCATTGTGCTCAAAATCACAAGGCCTCTCACCTCTAGTCGGCATGGGTTCGAATCCCGCTCGCGCCGATATATGTGAGAAAGTTTGCCAGTTTACTTTTGGAAGGTCGGTGGTCTCTTCCCAGGTACATTGTATCTGGGTTCTCTCCTCCACCTACAAAAACTGGACGCCACCAGATAACTGAAAAATTGTTGAGCATGGCGGAAAACAAACAAACAATCAATCAATCCTTAGTGTGAAAATCAGGTAGACTGATAATTAAAAAGATATTTCCTCTATGTGAAAATCAAGTGTCTGATTGTAAAACAAATTCTCTGTGAAAATGCTTACACTATAATCTGTGTGTAACGAGCATTATATTTCACACTAAGCTACAAGGTTGCCCAGGTTATGAAAACAGATTGTGCAAGGACATGGTATGGAGACATGATCCATTTAAAAAAAAAAAAAAAAAGTTTGCAGTGTGGTTTGATTTGAAAAATGGAAGACATTTGTATATGTATATCGAATGCCAGCAGTCAGCAGATATCCTGGAGGTGATCAATGAGGAGTGAGTCAGAAGATTCCGCAGCAGGGATATTGATCCGTAGGAACTCACCAAGAGATTCCATCAGCATTTTCCAGAAAAAATCAATACAGACTGTCTCCTTTACAAGTCTCCTAGAGATCAGGAATTCCAGAAGGCTCGATTTCTTACTTGTACTCACTCCAGTGTAGTACACATGTGTAATTACTGAATGTTCTTTTAGTCATGTGACTACAAGTGCATGCACAAACAAATTCAAAAAATCTTGTGTAGTATCACTTTACACAAATGTTGACATATTTTAACTATGTAACACATGTTGAAGTTTTTTAATTTAGATTTAACACACACAGGTATTTAAAGTAGACCTATAAAACTGTGTTGCACATGTGAATACTTTTGCCACAGTGTCACACATATACCATACAACTGTGTTATAAACAAACCAAACTCTCTGTAAATGCATCAAAATGAAAGACATTTGATAATACTTATATATGTTTATAGATTATGTTATTTATCAATTGTAGTTCAGAATTGAAGATGTGGGCGTATTAGAGTTAATCCCGGTTTCTGTCTCTGTGTGGGTGTGTCGATTTGTCCATCTCAATTCTGTGTAATTTGGGATTAAATATAAACCTTTCAATCTGAAGTAGCCAAACAGGCTTCCATTTAATAATAAACATTCAAATTTCATTTGATTGTAACAATATCTACCAGTTCAATTAAAAGAATTAAAGCTCACCACATGGTGATAACAGGAAGCCATTAGGCTGTGTTATTGCACTGTTTAAAATTCTGTGATTTACTAATTGCCAGTCATGTCTAAGTCGGTCATGTAAATGTCTGCATCATCATAATTTTAGATATTTTATTCATAAATCAATACATAAACAACAACAAAAAATGTGATTTTGATGAGAATTTATGTTTATTATTGATGTTGTAACTAGAGAGATTGAGGAAAGTCTGGTTGCTAATACCAGTACTCTACAAAGAGTCTGTCATTTTTATCCATATTTAGTTTGGGCGAGCAGGCAATCATCAATTGTAAGCCTCGGTAATACTCTACCTTCAGTAGTTTTAAAGACTGTTATTGCCCGAGTGAGTCATTACAATTTGCATGGGAGTACCTGAGAGCTTGAAGAAGAAATGTGAATTTTAAGGTCAAAGGTCAAGGTTATTTCAAATAGAAAAGCACTGGTCCTAGCTATTATAACATTTACTGATTGATTTAGTCAGTTTCCTAGTTTACTGTTGTGCATTCGGTCAAAGACGAAAAAAGAAATTTCAAATGGATAAGATGCTGACCAATCAATCTCCAGAAATATACACTGATGTTGACTATTATTTGATGACCATTGGGAAAATGTATAATTTTTTTTGACTATTCAACATCTGTTAAATGATGTCTCAAGATCATATTAAAGAGTGTGTATATAAAGAGATGTAATGAATACGTAATCATCACTGCCAATCTCTGCCTTAATGTTTCTTATTGGAATAATTATTATACCACACTGTGACATCACAATCAGAATATACGCCACACTGTGACATCACAATCAGAATATACGCCACACTGTGACATCACAATCAGAATATACGCCACACTGTGACATCACAATCAGAATATACACAACAATCTGACATCACAATCAGATATACACCACACTGTAACATCACATTCAGAATATACACTGCACTGTGACATCACAATCAGATTATACACTGCACTGTGACATCACAATCAGAATATACACTGCACTGTGACATCACAATCAGAATATACATCGCACTGAAATAACAATCAGATATACACCACACTGTGACATTACATTCAGAATATACACTTCACTGTGACATCACAATCAGATATACACTGCACCATGACATGACAATATATGTATACATCCAGCTATAATGTCACACCTACTATAAGTAATTTAGTTGGCTATGACATCATAGCTATGGCAAATTTGATGATAGCTACTATTAATTATGATGCTGAGTGTCTGACATCGTACTTATATGATCAGTGTCATGAACATCATTAAGACTTCCTTTCAGAATATACACAGGCGAAAATGACTGGCATGAATTTCATGTGAGTTAAAATTTCTTATGAGAAGAATATATTCATATGGTTTTCATGCAAAATATTTTGAAGTAAAATGTTCTGGACATGATCAGTCATAAATATATGCCATTATTAATTATATATTGGATTCAAAGCTAAGATGATAATCAAAGATTAAAGATCAAAGATTAAAGTGAGATTTAAAGAGGATTAAGATGGTAAATGAAGTTAAAAGAAAAATTGATATTATAAATAATGTTATGAAGGTTGTTTGATATGTAATGTCTATTGTACGATATCTCTAAAACATTAAACTCAGATAGTGAAATGAACATTACATCCCTTCAAAGTATTCTCCGTGGTTTGAAATACATAATTTCAATCTCTGAATCCATTTCTGGAATGCGTCACGGTACGCTGATTTAGGTACAACTATAAGGCTGATGGCAGAGCTAAGGTCAAAACGTGTAATGACAACCAGCTATGAAATTTTTAAGTTTTGGAAAAAAGGAAAAAGTCACATGGGGCTAGATCTGGAGAATATGGTGATTGTGGCAAGACGGTAACCTTCTCCGACTTCAAAAATTGCTTCACAAGCTCAGATGTATGTGAAGGAGAATATCATGAATCAGATGATTATGCCTAAATCCTGATACTGGACATCGTTTATGATAATGTTTATTGAGCTTTTTCAGTATAACATCTCGGTAATACCATGTTTAGTTAGCCATATTTTGTTTCCAATTTTTCTTACTGGTTTGAAATAGTGAACCCATGTTTCGTCACCAGTAACAATATTTGCAAATATTCTGTAATCGAATTTGGGAAACATTTTGAGCAGTTAAGCGGTTTGTACTTGTACCCATTTTTGGTCATCTGTCAATATATATGGTATCCATCTGGCAGAAATCTTTCATACTCTCAAAATATCACATATCGTGTATGTGTCATCACTTTCAATTATTTCCCTGACTTTTAAGACATATGCCTTGCCTATTACAGTCAGATTTTTCTGCTTTGATGGACTCTGTGCCAGTCAGAAATTTCTTTCTCCACCTACGAACTGTCTCGTAAGATACCTTATCAGATCTATAAACTTTCCTCAATTCAGTAAAAATCTGTATTACCGAATGACCGAGTTTTGTTTGAACCTGTATATAAGGTCTAATTTCTTCAATATTCTCAACCCGTTTCTCAACCATTTTTACAACAGTGGTCAACGACTGGCTCTATTGAAATGACTATAAGTTTAAAACTATGTGGTACTGAAGGCTTGTGTTTATACCATTGGAAAGGTATTGCATAGAGCTATTCAAGGAAATCGTCATCCACGAAATCTCACAAAGCATTATCATACTGTGGTACAATACACATTGCATATCGAACAGCCATCACATTTATCAGTTTTCTGACTTTAAAACTTAGAAATATACAATATGATGTTCAATAAATTTTTGGTTCCTTTATTTCTTCGCAGTTCAATGTAGCATAAACATTGCAACATTTTAATGCGAACATTGCACAATTGTCACATAAAAATCACAGAAAGCTATTATATAGAATAGAATATTAAATGAAACTATATCTCATTAAAATTCCTTGCTTTTCATATGCTATTCACATGTGTGATTTTTCATATGACTACCATATAATGCCTGCATAATTTTTGGGGGCGAAAAAATGAACATACATGGAAATCATTCAAGTCACTTTTAAACTCAGTGTAGGATTTGACCTTCAGGGCATTATGTTTCTTTTTTGTTTCAGGATGTTATGCTTTCTGCGACCAGCACTCAGTCGCCATTGGCAACGGTTTCCAGTGTGTTCACCATGCCCAACATCTCCATGCCAACTGTGTCCCTGGCCAACAGTGGGGGCCTCGGGGGGCTGACAGACCACCTGTTTATGTCTCACATACCTGCTGATCCTCCAAACGCCCACAGTAACTCAGTCACAGACACTCACGCAGACAAAACCGGTACGTATCACTCAGTAACTGAAAGTTAAGTGATCTTGATAAAACCAAGAGTTCGAGAGATCAAAGGTTAAATCCAGAAATTAAAGGTCTGACCATTGTGGTTAAGATTTTATTGTAATTAAAAGAATGTTTGTTTCCCCTCCCCCCGGGTCAAACATTTGTGACAGATCAGGCAGGCAGGTTTTTGTTTTTTTGAAAATGTAGGTTTCCTTGTTTTCTGTGACACATTTGAAAAAAAAATGGCATATTAAGGGGCATAGGAACATAGTTAGTCTTTTTTTCAACAGTACGAAGGAAGTAGACTATAAAATATGTTTTTTCTTCTCTATTGTACTGGTGTTTTTGTCCATACCTGTATGTGACACACATACTAGAAATTTGAAGAATATGAAGATACCTTGCAGGAGTATATCTGTGCGTGTGTGACATTGAAAACCGTTTAGGTTCTTGGACATGCCAATATAAATAAAGCTGATGCAAGATGTTGATTGTCTTTTAAAAATTCACACAAACTCAAGCCATTTTCCAACTTGTTGAAAACAGTGACAAGACTTTTGAAAAGGTGAAAAGCGAAAGTGCAAAAATAAAATGTCCAAATGGACCGGAACAGAGACGATTTTTTTCTGGAAATAAAAAAATCCGCGATTTTGATGCAAATATATACTTTTGACCTGGGCCTTTTTTTTTTTTGCTGGCTGGGGCAAGGGGAAACAAACACATTTTCATTTTTGGTCTAACCAGAGTGCACATTTACAACATCCAACTGATGAAACAATCAATGATCCACCCCCAAAGGAAGATCAGACAAAGTATGTCACCTATGTACACACCCAATTAATTCAGCTAAGGTAGCCCCAGGTGTTCACCTTCCAGGTAAAGATCACTCAAAAATAATTAAACACGTCATTTATGGAGTGTACACTACCACCACTTCAATAGAGAATGAAAAATAATGAATTTACTGGACCCAAATTTCAAATTTCCAAATTTCATTTTTGAAAGATTGAGAACTTCAAGAGATGAGAAATTAGAGAGTGAGAGTAAAATTGCTTAGTTATACAGAGAATAAAATCGGGACCAAGATTTATTGGGTAGATCAAGAACTTTGAGAGATGGAAGTTCTAGCCAATGAGAATCACCTGTGGGAGTCTGTACATACACATGTGTCAGATCTCACGGAAGCTGTCGATTGTTATTAATATCTATAATTATGTTCATATTTTACTTTTGTAGGTTTGGGGTCATTAGCCAGTCCTTCACAATTGTTTGGTCAGCCCCAGGTGGCAGCACCACAGTTCTTCCTCACAGGTCAGATGATGATCACAAAATATAGTATCCATGCATTTTCTTTTACCAGTGAACTTCCCATGTGGAATTTTCTTTGATATATATATATGCCCCCCCCCTATTTTTTGAAAAAGAAGAGGGGGGGGGGGGGAGGGGCATATTGGTTTGCACCTATCAGTTGGTAGGTTGGTCTGTCAGTAAATAGATAAAGTCTTATCCACTCAATATCTGAAGAACCCTTTGCCTGGTAATTACCCAACTTGGTGTAGTGGATAGTCTTAGAAAGTAGATGATCCCTATGGATTTTCAGGTCACAAGGTCAGGGGTCAATCTGTTAGTCTGTAGACCAAGTCTTGTCAACTCAATATAAAAAGAATTCTTTGCTTAACAGTTACAAAATTTGGTACATGGGTTGTCTAGGGAGATTAATTACTCCTATTGATTATTTAGGTCACAAAGTCAAAGGTCAAACTAGACACATGAAGATATTTTGCACTCGCTATTTTGAGACAAACATTAAACTTGGAATACTGATTTCTCTTCATAAGTAAGATTCCCCTAATGATTTTGAGGTCATAAGGTCAAAGGTCACACTGGACATATTAAGACCATGAATTGTCCACTCAATGTCTGAAGAACCTTTTGCTTGGCAATTACCAAACTAGGTACAGTGTTTTGCCAATAGAGAGTAGATAATCTCTATTGATTTTCAGGTCACAAGGTCAAAGGTCAGTCTGTTGGGCTATAGACCAAGTCTTGTATGCTCAATATCTAAAGAACCCTTTACTTTACAGTTATTAAACTTGGTACATGGGTTGCCTCTAAAGAGAAGATGACCCCTATTGATTTACAGGTCAGAAGGTCAAGGTTCAAATGGGACATAAAAAGATATTGCCTAGTCGATATCTTAAGATTGCTTCTCGAGAAGCTTTTACCTGGCAGACATACAAACTTGGTATACTAATACATCATAAGGTGTAAATGTCCCTTATTCATTTTTAGGTCAAAGGTCAAACTACTCTGGACCTATGTGTTTCTGGTCTTTAGCTATACAATATTTTTAAATACCATATAATTAGGGATTATCTATTTTAATAAAACCTCATAAACGTGTGAAAATATCTTCTCCTATAGAAATGAAGTCACAATTAAATTATTGCAGTATGCAGTCTTTACTTTCAGGTAATGGTGCTCAGCAGTTTATCAGTATTCCGGTTTCCTTGGGAACGGGTGGAAATCACCAGATACAGCTGCTGACCACCTCAAATGGGCAAATCATTGCCACAAACCTTGGAGGAATACCCGGACTTACTCAACCACTCAACCTAAACCTCAACTCGGGTAAGTCACGAAGCTTAAACCCAACTCGGGTAAGTCTGCGTGCTTAAACTTTCATCAATTAAATTGCTCAATTGAAAGTTCAAACTCATTGTGTGTTAAATTCATTCACTGTATGTTAAACTGAGAAAAAACATGGTCTCTCTCTTAAACAGAGACAGTGGCAGAGCATTCATTTTGCAACCAGGAGTATGCGAGTTTTAGCCCCGCCATGCCATGGCCGCGTTAAACCTAAGATGTAAACATAGGTAGCATAGGTAAACATGATTGCTCCTTCACCAAACGCTTTGCATTTTAAAGTGAAAATCTCGGGTCTTTGCAGGACCTTTAAAGTAGAGGGTCTGTGTCGTGGCAGGCAATGTACCCTCACTGCTATGGCCTTGAGTACTAAGCATAGGTCTAAATTTGTAGTTCTTCACCTGCAACTGGTTATGTTTCAATATGAGTGAAAAATTATCAACAGGACGTCAAACAAACAAATAAACAAATACATCAACTGTGTTATTAGCAACTCTACTCTAATTACAAGAAACGCTCAGCATTTAGAAGTGAGAATCACGGGGCTTTCAGATATGACCTTAAAAATGGAGGTCCTGTGTCATGATAGGCGTTGGCATGTTAAAGAACCCTCACTGCTACGGCTCTGAGTGCTAAGCATAGGTCTAAATTTGTGGCACTTCACCTACAGCTGGTGACGTGTCAGTATAAGTGAAAAATTCTCGATGGGACGTAAAACAAACAAACAAACAAACAAACAAACAAACTAATTACAAGACCACCATGGTCCATACTCTGTACTGGGGTTCGAATCCCACTGTGGGACATGGGTGCCGGTCTTTCGGATGAGACCGTATAAACTGAGGTCCCGTGTCGCAGTAGGTGTGGCACGATAAAGATCCCTGCCTGCTCAAAGGCCCTGAGTGCCGAGCATAGGCCTAAATTTGCAGCCCTGTCACCGGTAATGGTGACAGCCGCCGGATAGCTGAAAAATTGCTTAGGCGGCTATAAACAAACAAAAAAAAACAAACAAACAAACATACTCTGTACTAACAGTATTCACAGTACTTTGATTTTTTTTTCAGGATCAAACCAAGCACAGAACAGCAGCTCAAGCAGTAGTACTTCTAACCTAGGTCTCTCCAACCTTCCTCAACTGCTGACCGCTGCTGGGGCCCAGGGCCAAATCCTGGCTGTGGGTCCTCAGGTAAGGATCATCTTTAGTTCACCTGATGAGCTTTAATTTTCAGACCATGTTTTTCCATTTAGGTTTATGTGGCCATTATTATTCCAGTTTTGGCCCTGGGCCAAATCCTGTGTCAGGCCCTCAGTTTAGGGACAAACTCAGGACAGGTCTTGTGATGTAGACAATCCAGATTTGTGCTCATTTGTCTGTCTTTTTTTTTTTATATCAAAAGTTAAATGGAGAAGAAGGCTACTTCTGATGGTTCACGTTATATGCAATCTGGTTTCAGTGCCCCTTGTTTTCAACGTAAAGCTTTTGTATCTGATATAAATAAAGGTAGATGACCATTAAAGGAATACACACACACACACACACACACACACACGAGTTCAAAGGTCAAGGTCACAACAAACCTTAAAGACCTTAAGTTTCTTATTTTACTGTGCTTTTGTTGTGACACAATTAAATTTGGAAATTTTTTCAGCAGAAAGATTTCATATTCTACAGACAGGTACTAGTTGTTTATCAATTATAGATGACATCTAAGGTGTACACCTGCCTGTCTGTCCATCATCATATTCATCGTGACTTGATATATTGAACGTTTTTGTATTTTATACAAAGGTACATGGAGTTATAGTACAGAATCCCGTAGATTTTTGGTCATGAGGTTTTTCGCATTTTAGAAAGCTTTTGCTATTAAACAAAACCGATGCTTTGGATCTTTCCATGCTGTTTTCGATTATCTTTCTTACTACGGGCTCGCCAGGTTGCACATCCGTCTCATTAGGATAGCGACATTACAGTGGACCTTTCTGCTAATTTTACTGCACTTTTAAGCATGCCATTGATCCTGCAGTTGAACATAGAAATGGGAGAAGAACTTTTCTCTTTACAAAACATTAGCAGATTCTTTGTCATTAACACTATTCATGTAATACCGCATTAAATTCTGATTGATTCTGTTTTCTAGTCCAATTTTAAAGCAAGATTCAAGGAAAGTCTTTGTTGTTCTCATTCTAACACAGTTCTGGGTATTTTGATGTGTACCTTTTATACGTTGTATTTTGATAAAGTAAGTCTTAAAATTTGAAGTCTTATGTACTCCTGCAGTACAATTATGATGTCCTGATTGAAAGTTTTGCCTCTCATCAACATTCATTGAAACTGCCTGAAGCCTCAGTGCAACAGCCAAAGATATTTAAGACTGTACATCTGACCCACTTAGTTTTCAGTCTTTTTTTTATTCACAGGTCCTAAACCAACTGTCTCTTACCCATAATTCCAACTCAAGCTCTTCCTCCCAGAATTCCCAGTCACTCACCAATGGCCATCTTACTCAGTCCTCCAACCAACCCACTGCTGCCCAATCGGCTGTGCAATCTGCCGTCCAGTCAGCCATCCGGAATGCCCAATCAGCCAAAATCAGCAATCAGTCATCCGTGACATCACTGTCAGAGGGTCTTCCCCCAAGTGTGAGTCAGCTGCTTCCAAGTAAGTCATGAATATTCATGGCCATAATAATTTGCATATGTATGGATAAAGTCAGCTTTGCTGAACCTGTTATGTTAACATTTATTTCATATGTGTATATATTTTTATAAGCTCATCTAAGACAGGACCACATATTATGTTATGGCAATTGCGTCCATCCATCTGTTTCGCTTCGTTGCTGGCTCATAACTTAAATACTATGAGACTTAGAATCATCAAACTTTGTCAGACAATATGGCCAAATATGGCAAAATCTTGTCCGACTCGTAACTGGACAACTGTTTGGTCTAGAATCATCAAACTTGGTCACTTGATGCATCTTTGGAAGAAGGTGTGTCATGCCGGAAGTCAAGGTCACAGTGACAAGATGATAAAGCCAGGTGTGGCAGAACTCTATATTTTTTTGGGCTCTTCTAAATTTGAGTCCTAGAATCAACAAACTTTGTCAATTTGTGCATCTGTAGAGAAATGTAAACTGCAGTTTAGAATCAGCAAGACTATGTTTAAAGGAAGGTAATCCCTACAAATGTAAGAACTTCACTTTATTAAGAAATACACATCTTTTCATAAACTATAGCTACATAACAGTTAATACGAAGACTTATTTTGTTCTCAACATTATTGATATAAATATATGCAGTATTGTAATGCAAAATTTGTGAAGACTTAACAAACACATCACACAACAGATAGAGGAATTGTCTTGTGGCATTTCACGAAAGACTGTCCAGTTAACATTCCACCTCTCCTGTGGGAGTTACGATCTAAGCCATGGTGTTTCAAAGAGTTCAGCTGAACATGCAGAAGTTATTTTGATAAGAACTTAAAATGACGTCTGTCCAGTTAAATTAATTAACGAGTATAATACAAGAAGGCGATGGAAATAATTTGTCACTCCGTTAATTATGGGACATTTCTTTGTACAATCCAAAATAAGTAATTCGCATCCTGTGAAAGAAATTATTTAAATACATTTTTAAAAAAACAAAAATATGTTTTGAAACAGTTCTGTTGTTTATTTGAACAGTTTAAGAGATATATTGACAAGTTAAATGCATTGTGCATTATTACAAGGAATGATTTTGGTTTTACCTCAGACCTTAAAGCAAAGAGGTTGGTGCAGTCCTTGTACCAAGTAAGGTTAATATGATTTTGTGTCTTGCATTATAATTGATAAATATTTGACGGCAGTATCGTGCCCGTGGTGGTGCATTTTATTAATGTAAAATATTAAAATTGATTATTATTTATTGTGATTAAGTTTGAAAAGGCATAAGTCATCTTTATAGTATAGTTAGTATTCATTATTATTATTTATTAAAAAATATTTATATAGCATATTATCTAACATTACAACTATTTCTCTAAGCGCTTTACAACATGCATAAACCATAATATATCACACAGAACAAAGCAAAGTTGCACATAAAATGCTAAATGGGGTATTTTAAACAATTATTAAATTTAATTTCACAAAGATAAATAAGAAGACTAACATGGTTCATTTAAACATTCTTTAAACTTCACATCACATATACATCACATGTCACATTTTTTTGTTTTTTAATTTTATATATAAAATTTATTGTGAATATCGTCAGGAGTCAGTCTTATTACAACCTGACCCAAGTGCTCTCTCTCTCTCTTTCTCTCTCTCTGATAATTATATGTTGTATTTTATAGACACTGTAGGCAACTCAACAGAGAGTACAACGGTTGATGGAATCAACTTGGATGAAATTAAAGAATTTGCCAAACAGTTTAAAATCCGTCGATTATCACTCGGTCTCACACAGACACAAGTGGGGCAGGCCCTCAGTGCAACAGAGGGGCCCGCCTATAGCCAGTCAGCCATCTGCAGGTAAGACCTTCAAGTCACTCGGGGGGTGGGGGTGGGGTGGGGGAGTACAGTCAATCTGCCATCCATAAGTAAGGATCACGTTCAGATCTTAGAGGTAGGGGCTACAGTCAATTGGCCATCTGTAGGTAAGGACTACCTTGAAGTCTTGGGGGAGGGGTTACAGTCAATCAGAGATGGGTGGTTAGGAGGAGTAAGCGTCCCCTGTTAACCAGTCACACCCACCATGAGCCCAACATCTTGAGCAGGTAAATGGAGGAATCCACAGTCAAAATCACTATGTTAAGAATGGCCCAACAACTGGTATGAAACACATCAGACAACATTTTATGATGAGTTGTATTAGTAAATATAGATTGTTATAATGACCATAGAATATGCTAAATGCTGACTTTAAACAAGGCTGTTGAAACCCGTTATTAGAGAAAGGATTCCGTATTTGGAATACATATTTTCTGTTTCAAGATTCGAGAAGTTAGACATAACTCCGAAGAGTGCTCAGAAGATTAAGCCAGTCCTAGAAAGATGGATGCAGGAAGCAGAAGAAAGATACAAGAACGGAATTCAGAATCTCACGGATTTTATCGGTAGCGAGCCATCAAAGAAACGGAAACGACGGACATCATTCACGCCACAGGCCCTGGAGGTCCTCAACAATTTCTTTGAAAGGAATACACACCCATCAGGTGTGTTACAATTCATTGTTATTAGAAATAGAGAAATACACACCCATCAGGTGTGTTACAATTCATTGTTATTAGAAATAGAGAAATACACACCTATCAGGTGTGTTAGAATTCATTCTTATTAGAAATAGAGAAATACACACCCATCAGGTGTGTTACAATTCATTGTTATTAGAAATAGAGAAATACACACCAATCAGGTGTGTTAGAATTCATTCTTATTAGAAATAGAGAAATACACACCCATCAGGTGTGTTACAATTCATTCTTATTAGAAATAGAGAAATACACACCAATCAGGTGTGTTAGAATTCATTCTTATTAGAAATAGAGAAATACACACCAATCAGGTGTGTTAGAATTCATTCTTATTAAAAATAGAGAAACACACACCCATCAGGTGTGTTACAATGGAGAAATACACACCCATCAGGTGTGTTACAATTCATTCTTATTAGAAATGGAGAAACACACACCTATCAGGTGTGTTACAATTCATTCTTATTAGAAATAGAGAAACACACACCTATCAGGTGTGTTAGAATTCATTCTTATTAGAAATAGAGAAGTACACACCCATCAGGTGTGTTAGAATTCATTGTTATTAGAAATAGAGAAATACACACCTATCAGGTGTAGAAATAGAGAAACACACACCCATCAGAAATACACACCTATCAGGTGTAGAAATAGAGAAACACACACCCATCAGGTGTGTTAGAATTCATTCTTATTAGATAGAGAAACACACCCCTATCAGGTATGTTACAATTCATTCTTATTAGAAATGGAGAAACACACACCCATCAGGTGTGTTATAATTCATTCTTATTAGAAATGGAGAAATACACACCCATCAGGTGTGTTAGAATTCATTCTTATTAGAAATAGAGAAATACACACCTTTCATGTGTGTTAGAATTCATTCTTATTAGAAATAGAGAAATACACACCTATTCATTCTTATTACTTATAATTACTCCATGGGAAGGAAACCTTAGTTTCTCAAATGCAGGTGTTATTTTCCAGGTAAAAAAAAAAATTGTGTGTTTGGTGACCTTAGAGCAAAACTTCGACAAAGAGTCACCTCATGTTAGATTTCAAATTTGCAGTTACAATATGGCTCGTTTACTTTTTGGGGCATACGCAAGTGACAACTGTAGTATTGGAGAAGAGAAAATGTTCAGCTGGACCAGGAATTGAACCCGAGACCCCTGCATCATTAGTCAGGTGTTTTAACCACTGAGCTACCCAGACCAATATCCACGGTCTATATAGCCCTAGCTTCTACATTTCCCTTCCTCCTTAAATTATCTTCATCCATGAAGACACACAACCCAGATTCTTTTTCACTCCTGGCAGGACAACCTGCAGTTCAGGGATAGTTAACGGCACCAACTGTAATATAGGAAAGAAGAAAAATTATTGGAATGAAGCCCGGTACTTGAGCATCACTAGTCAGGTGTTCTAACCACTGAGCTATACAGGCCAATATCCACCGTACAAATAGCCCTAATTATGACATAAACATACCATTGTGATTTTTTTCTCTCTCGATATGCAAGCAGTTTAATCATATGACGTGTAGAAAGTAGTGTTAAATACAGGACAGTTTTTTACTGAGTACAGTTGTAGGATCGTTTTAGTCGTAGATAGTACCCCCCTTGAATATGTGAAGTTGGATCTTCAGCAGAAAGACATCTTTTCTAAATAGAAAACCTGATACTCATCTTGTGATTGTTTTTGTTTTTTCCAGGTGCTGAGATGACAGAATTGTCAGATAAACTGAACTATGACAGGGAGGTGATACGGGTGTGGTTCTGTAACAAACGACAGGCGCTGAAAAACACCATAAAAAAACTCAAACAAGAGACGCCATAACGTTATGCATTAAAGGTCAAACAGAAAGCCCCATATAACATCAAAAAACTCAAACAGAAAGCCCCATATAACATCAAAAACGTCCAACAGAAAGCCCCCTATAACATCAAAAAAGTCAAACAGGAGGCCCCTATAAATCAAAGGGGCTTCTTGAAACATCAAACCAATATGTATACAGACTTATACAGGAAGTTATTAATGTCCCATAGAACACCACTGCAAAACTCAAAAGGGCCCCATAGGACCTTAAAAACCTAAAAAAAAAAAAAAAAAAAAAAAAAAAAAGGATGACCTTTCAGTTTCTTATAGCAGTGTCATACTGTCATACTGACCAGGAAATTCATATGAAGACAGAAATCTGAGGACTCCTAGTTGTTGTCTTTCACATTCTTTTGCATAAGAATGGCCAATTATTTGATGTTGTGAAGCATGAGGCAGAAATAGAGCTATGACATTGTGTTGGGGCTCTGCCCTGCGGGGCTTTGACATGGTGTTGGGGCTCTGCCCTTTGGGGCTTTGATAATGCCTTAGGGTATATGTATTTTCCTGTAGGGCTATGACATTTTGTTGGGGCTCTGCCCTGCAGGGCTTTGACATGGTGTTGGGGCTCTGCCCTGCAGAGCTTTGACATGGTGTTGGGGCTCTGCCCTGCAGGGCTTTGATAATGCCTTAGGGTATATGTACTGTCCTGTAGAGCTATGCCAATGTATTGGAGCTCTGCCCTGTAGGGCTTTAACATTATATTGGGGTATATGTACTACTCTGTAGGGCATTGTATTGGGGGTATGTATCTCTGTTAAACTACACATTAGCTGTAGTACAAGAGAGTTTCAGTGACATAATTCTGTTCATTTTCTTATCATGGAGTGATTTTGTAAAAACATTTTTATTTTGCATACAGCATCCAATGCTTTAACCACATGTTGTGCAATATTTTACAAAAATCTTATATATATATATATATACAGGTTTACTCCTTTTTAAAAAAAAAAAAAAAAATAACTGCTTTTTTAGTGAGAAAATTTTTTTTAAGAAAACTGTTTATTTGTTGTTTTTATGTTTGTGAATATCTATTAGCAGTTGAGTGGATCATTGTAGAGCTATAGTATGACAACCCACAGTATTTTAAAAATTTACCCTCACAGGAAGACATTCTCATACTCTTAAAATTTTACCCTCATGGTAATACATTTTCATACTTTCACGGCAAGACATTTTTGTACTCCTTAAAAATTTACCCAATGGTAAGACATTTTCATACTTTTGAAAATTCACATTCATGACAAGACATTTTGTACTCTTAAAAATTTTCCCTCATGGTAAGATGTTTTCATACTTTTGACAATTTGCGATGCAAGACATTTTCATACTTTTGAAAATTAACTTTCACAGCAAGACACTTTTTTTAAATTCTTGAAATTCAAATTTACCCTCACGGAAAGACATTTTTGTACTTTTAAAAATTTACCCTCACGGAAAGACATTTTTGTACTCTTAAAAATATACTCTTGCAGTAAGACATTTTTGTACCATTAAAAATTTAGACTCCATCTGAAATTTGACTTTTGAATTCCATGTATTGAAACCAGCTGTGTGGAAAAGTTGGGATCCTGTAAATATCTTTTTATCTGGGAAATCAGTTATTTTACAGACAACAAAATTTCCCCCGTTTCTTGAAAAAAATATACAAGTATTGTAACTTGATTTAATATTGGCTACTGGTTAATTTCATGGTTTCAAGTTTAAATCTATCACAATTTTAAACTGTTCTACATCAATATGATGGCTACCCAGGTTTCATGTCTGAATTTGTGTAACCAGTTATAATTCTGCTCTACATCAATATGATCACGGCTAGGTTTTAGTTTTCGTAACAGTTTTTATTTCATGAAAATGTCTTGCAGTAAAAACGGCAACGTAACGGACTGCAGCGACACCAAGGTTGTGTATAGTGCTGTGACACTAAAGGTTGTGTACAGTTATACTATAAATAAATAACTGTTTGGATTGTAAATTTACATGTATTGCTACTGAATGGAAACCGGCAAACTGAGCTTTCATGAATATTCATGATGCAAACGTTGATGTATTAGTATATGTTGATTAATTATTATACCTATGTGTTCAGTCAAATGTCTTATGAATATAGCTGCATGTTCTGTTTAATGAATTTCATTATATATATGTTGACATTCATGTTTAGTCACTCATTTATTTTTGAATATGAATGTGTATATTATGAATATTGATGAATTCATATGAATATTCATGTTTGTTGTAAAAGATAGGTAGTATTTGAGTTTTTGTGTGTTTAGGACTGTGTTTATTCTGTTAAATCTGTAATCCTGAAGCTGTCTATCCGTGGAAAGCCATAAGTGTAATACAGTAATAGGAAGATGCATTTAATAAGTCATCTTTGTCTAATATCACTCTGTACAGGTCAACAATACCCAATATCACCTCTCCACTCTGTGTAAAAACTGGTCCCTGTACAGTTCAACATTAGCATGTATTACCTCTCCATTCTGAAAGACTATTTCCAGTTTTGTTTTCGGTAATCTTGATCCCGATTCTCTATTAAGCAAAACGAAAGTAGCATGTGCATCGCAACAAAAATAACAGGTTATTTTGCAAAGAAACCCAGGATAGGTAGCATTCATTGGGAATTAAATCTTGTTCAGTATTCCAATAACCTTTCTACATATTACGTTGAACTTTTGAATTGTTAGACATTATTGAAAACATAAGAGTTAATACCGTATAATTGTTCCATCATACATAAACAGAAGATACAACTTCTATAAACAAGTAGTCTCACTCTGAAGCAGTGATATTCTTTTCATCATTTTTCGCCTGCAATTTCAGTTTATTTATTATAGCCTTTGTAAATTAACTAGTCTTGAGAGGATATTATTATCTAGGAATAGAAGGGTACATATATGAACTTGTTAGGATACGCAACTTCAGCCCAAACTCTCTTCTTTATATGTAAATAAACATAATTAGCTAACATTTTACAAATGATTGTAATGCTTTATTTATGTACTTAAACATGAGGAAATGTCTCCTGTGGCACTCAATCATTTCTTCTCTTACTTTCTCTATTTACCTGCCCTCTGAATTTATTGAGAGTCATATAATGTATATGATACTCAACGCCTTTGTGGCCCTTCAGGCCTTTGATTGTTTGATTGTGTCTGGGGTTGTCAGATTTTTTGTCTCTTAGTGTCATGATGTTTAGATTAGTTCCATTGCTCTATTCTTGTCGACATTTATTTGCAGGCAGCTAGTTAATACGTTTGTGTTCGATATTTATGAGTATATTTATTGGGGGGAGTTTTTTTTGTTTGGGTTTTTTTTTTCTTTTCTTTTTTTTTCAAATGCAATTTGCAGAAAAACCAAGTCTGAAATCACAAACCAATCACTCTTATATTGTTCGGTGTAGAGATCCAAGAAGTTTAGTGGTGGATCTAAGATCACTCTTATATTGTTCAGAACAGAGATTCTTCATTTTTAGTTGTGGGCCCTAATTGCTCATATAATGTTTAAAATAGAGATCGGAGTTTTACCAATGGATCCACAATCTGGTTTTTTGGGGTTTTTTTTTGTAATTCCAAATGGAGATCCTAGATTTCTAGTGACTCCAAAATTAGTCCTGAATTGTCCAGAATAGAGATCCATGATTTTAAGTGGTGGATCCAGAGTCATGCATTGTTCAGAACAGAGATCTGAGATTTTTAGTGGTGTATCGAGAACAAGAATCTTTATTATCCTTGAGAATTCTATTTGACATCATTTTTAAAGACCAGTTTTAAGAAACAACATCAGAATGCTTGTTTAACTGACACGTATCATGAAGGTAGAACATTTTCAATCTGTTTGATATAACTGCAATTTGTTAGATTTTTATTTTTTATTAGAAAATCCTTCTCGTCAACAGTGTTATCAGACTGACTCAGAAAGTAGGCCCTGACGCCTTAGTCTTATCTAACTCCAGTTTCTCGGAAGAATTGATATGAGATTCCATAAAATGTGACAAGATTTTTTACACACCTAGTGAAAGTAATTACGTTATATAATGTGTATTACATAATGTAACAGGATTATTACATGCATACACCCAACCAGAGTGAAAAATATAATAATGTGCAAGAGTCTTCTAATACGATACGAGACAAATGTCCTAATGTTACATCATATTGTGACCCGAGAATCCTGTAGATACACCACACAGATCATCAGGTCACTAGCAGTGCAAAGGATAGTGTTACACAGTGATCATGAATTCTGTAGTTTTATACAATTAGAGGACCACCCTAGGATGTTCCATCATTCGATTTAAAGATTCTAAATGATATAGGTATTTATAAATACATTTGGAGGTCCTAGAATGTTATGTTGCAAAATGACAGTGGATTAAGAGGTTGAACTTTAACCTCTGTTACAGAATTTTTATTGGGTAACAGTGGGAGAAATGTTGACTATATAAAGAGACAACTCTTTCAATTTGTTTCTGTGAAGTTTGTTTATGTGTAGACCAGGATGCTTTAATGTGTCACTATTGTAACATGTGATTATGGTAATTTATCACTATGGTAACATGTCACTATGGTAAAGTATCACTATGGTAACATGTCTGTAGGATAATATGTCACTATGGTAACATGTCGCTGATAATTTCACTATGGTAACATGTCACTATGATAACATGTTATTATGGTAGTGTGTCACTATGGTAGCGTGTCACTATAGCAATGTGTCACTATGGTAGCTTATCACTATGGTAATACATCACTATGGTAACATGTCAGTATGTTGAGATGATTAACCTTTTATTTTTATTATGGTGCTATTTATTGTTACAACATTAAGATTTTGTTTTACAGACTCTTTTGTTCGTGTATTTATTTATTTATCTATTTTTTGTCAATAAATGTCATGTTTTTACAAATGTGTTTCATTTATTTTAGTTGGTTAACAGAACAAAACTCTTTTCTATTACTTTCATGCATACCTCGTACACTACACACATATCCACACAGTCTCTGAAGAAACTAGTTGTCAAAGTTTGAAATAAAAAAAAAAAATTGTGTAGTAAAATATGATTTCATTATCAATATCAAGCATTGAATTCTCAAAATATGCATCGTGAATTATTATTATATTATCAGTATCGAGCATTGAATTCTCAAAATATGCATCGTGAAATATGATTTTATTATTAATATCAAGCATGGAAACAGACAGCTATACTCTATCAGTCAGTGATTTCCTCATCAATATCATCACCGTTTACATCAGAATAATGGGTATCCTTTATCAGTCAAAGTTTTTCTCATCAGTATCATCACTGTTTACATCAATACCACAGACAGACAGACAGCTGTCTTTACATCAATATCGGCAACACCATAATTAGTTCTCGTCTATCAGTGAGAGAATGACTAATCATTGGTGTCCATTATCAGTGATCATTCATCCAGCTGTATAAACAACTGTTGATAATGAGTGATGTTATTTCTTTGTCGGTGATCATCCCTCCAGCTGTACGTTATAAATAACTGTTGATAATGAGTGATGTTATTTCTTTGTCGGTGATCATCCCTCCAGCTGTACGTTATAAATAACTGTCGATAATCAGTGACGTTATTTCTTTGTCGGTGAACATCCCTCCAGCTGTACGTTATAAATAACTGTCGATAATCAGTGACGTTATTTCTTTGTCGGTGATCATCCCTCCAGCTGTACGTTATAAATAACTGTCGATAATCAGTGACGTTATTTCTTTGTCGGTGATCATCCCTCCAGCTGTACGTTATAAATAACTGTCGATAATCAGTGACGTTATTTCTTTGTCGGTGATCATCCCTCCAGCTGTACGTTATAAATAACTGTCGAAAATCAGTGACGTTATTTCTTTGTCGACATCATCAAACGTCTCCTCCATTGCCTGAAGTTCGTGAAGCACACCTTGACTTTGGCTGCTTTCACTTGAGGTGAAATGGATGCTTGGGACACGGTGGGCCTCTTCCACTACAAACAAAAGATGCAATGCTAGGACAGATCTGATAGCGTTACATAGACGGCCTTCCCACTCGCTCTGGTTTCCACCAGAGTCGAGTGTGCTATATTTAGACACAGACCTCTTTCACTATAATCAAGTGTGTTATATTTAGACCCGTTCAACGCCTTTCACTATAGTCTATTAAGAGTGCTATATTTATACATGTTGGACTCTTTCCTGTATCGTCAAGAGTGCTATACCCTTAACTATAACAAGTGTGCTATATTTAGAAACGCTTCCAGTTCTACAGTAAAGAATATGCTGCTACCTCAAAGTACATTCAACCCCTTCCACTGTAAACAAAAGTTTGCTAAATGATTGATTAATTGATTGATTATATATTGCTTTCCGCCACACTCAACAATTTTTCAGTTATCTGGTGGCGTCCAGTTTTTGTTGGTGGAGGAGAGAACCCAGATACAATGTACCTAGGAAGAGACCACCGACCTTCCGCAAGTAAAGTTTGCTAAATGTACACAATCTGTAGATGAACTGTTCATAATCAAACTAAATCAATCGGTGATCAAAAAAACGTCTGGAGATCTAAGTTGTGATAAATGGACAGAGCACAAACTAATGATTAAATTTGCCAGTAGGGGACTTTTTAGATACCTAAAATTTTACCAAGTAAACTAGCACTGAGTGCACCTCAATAAAAATGAATAATTTCCCCAGATATGCAAGCACTGAGTCTACCCTACATTACCTAGCACTGAGTCTACCCTACATTACCTAGCACTGAGTCTACCCTACATTACATAGCCCTGAGTCTACCCTACATTACATAGCACCGAGTCTACCCTACATTACATAATATAAATCACTGATTTCACCTGGCAAACGAGCACAACAGAAATCATCAGCGCTGTGAGCCTCAATCAGTCCATCAGAGAGACTTGACGGTGTGGAGTCCTCATGGAACTTGATGTGTTGTATTCCAAGTGAGGTCTGTGTCCCCTCCATCTCTGTGAAGGTTTTACATGAAAAATAAAATATGGAATCCAGTGGACAACTACCCAGAAGGCATCAATACAGGAAATGCCCTAATTATGATGCATATAACAAACTTTTGTAAGAAACCTACACATGAAATGTTATGTAGGTCACATATGAAATTTTAAGTAGGTCACATTTAAAATGTTATATGGGTCACACTTGAAATGTTATGTAGGTCACACTATAAATGTTCTGTGGGGCCACACATAAAATGATATGTTGCTCAAACATGAAATATGTACAGAAATGAAAATTTGTTGAAATTTTTGGGGCAAAGTGGCAACCAACCAATCCCCCCCCCCCCCCAATCCAAAATTTTAAGTGCCCACATTGAAAACAATTAGCCTGCATCCAAATTGACATTTTTCTTTATTTGAAACATTACTTCATTAAAAAAAATATGTAAATTAATTTGTTCTGTAATATTTATTCTCTGGATTGATTGATTGATTATTTATTGCTTTCCGCCACACTCAACAATTTTTCAGTTATCTAGTGGCATCCAGTTTTTGTTGGTGGAGGAGAGAACCCAGATACAATGTACCTGGGAAGAGACCACCAACCTTCCGCAAGTAAACTGGCAAACTTGCTCACATAACGCCGCGGCCGAGATTCGAACACGCGCCGACAGAGGTGAGAGGCTTTGTGATTTTGAGCCCAATGCTCTAACCACTCGGCCACGGAGGCCCCTTTATTCTCTGGATACCACTTATCTATGCTTTGAGCTAACCAGCATACAAAACTTGTTTTAATAAAGACATTCTGTACTGTAGATGTGGATTGTTTGAATGGTTCTGCAACTGAGACTCGGGGTTTTACCCAGCTCTTAGATGTTGCTACACATTTCATATTTAAGGGAATTTTTTTTTAGAATGGAGTCATGATCTATTGGAGGATGGGTGGGGTGGGGGGCATCCTCAGATTATAATATCCCAAAACAGACATAGAAATTAATTACTGATTATTTAATTTACCTACATTGTAAAACTTTGATAATTATAGAAAATGACCTAGAATATATAAAAATTATTTTTGTAACATTGCTATAAAGTTTGGTGTAGTTTCTCATTGAAGAAAACATTTTACCTGTGGAAGGGGAAATATTCATTTGTCATCAAAGGGAAAAAGGTACCTTTATAATAAATCTCACTTAAAAATTGCACTTAAAAAGAAAGGTTGTATTTAAGAAATGTTATAAGAGTACCTAATTTAAAATGTATTTATGGTGGAAAAAGTCACTAACTAAAAGATGAATATTCTAGAAGAAAGCACAGTAAAAATTTGCACCATATTGGACACAGAAGGTGAAGGTCATAATTAATACATGCATAATAGTTTAGTCCTAAAGTTGCAAAGAGTTAGATTCATTAATTCGTTAATAGCAGCATCTGATTCATTTACTTCGATTAGGTCATCAGAAATATATCAGCAGCCCACGAAACACCTACGTAATTTGCATTGTCAAGTAGGTGAGTGCTTATTTGCATCCATGATGTAGGTCACACACAAAATGTTATGTAGGTCACACACAAAATGTTATGTAGGTCACACACATGAATATTATGCAAGTCACACATAAAATGCTATATGTGAAGAAAAGGAAAGCCCATAGTGAAGAGATGGAAAGCCCATAGTGAAGAGAAGGAAAGTCCATGGTGAAGAGAAGGAAAGCCCATAATGATTAGGAGGAAAGCCCAAAGTGAAGAGGAGGAAAGCCCATAGTGAAGAGAAGGAAAGTCCATAGTGAAGAGATGGAAAGCCCATAATGATTAGGAGGAAAGCCCAAAGTGAAGAGGAGGAAAGCCCATAGTGAAGAGAAGGAAAGCCCATAATGATTAGGAGGAAAGCCCATAGTGAAGAGGAGGAAAGCCCATAGTGAAGAGAAGGAAAGCCCATAATGATTAGGAGGAAAGCCCATAGTGAAGAGAAGGAAAGCCCATAGTGAAGAGAAGGAAAGCCCATAATGATTAGGAGGAAAGCCCATAGTGAAGAGAAGGAAAGCCCATAGTGAAGAGAAGGAAAGCCCATAATGATTAGGAGCAAAGCCCAAAGTGAAGAGGAGGAAAGCCCATAGTGAAGAGAAGGAAAGCCCATAATGATTAGGAGGAAAGCCCATAGTGAAGAGAAGGAAAGTCCATAGTGAAGAGAAGGAAAGCCCATAATGAAGAGAAGGAAAGCCCAAAGTGAAGAGAAGGAAAGCCCATAGTGAGGGAAAGGAAAGCCCATAATGAAGAGGAGGAAAGTCCATAGTGAGGGAAAGGAGAGCCCATAGTGAAGGGCAAAAGAGCCCATGTTGTTGTAGATAGAGTTATTTACAATGCTTGCATCAGGATCTGAGTGATTGAGGGAATTATTTACCATCCTGTAGTTGAATAATCTTGTTGGAGTTATTGTGCAGCTCCTGCAGTATGTGGTCAAATTCAAAAGGGTTTTCTGATGGTAACACTGAAAAAAATGCATTAAACCCTGGGATTGATACTGTAACATCACCAGATCAAATAACACTGTATCATATTAACTAATCAGTGTCCATTGAAGTATAAAATATGCCTCCCCCCCCCCCCCAACACACACACACATTTACTCACCTTGTATGACAGTAATACCAAATTGACAGAAAAATATACCCTTTGCACCTTTGTCTGTCACTAGAGTTCATATATAAGTGACCGGTCACAATAGCTCAGTGGTTAAAGTGTTTGCTTCATAACCAGGAGGTCATGAGTTTGAGCCCCGCTCATGCCATGGCTGCGTCAAACCTAAGACGTAAACATAGGTAGTGATTGCTCCTTCACCAAACACTTGGTATTCAGAAGTGAGAATCATGGGTCTTTCGGATATGACCTTAAAAACGGAGGTCCAATGTCACGGTAGGCATTGGCACGTTAAAGAACCCTCGCTGCTACAGCCCTGAGTGCTAAGCATAGATAAACATTTGTGGTACTTCACCTACAACTAGTGATGTCTCAATATGAATGAAAAATTCTCGACGGGACATAAAACAAACAATCAATCAACCATTACTATTGCCATAAAATCTTTCAGTACCTGCAGTAACTTACCCCCTGGGGAGTCACATTTGTCCTTGTCCATTCTCCACCTTGTGTCTAGCTCTTTAAAGTTGTCCTCTATGTGGTCCAATTTACACTTGTTCCCTATCTGGTTCGATTTACACTTGTCCTTAATTTGATCAAGTTTCTTGGTTTTCTTCCTCAAGGAAGGAATCCCATTCCCAGTTTTTATGCTTCTGATCACAGCCTGGTAGTTTTGACCCTTTATGTAGAGTTCATAAGGATAAATGTTCCTACAACACAAATAAACCATGGTTACCATTCACCAATTGATGACCCCTATGTCATCACATGTACATTGTTTGATGACTCCTATATCATCACACGTACATTGTCTGATGAGTCCTATATCATCACACGTACATTGTCTGATGACTCCTATATCATCACACGTACATTGTCTGATGACTCCTATATCATCACACGTACATTGTTTGATGACTCCTATATCATCACACATACATTGTTTGATGACTCCTATATCATCACACGTACATTGTCTAATGAGTCCTATATCATCACATGTACATTGTCTGATGACTCCTATATCATCATACTTACATTGTTTGATGAGTCCTATATCATCACACGTACATTGTCTGATGAGTCCTATATCATCACACTTACATTGTCTGATGACTCCTATATCATCACACGTACATTGTTTGATGAGTCCTATATCATCACACGTACATTGTCTGATGAGTCCTATATCATCACACTTACATTGTCTGATGACTCCTATATCATCACACGTACATTGTCTGATGACTCCTATATCATCACACGTACACTGTCTGATGACTCCTATATCATCACACGTACATTGTTTGATGACTCCTATATCATCATACGTACATTGTCTGATGACTCCTATATCATCACATGTACATTGTTTGATGAGTCCTATATCATCACACGTACATTGTTTGATGAGTCCTATATCATCAAACGTACATTGTTTGATGAGTCCTATATCATCACACGTACATTGTTTGATGAGTCCTATATCATCACACATACATTGTTTGATGAGTCCTATATCATCACACGTACATTGTCTGATGACTCCTATATCATCACACGTACATTGTCTGATGACTCCTATATCATCACACGTACATTGTCTGATGACTCCTATATCATCACACGTACACTGTCTGATGACTCCTATATCATCATACTTACATTGTCTGATGACTCCTATATCATCACATGTACATTGTTTGATGAGTCCTATATCATCACACGTACATTGTTTGATGAGTCCTATATCATCACACGTACATTGTCTGATGACTCCTATATCATCACACGTACATTGTTTGATGACTCCTATATCATCACACGTACATTGTTTGATGACTCCTATATCATCACACGTACATTGTCTGATGACTCCTATATCATCACACGTACATTGTTTGATGACTCCTATATCATCACACGTACATTGTCTGATGACTCCTATATCATCACATGTACATTGTTTGATGAGTCCTATATCATCATACTTACATTGTCTGATGACTCCTATATCATCACATGTACATTGTTTGATGACTCCTATATCATCACACGTACATTGTCTGATGACTCCTATATCATCACACGTACATTGTTTGATGACTCCTATATCATCACACTTACATTGTCTGATGACTCCTTTATCATCACACGTACATTGTCTAATGAGTCCTATATCATCACATGTACATTGTTTGATGAGTCCTATATCATCATACTTACATTGTTTGATGAGTCCTATATCATCACACGTACATTGTCTGATGACTCCTATATCATCACACGTACATTGTTTGATGACTCCTATATCATCATACTTACATTGTTTGATGAGTCCTATATCATCACACGTACATTGTTTGATGACTCCTATATCATCACACGTACATTGTCTGATGACTCCTATATCATCACACGTACACTGTCTGATGAGTCCTATATCATCATACTTACATTGTCTGATGACTCCTATATCATCATACTTACATTGTCTGATGACTCCTATATCATCACACGTACATTGTCTGATGACTCCTATATCATCACACGTACATTGTCTGATGACTCCTATATCATCACACGTACATTGTTTGATGACTCCTATATCATCACACATACATTGTCTGATGACTCCTATATCATCACACGTACATTGTTTGATGAGTCCTATATCATCATACTTACATTGTTTGATGAGTCCTATATCATCACACGTACATTGTTTGATGACTCCTATATCATCACACGTACATTGTTTGATGACTCCTATATCATCACACTTACATTGTCTGATGACTCCTATATCATCACACGTACATTGTCTAATGAGTCCTATATCATCACACGTACATTGTTTGATGAGTCCTATATCATCATACTTACATTGTTTGATGAGTCCTATATCATCACACGTACATTGTCTGATGACTCCTATATCATCACACGTACATTGTTTGATGACTCCTATATCATCATACTTACATTGTTTGATGAGTCCTATATCATCACACGTACATTGTTTGATGACTCCTATATCATCACACGTACATTGTCTGATGACTCCTATATCATCACACGTACACTGTCTGATGAGTCCTATATCATCATACTTACATTGTCTGATGACTCCTATATCATCATACTTACATTGTCTGATGAGTCCTATATCATCACACGTACATTGTCTGATGACTCCTATATCATCACACGTACATTGTCTGATGACTCCTATATCATCACACGTACATTGTTTGATGACTCCTATATCATCATACTTACATTGTTTGATGACTCCTATATCATCACACGTACATTGTTTGATGACTCCTATATCATCACACGCACATTGTTTGATGACTCCTATATCATCACACGTACATTGTCTGATGACTCCTATATCATCACACGTACACTGTATGATGACTCCTATATCATCACACTTACATTGTCTGATGACTCCTATATCATCATACTTACATTGTTTGATGACTCCTATATCATCATACTTACATTGTCTGATGACTCCTATATCATCACACATACATTGTTTGATGAGTCCTATATCATCACACTTACATTGTCTGATGACTCCTATATCATCAAACGTACATTGTCTGATGAGTCCTATATCATCACACGTAAACTGTTTGATGACTCCTATATCATCACACATACATTGTTTGATGACTCCTATATCATCACATGTACATTGTTTGATGACTCCTATATCATCACACGTACATTGTCTGATGACTCCTATATCATCACACGTACACTGTCTGATGAGTCCTATATCATCATACTTACATTGTCTGATGACTCCTATATCATCACACGTACATTGTCTGATGACCCCTATATCATCATATGTACATTGTCTGATGACTCCTATATCATCAGACGTACATTATCTGATGACTCCTATATCATCACACGTACATTGTCTGATGAGTCCTATATCATCACATGTACATTGTTTGATGACTCCTATATCATCATACTTACACTGTCTGATGACTCCTATATCATCACACGTACATTGTCTAATGAGTCCTATATCATCACATGTACATTGTCTAATGAGTCCTATATCATCACATGTACATTTTTTGATGACTCCTATATCATCACACGTACATTGTTTGATGAGTCCTATATCATCACACGTACATTGTTTGATGAGTCTTATATCATCACACGTACATTGTCTGATGACTCCTATATCATCACATGTACATTGTTTGATGACTCCTATATCATCACACGTACATTGTTTGATGACTCCTACATCATCATACTTACACTGTCTGATGACTCCTATATCATCATACTTACATTGTCTGATGAGTCCTATATCATCACACTTACATTGTTTGATGACTCCTATATCATCACACGTACATTGTCTGATGACTCCTATATCATCGTATTTACATTGATTTTCAAATGCAGTAAATGCATATTTTTGCATGTCCTGCTTAATATTGTGAAATCCACGATCATATAAAATTTGTGTAATTTCATACCAGCGGACTTATTCAAACTATATCTACACATTCCAGTGGAATTTTGTACCCACAGACCAAACCAAAAATGGTAATGTGTGAAAATACGACTCCATGGAATCCAAGGTCTACACTAAACAGGACTGGTTTTCTTTTGTGGTTTTTTTTTTTCTTTTGCACCGTGTCCACAACTTAAGATATTTTCTTCTGATACATAAAAAAAACAGCATGGCAAGTTTCATCATTGTAGACTTTCGATACAAATACAGTGAAACACGCTTATAGCAAAGAGCTGGGAACAAACAATTTTTATTCGTTATAAACATAATTCGTTACATCCAATAATTTTATAATATGTTTCTAAACCACAGGGAATGAAAATCACCTCACTGTAAGCGTCAACCCATTATATGTGTGTTTGCCATAACCACGTTTTACTGTAATTTGTTTCTGCTTTCACAGCAAGTCACTATAGAAAAGACCTAATTTGACGAATTGTCCATCACTGAGGATCTTACCGCCAGTACAGTAGTTTTGCCCTATGTCCACATCGACCGCGGGCTAGAGAATCCGTCACTTCCCTGTACACAGATGACCACTGCATTTTCTCACAAACCTACAACATTTTAGTCAAAATGAAAATGAAATTGTCTTAGATTGAAATCATTGTCCAAGAACATTTTTAAAACAATATGCACAGTGTTTTCACTACTTGAAAACAAAAATCCTGATGTTGTGGTAACTTGTAGTTCAGGAGTCATGTGACTTCCACTATTTTGAAAGTAGTCTTCACACGTACATATACTTGTCATGATTTCACTTTTACTATGTCTAGCTCTACAATAGATAAATACACCATCACACTTTTACTTATATCTAGCTCTACAATAGATAAATACACCATCACACTTTTACTTATATCTAGCTCTACAATAGATAAATATACCATCACACTTTTACTTATATCTAGCTCTACAATAGATAAATACACCATCACACTTTTACTTATATCTAGCTCTACAATAGATAAATATACCATCACACTTTTACTTATATCTAGCTCTACAATAGATAAATACACCATCACACTTTTACTTATATCTAGCTCTACAATAGATAAATACACCATCACACTTTTACTTATATCTAGCTCTACAATAGATAAATATACCATCACACTTTTACTTATATCTAGCTCTACAATAGATAAATACACCATCACACTTTTACTTATATCTAGCTCTACAATAGATAAATACACCATCACACTTTTACTTATATCTAGCTCTACAATAGATAAATACACCATCACACTTTTACTTATATCTAGCTCTACAATAGATAAATACACCATCACACTTTTACTTATATCTAGCTCTACAATAGATAAATACACCATCACACTTTTACTTATATCTAGCTCTACAATAGATAAATACACCATCACACTTTTACTTATATCTAGCTCTACAATAGATAAATACACCATCACACTTTTACTTATATCTAGCTCTACAATAGATAAATACACCATCACACTTTTACTTATATCTAGCTCTACAATAGATAAATACACCATCACACTTTTACTTATATCTAGCTCTACAATAGATAAATACACCATCACACTTTTACTTATATCTAGCTCTACAATAGATAAATACACCATCACACTTTTACTTATATCTAGCTCTACAATAGATAAATACACCATCACACTTTTACTTATATCTAGCTCTACAATAGATAAATACACCATCACACTTTTACTTATATCTAGCTCTACAATAGATAAATATACCATCACACTTTTACTTATATCTAGCTCTACAATAGATAAATACACCATCACACTTTTACTTATATCTAGCTCTACAATAGATAAATACACCATCACACTTTTACTTATATCTAGCTCTACAATAGATAAATACACCATCACACTTTTACTTATATCTAGCTCTACAATAGATAAATACACCATCACACTTTTACTTATATCTAGCTCTACAATAGATAAATACACCATCACACTTTTACTTATATCTAGCTCTACAATAGATAAATACACCATCACACTTTTACTTATATCTAGCTCTACAATAGATAAATACACCATCACACTTTTACTTATATCTAGCTCTACAATAGATAAATATACCATCACACTTTTACTTATATCTAGCTCTACAATAGATAAATACACCATCACACTTTTACTTATATCTAGCTCTACAATAGATAAATACACCATCACACTTTTACTTATATCTAGCTCTACAATAGATAAATACACCATCACACTTTTACTTATATCTAGCTCTACAATAGATAAATACACCATCACACTTTTACTTATATCTAGCTCTACAATAGATAAATACACCATCACACTTTTACTTATATCTAGCTCTACAATAGATAAATACACCATCACACTTTTACTTATATCTAGCTCTACAATAGATAAATACACCATCACACTTTTACTTATATCTAGCTCTACAATAGATAAATACACCATCACACTTTTACTTATATCTAGCTCTACAATAGATAAATACACCATCACACTTTTACTTATATCTAGCTCTACAATAGATAAATACACCATCACACTTTTACTTATATCTAGCTCTACAATAGATAAATACACCATCACACTTTTACTTATCCAGCTGTACTGTAGAGTCTGAACTTAAATGTAGCTGGGAACTGTGAAATTTCTGGAGAGGGTAATACAGGTACTGTAGTCCGTGGCTATTTGTGCATGCAGGAAATTTTACAATTTATAATATGGTACATTTATGGTACATCTAAAATTGCAGAAAATATCCCTGTGCATATGGTCACAAGAATACGAAAATTTTGAAGTCACCTTAAATAATCCAGTTACTCTGATTATCGCTTTATCGAAATAATACACTACTGGAGTGTGGATAAATCGAAATAATACACTACTGGAGCGTGGATAAATCGAAATAATACACTACTGGAGCGTGGATAAATCGAAATAATACACTACTGGAGCGTGGATAAATCGAAATAATACACTACTGGAGCGTGGATAAATCGAAATAATACACTACTGGAGCGTGGATAAATCGAAATAATACACTACTGGAGCGTGGATAAATCGAAATAATACACTACTGGAGCGTGGATAAATCAAAATCAAGTGGCTGTGTATTTTATACACAAGCAAAATGGTCCACTGTCACAAACTCATACTTCATCCCAAGTGTTAATAGCCATTCTACTTAACCACTCCTAGTCAAAACTTTCGACCCAAGGATAGAGAATTTCATATCATAATGTTCTTATACATATATAAGCATTCACACAACATGTCTTCATAATACACAGAAATAAAGAACTGGTAACAGATGATATTCAAATACGACATACATTTCATGATATACATGCACATTTGTCAAACACTGTCCTGAAAACCTAGGCCAAGGGTCACAAATTTCACTTCCATCTCTTTATAACCGTTTATAACCACGCATTAAAGTTTTTCTTTTTTTAAAGTTATGCATGAACTCAGTTTTACTAAACATAAACCATAAAGTCCCATTCTTGCACCAGCTGCCCTGACCCAAGAGCCATGACCCTAATGTTTATAGAGATGAATCTAATGTTATTTAGAGATGAATCTAATGTTTATAGAGATGAATCTAATGTTTATAATGATGAAGCTAATGTTTATAGAGATGAAGCTAATGTTTATAGGGATGAATCTAATGTTTATAGAGATGAATCTAATGTTTATAGAGATGAACCTAATGTTTATAGAGATGAACCTAATGTTTATAGAGATGAATCTAATGCTTATAGAGATGAATCTAATGCTAATAGAGATGAACCTAATGTTTATAGAGATGAATCTAATGTTATAGAGATGAGTCTAATGCTTATAGAGATGAATCTAATATTTATAGAGATGAATCTAATGTTATAGGGATGAATTTAATGTTTATAGAGATGAACCTAATGCTTATAGAGATGAATCTAATGCTTATAGAGATGAATCTAATGGAAGGATTTTTCAAGATTGCATCATTTTCTATGCTTTTGAGCCCAATCCCTCAAACTTCTGGGTTAGGGGAGAGGGGAGAGGGGAGAGGGGGTGGGGAGAGGGGGGTGAGGGTGGGGTTTAGAAACAATAAAATTTACAACTTTACAATTTTCAGATTCCCCTAATGCCCTTTAACCTTGTCATAGCCTCCTCTCTCATGTACTGCCAGGAAAAGTTGAAACAGGCGCACAGGCTTGCCATTCCAAATAACCATTCTTTGAACTTCCAGGCCATTCCTCAATATAAACCTGTGAAGGTCATGATCGAATGCTTTTTCATTCCTTCTATACTGCTGAAATAACAAACAAAAACAGATGAATGCAGCATAGCTTTGTCATATAATGTCAATTGTCTACAACTATTAAAAAACAAAACAAAAACAAAACAAAAAAACAAAACATAAAAACACATGTACTTCTTTTAGTTACAAATTTTAATTACAAAAGCATTTAACAATATCAAGTCAAACTTAAAACCTAAAGATATTTTAACTACAGTCAAACCTCGTTATCTCAAACTCAATGGGCTGAGAAAAAAAAACCTTTGAGATATCTCAGGGTTTGAGATATTGAGGTTAGAGTACATCAAGAAAATACTGTTGGGTCTTCCAACTCACTTCAAAAATATCCATCGTATTTGAGATATCAATGTTTACATAACTGAAATTTAACTGTACTTAAAATGTGGCTGTTTCTTCACCATCCGCCAATAATAGACATGTGGCCAGTCAAAGGTATTGATCTTAAAATAGGGGGTCTCATATCACACCAAGTGTTGGTATAATAAAAACTGAACCTTCACTGGTATACAAAATAAAAATTGTGTAATACAGTGGTTGGGGGCACCCTTTCTCTGATAGATTTCATTCAGAGACCAATACCTGTATACTAATGGAATGGGGGGGGGGGGAGGGGGGGGGGAGGGGATCACACATAATCTGATCCCTTTCTATATTACATGTAGATTTCATTCAGAGAACAATACCTGTATATTAATGGAAGGGGGGGGGGGGGCTTAATCTGATCCCTTTATATGCCACATGTAGATTTCATTCAGAGAACAATACCTATATATTAATGGAGGGGGGGAGGTTTCACACATAATCTGATCCCTCTCTCTGTTAGAGAACAATACCTGTATACTGATGGAGGGGGGGGGGGGGGGGGGGGGGGGAGTCACACACAATCTGATCCCTCTCTCTGTTAGAGACCAATTCCTGTATATTAATGGAGGGGGGGGGGGGGGGTCCACACACAATCTGCTGATCCCTCTCTTTGTTAGAGACCAATACCTGTATACTGATGGTAAATCTCTCCTCTGTACTGTGGTTCAGCAATGAACTGGTCATGTTCAGGTTCTCAAATTTCAGGACACTTTCTAAAATTGAAATAAAATTCGAATGAAAATCAATTTCATGTTACTACACTAAATAGATGTGTCATCTGACAAGAAATCAATGTAATGTGTTTATAACTGTGTCTCTGAAATGCTTACCTGAGATAAAAGTACATAATGTATATTTATTTCAGTTTATCACAACTTATCAACTAAATATATAGGTCAATGCACTTTTAAAATGCGAGACATATATAGAAAAATTATATTTCAATGTCAGAAAATGCAATATTATTATTATTTCACAAACACTGGTTGTAATGATAAAATATTATTCATATATAGAAAAATTATATATCAATGTCAGAAAATGCAATATTATTAACATTTCACAAACACTGGTTGTAATGATAAAATATTATTCATATATAAAAAAATTATATATTAATGTCAGAAAATGCAATATTATTAATATTTCACAAACACTGGCTGTAATGATAAAATATTATTCATAACAGTTTCATGGAATTGTTTCTTTACAAAAATCTATAAAATATCTCTTAATAAAATAAAGGAAATCTATCACACAATGGACTTGATAAAGAACTTAATAAACACAGTGTACTGTCCCTGGATTCAGTATTTTGAAACATGTCACTGATTATTCATATATAACATAAAAGACTTGTGAAATAATTCATCTCTAAAAAGATTTTTTTACAATAACTACTGGAAAAGACACCAATATACATCCCTAGTGCTATTTACAATGTATATATTAACAGAGTAAAAATCCGCATTTGTGAGGGGATGAAGACATTTCTGCTTTTGAATTGTTTCCTGTCTGTTATTTGAAAACAACAGCAACTGCTGATAATTTGTAAAGGAATATAAAACTTTCAAGGTATTCTAAAAATTGTAAACTTTCTTTCAATCCAAGCATTGTGTGTTGATTTTATTCACAACAGCTATTTGTTTACTATAAAATGGAGGGACTTATATATTTATTTTTATGTATTAAATCTTGATAGGGAAGTACTGAAAGAGGGGGGAGGAAGGATTGAGGTCCAATTAGGACATGTCTAGCTGTGTTTAACTACTAAAATTTTACACATACAGTCAAACTTTGTTATAATATTTCAGACTTGATTACTTTTCTTAAGAAGAATAAAATCACAAAACTCTGTTTTTGTTCTTATTTCTGTAATTTTATTTCAGTCTGACAAACGTTGGTGTGGTCCAGAGACCGTTGATGTTGTTCAGGAACAGTTGATGTGGTCCAGAGACCGTTGATGTTGTCAAGTGACAGCTGATGTGGTTCAGAGTCAGTTGATGTGGTCTAGAGACCATTGATGTGGTTCAGTGAGAGTTGATGTGGTCCAGTGACAGTTGATGTGGTCCAGAGACCGTTGATGTGGTCCAGTGACAGTTGATGTGGTCCAGTGACAGTTGATGTGGTCCAGAGACCGTTGATGTGGTCCAGAGACCGTTGATGTGGTCCAGTGACAGTTGATGTGGTCCAGTGACAGTTGATGTGGTCCAGTGACAGTTGATGTGGTTCAGAGTCAGTTGATATGGTCCAGTGACAGCTGATGTGGTCCAGAGACCGTTGATAGGGGCAGATGCCCTATGTTACTATGCTCACTGTCAATATCATTACTTATATAAACAGAATTTGTTTTTTCTATCTTTCATTTCATTTATTTGTCTGTTAGATGAGAATAATATTAATATTTTTTAAGGTTTGGACCCCTGCCCGTTGGCATGAGATCCACTGACCCCGAGGTCAAAAGTTTCACAAATTTCGTCGTAGTTTTTCTCCTAATTATTACTTGTACTATGTTGTTGGTTTGATGTCCAGGAGTCAAAAAGAATTTTACAGAAATATAATTTCATTATACGAGTATATGAGTCATATGACGCCCCTCCTTCCTACCCCCAGCTCTTAACCCCCAACCCTTTTACACTCAATCATATGTATAGTCGATCAATCTGATTAAAATCAGATCTTTGATCCGTTTGCGATGTAACATTACAGGAGTGTGTCAAAAATCTGATTGATGTATAACTGTATATAAAGCTAATCTTCGCCCCAGAGGTACAGTTTAAGGGCCTGCATGAATGTCACAATGCTGGTTGAGGTGATTCCTTAATCATCATGACTATCCACACAAGTTTGTATGCTGCAGGTCTCCAAGTATAAAAGAAGACTTTAAAGACACCTGATACAAACAAAAATGTGTTTGTGAAACATAAATGCCCCAGGACTATAACAAAAGTGTACTTTAAAATTTGTAAACATCATCAGGTCAAATATTTTAATGCAAATTGAAAGGTCTTGTCACAAGGAATACACATACCAAATACGAAAAGTCTACCTCTTATGGTGTACAAGATATGTCCATGGTTAATTTTTTTTTTTTTTTTTGAAAATGTCCAAAAACTAGGTCAAAGGTCAATGTAAACAAATCTGGTTTCAAGGAAAAGTCTTCTCACAAGAAATGCATATGCTACATATATATATATATATATATATATATATATATATATATATATATATATATATATATATAAAAGCAGTACTTATTATGATTTGAAAGTTGTGGCTTATATTTGAATTTTCTAAAAGTAGGTCAAAGGTCAATGTAAAAGGTCACCAGGTAAAAAAGATTTTGACGTCAGTGGAAAGATCTTGCCACGAGGAATATAAATACCAAATATAAAAGGCGTACGGTACCTCTTATGGTGAAAAAAAAAGTTTCTTTTTTTTTTTTCTTTTTTGATAGCTCAGTTGGTAGAGAACCTGACTGGAGATTCAGGGGCCTAATTATTTTTTTTTTTTATTTTCAGGTTTAAATTTTAAAGATTATTTAGATTCCATCATTTTTAATTCAAATGATATTATTGTGAAATTTAAAACATAATTTTTCAATTTCACTTATCCAGTTCTTCAGCAACTGAAAAATATTAAACATTTAAAGAATTTCTACAACACTTGTACAAATAAGAATTTCTCCTATGTGGTTGTAAATTTGGGACACATGCATATCCTTCTTCAATACTAAAGAAAATTGTTAAAGACAGCTTTCCACACAAATGTATGTTACACAGTTCGCATCCGTCGTGTCCTTCCTCTTTTTCGAGGCTGCTTGAGAATAACATTTACAATATGAATGTTTCCTGGACAGTCTAACAAACTTATAAGTTGTAGAACTCGGGCATTGTTGTTGTCTGGCTGCTGTCTTTGGTGGTGTCCTGAGCTGTGTGAGCTAGAAATCAAGCTGTTGGTGTGACAAGTCTGCATTCTCCTTCATATGAAATATATGATGATCACTCTGATGTGTGCAAGACATATTTCCTCCATTTTTTTGCTGCATCAACTGCCCTTACAACACCAAGGTCCACTGGAACAAATCTCCACAAGGGATGAAGCAGTTGATTACACTGCAACAAGTCGATACAGTGGCCGTGACTGATCGCCCCATCAAGAAACTTTTCTCATTTGTCTGATCATCATAGACTATGGGAGGATCTAACTTCACACAAAAATGGCAGTGTCTCTATAGTTTCAAATTCAGAGGACCATTTTCGTTCTAAAAGTCTGAGTCTAAAGATTGTAATGTCCAAGTCTAAAGATTGTAATGTCCAAGTCTAAAGGTTGTAATGTCCGAGTCATTTTTTGTTACCGTTTTTTACTTACGATTCGATATAATATGTAAAATGACATCGTTTCATGGTGATCATATCTTATGAGGTGTCACACATACTATGTAAAGAATTTTCCCCAAGTATTTCATTTCAAACATCAACACACTTTCACACCCTGTATTAACAAAATATGCAGTCAAACCAATGCTATTTGCAACTGTGTTACAATGCATGATTATGAAGCAAAGGTAAATGTATGCAAGTGTGTTTTGTTTGTTTGTATTACCTCTCGTTAATTACTTTTCACTCATATTGAGACGTCACCATCTGTAGGTGAAGTACCACAAATTTAGACCTATGCTAAGGAGCTCAGGGCTGTAGCAGTGAGGGTTCTTTAATGTGCCAATGTCTGCCGCAACACGGGACCTCCGTTTTTAAGGTCATATCTGAAAGAACTGCGATTCTCACTTTTAAATGCTGCTGGGTATTTAACAAAAGAACAATATCTACCTATGTTTAAGTCTTACTCATGACCTCCCGGTTATGAACCACTGAGATACCATGACTGGTTGGTGTGTGAATTATGGGGCAATAGTAAATGCAATGGTATATATGTTAAAGTGCATGATTGTGGGGATGGAAGTTAATGCGCAAATTTCAATAAACAAAAATTTCATTGCCAAACATTTATCAAAAGTATTCCCCGAGAATCACCTTCACTTGATGACATGTTCTGTGTGGTTTCGTTCTTTCCAGTGTCCCTGTTTGACTCGCCTCCTTTTGATATCAAGTCACACATTCTGTCCCCCGAGTATCCATTTACAATCACCTCATCTTCCTCAGTAGCAGTTTCCCTCTTCCTCTCCAATTTATCCCTCCCTATAACAATGAACGATGCATTCTAAGACAATCATTTTCTTTTACTCCGCCTTCCTATTCCCCAAACTGACTTACTTCCATGACCCTGCCCATCCCCCCCTTACCAAACTGAATTAATCTTTGACACCGCCCTCCACCTCCATTTTCTCCCTTACAAAACTGACTTTAATTCTGACACTGCCCTCCTCCTTAATCTTTGACCCCGCCCTCCTCCTGACCAAATCAATTTTAATCTTTGACTCCACCTTCCTCCTCAACAAACCAACTTTAATCTTTTGATTCCACCCTCCCCTCACAAAACTCACTTCTTTGACAATCTTTATGCATAATGCCATTTCACTTCAGTCACGACAAGGAACCAGACTTGTGTACAAAACATTTATTAACTGATTTTTTTCAGTTGTATGTACCTTTACTTGGAGATCATTCCTTGCCTGCAATACTTATAAGACCTTAAACCTATAGAACAAAAGGCCCACATACCTTATCTGTCACCTGAACATGAGTTAAAGGCATCACTAATTCCAAGGGCTAAAAAATCTATTATAATGCATATCTAAGCTAAATTCATATATTCAGCAGCAGTGTAAAACAAGATGTGTTCTTATCACTATATATTGGCCTTGCTCTGGAATCTTAATCTCTCTCGGGGGTGGGTGTTGTGTTTGGGTTGGGAGTGTTACAAACATTTTGCATATTCAAGTCAAGGGTTTTATGTACATTTGCATCATCGGATTCCGCGGGTTTGCTCCCTGGTACAACGCATTCAAATGCAGTGTAAAGGAGAAAAAAAAACGTAGGTTCTGATGATGCAATTTATCTCCCGTTTACGTAGGAATATTGGCGAGAAATAAGTTTCTTAGATTCAATACATTTTACGAAATAGTATTACTCTACTGGCCCTGCTCTGACCCGGACTGAGGAGCAACGAATGTTAAATTTATGTAAAGGGCTTTTTAATACATCATAACAAAGCGTTCAGATGACGGACTCGTTTGTGCTCCCTGTAAATATTAATTTTTCCAGGTTAGTAACATTATAGAAAAAGATTATTAAATGTAAGATTCTAACCAAATTGACTCTAATGACTTGGAACCTCTCTACTCCTGGGTTTGTAAAATTCACAATTTTGGAAAACCCATTTTGCTTTTCCTAAATATGCTTTTAGTTTTTATATAGCATCAGCAAAATTATTGAAGTCTATGAAAAAGATATTTTAATCATCTTAACCATTTTTGTCCCACCCTGCTACCAAAACCCCTACCTCTGGGGTCATAAAATTTACAATTTTAGCAAAGGGCTATATGTTCATTCTAAGTATCCATTTTGTTTGAATTTAGTATCTTGTTATTTAATGCTATACATATATACACTATAACATCAATGTACTTTCAATAGCATTGAAAAAGATGGTATTTAAATGCTTTACACAAAAATGTTATATACCAAGTTTGGCCCTGCTCTGGAGTCAGAACTTCTACCCATGCAGGGCAACATGAAAATTACAATTTTTTAATTCTAAAATTACTGACAACTAGTTTTTACAATTTATTTTCCTGCTCTTCATGATTTTTTTATTTCAGATGTAAGGTTGTAGAGAACAAGATTTATGAAAATTGATCAATTTTTGCCCTGCTCCCAAGGTCCTGGGGCGTAGGAGTCCTGAATCTACAAGTTATGTCCCCCTTGCCCCAAAGATGCATAATACCAAATTTGAAAAGAATTGGAAGAGTTGTTATCAATGTTCAATTGTTAATGCATGATGGATTGATTGATTAAATATTGTTTAACGAGAATCTTTCACTCATATGGAGACATCACCATTGCTGGTGAAGGCTGCAAATTCAGGCCTATGCTCAGCCCTTATAAAATTTGAGCAGGGAGGGATCTTTTACGTGCCACACCTGCTGTGACACGCGGCCTCAGTTTTTGGGGTCTCATCCAAAGGACCGCCCCATTTAGTCACCTCTTACAATAAGCAAGGGGTACTGAGGATCTATTCAAACAACCCGGATCCCCACAGGGTCATGCATGCATGATGGACAACAACAGATACAGACCAATAAGCAATAGATCACCTGGGTGACTCAGGTGCTTCTTCTCAGGCTGGTATTTTTTTGGTTTGTTTGTTTGTTTGTTTGGTTTTTTGGTTTTTTTTTGAAATACACAAATGCAAATCTTACTGTAGCCATAACCCCTGGAGTCTTGATGCTTTCTTGATTTTGGATTTCTCCCCTTGAATTTACATTCAGTGTCTAGTCTCTTTCTTGATGTGGGTGCAGACAGTGAGTTACTCCCCTTGAATTTACTTGCAGTGTCCAATCTCTTTCTTGATGTGGAGGCAGTGTGCAAGTTGCTCCCCTTGAATTTACATAGGGTGTCTGACGTGACTGCCGGCAATGACTTGCTCCCCTTGAATTTACATGCAATGTCCAATCTCTGCTGTGCCGTGAGGCGGACCAGTAGATCTGCCTCCTGGATAGCCTCCATCACGGAACTTTTTTTGTAGCTGTCCAGCTTCGGGGTCTTTTTCTGCAGTGCTACCTTTCTCTTTCTTTTACTCTTCATTGATATATTCTAAGAAACAAAAATTATAGCTAACCTGCTTAATTATCATAATGACTAGTAATTCTCAAAATCCATGTAGAAATTGAACATGTGAATTTCAGAATCAGCACTCCAACCCCAAAAGATCCAAATACTTCAACCTAAAAATCAACAAAGGAACCCAGACTCTTGTGTAAAATTTGGTTATAAAATGGGTATTAATTCCTGCAAGCATTTGCCCTGCAGTCATTTTCACTTTCTGTGTGATTCCCTTGTAAGGGGATCCATGCATTTAATTTGATGATAATGGTATTTCATATGTGGACTGGTTAAGAGTAGAAGAGGACCCCTATTGATTTTCAGGTCAAAAGGTCAAGGGTCAATCCACTCTGGACATAGGAAGATACTGTCTGCTCAACATCTTGAGAAACCTTTAGCTTGATTGACATCAAACTTGGTACACTGGTTCATTGTCATTAGCAGGTGACACCTATTAATTCTGAGGTGACATAGTCAAAGGTCAGTGATCAAACTGGTCATAGGTATATACTGGCCATTCAATATCTTGAGAATCCTTTCCTTGATAGATATCAAACATGGTACACTTGTACATTGTCAGGAGTAGATGACCCCTTTTGATTTGGAGGTCACATGGTCAAGGGTCAAACTGGACATATAAATATACTGACCATTCAATATCTTGAGAACCCTATGCTTGAAAAGTATCAAACTTGGTACACTGGTACATCCTAAGAAGTAAAGGACCTACTGATTTTGAGGTCACATGGTCAAAGGTCAAGGGTCAAACAGGACAGAGTAATATTTTGTATCTATATTTTTAGAACTATTTGCTTGACTGACACCAACATTGGTGCACTAATACATCCTAAGGAGTAGATGATCTCCATTGATCTTGAGGTCACATAGTCAAAGGTCAAATCCACTGTAGACAATTTGGAAGCTTAAAACATTGTTTGTTCAATATTTTGAATTGTTATGGCACTATGACAATACTATCAATCATATTATATATGTGTGTAACTCTTTTCAATTTTGTACCATGAGGGCAATCGTGTTTCTGAAACATTTCTTGTTTACACTAGTACTGTTGTAGATAAACAAGGTTGTTTAACCCAGCATAAGATTGTCTGTATTATTATTCAATAATCTTTATATAAGTCAGTGAATCTTTAATAAAGCAATGTATATAAAATTTTTGTGTTTTCTTTTTTTTAGTAATATTTCAGTTTTTAAAATTTTTATTAAATGAATTAGCTCAGTGATTACTGGCCATGTATAAAACCAGTATAAAATAAATCAACCACAAAACCATGTCACAAATATAGTTACCAACTGCCTGTTTTTGAATAGCAGAAAAATACATAGGAAAAATAAAATTCACGTGATTTCGAGCAATCCTATAGGATTTACACTGTGACCTAAAACAACTGTGACATCACAAACAAGTGATGCAAAAAACTGCATAGCTTACATATTTGCATTCAACGTATTGTCTGCATTCTGGTTTAATAGCTGGAATTTACTTCTTTGACCTGAGTTGCCAGCTCTGTTAATGAGCAGTCCCCTACTTTGTAACTGAAGCATGACAAGGGAGGTAACTTGTACTTTTACCATGATTTAAGCCTAATGGCTGTTGTTATATAAAATATATGTGGCCTTCATTTGACTAATTTAAACCAATGATAATATTTAAAAATTAAGTGAGGGAAAGTAACACATGGAATTTCCCAGTAATTAATTTCTATTTTTACATCATTTCAATCTTTATGTGAAAAAATATTGCAGTGTAATAACAGCATATTTGAAAAAAATTGAATAAAAAACAAAGGCCACCTTAAAGAGAAGACATGATTTTTGATTGTTAAAAAATGACATTTTTCTGTTAAAGAAATAAGGTTCTTTTATGAAGAAGTGGATTAAAAATATTTTTACACTGGATACGCCTGGCTCCCAAAATTGTGTTTGAAAACATGATTTTTGTTTATACAGATGAGTATACATTTTATAGGACTATAAACAAAAGCTTTTCATTCTCTCTTCCTTCCCTACCCTGACTTGCTGGGAATTTTCCTGGTACTCCGGTGGCGCGTCCCCCTTATACCCGTACAGTGTGGCATGTTTGGACGGTACCCAGGCGTGACAGTGGGTCCTCCCTAAGTACTCCACGTGATATCTACAGGGGAATCCGTCATTGTCCACTTCATAGTGATAATCATACTCCGGATCTAGAGTTACTATAGCTGGCCATCTGAAAGACACACCCAGTCAAAATTAGTGAGATCTAGCATCACTATAGCTGGCCATCTGAAAGACACACCCAGTCAAAATTAGTGAGATCTAGCATCACTATAGCTGGCCATCTGAAAGACACACCCAGTCAAAATTAGTGAGATCTAGCATCACTATAGCCGACCATCTCAAAGACACACCCAGTCAAAATTTGCGAGATCTAGTATCACTATAGCCGACCATCTCAAAGACACACCCAGTCAAAGGCCGGCCATCTGAAAGACACACCCAGTCAAAATTAGTGAGATCTAGCATCACTATAGCCGACCATCTCAAAGACACACCCAGTCAAAATTTGTGAGATCTAGTATCACTATAGCCGACCATCTGAAAGACACACCCAGTCAAAGGCCGGCCATCTGAAAGACACACCCAGTCAAAATTAGTGAGATCTAGCATCACTATAGCCAACCATCTGAAAGATACACCCAGTCAAAATTAAAGTAATCTCGGGTCAAATAGCCAGCCATTTGAAAGACACACCCAGTCAAAGGCCGGCCATCTGAAAGACACACCCAGTCAAAATTAAAGTAATTTGGGGTCACTATAGCCAGCCATTTCAAGGATACACCCGGTCAAAATTAAGGTGATTTGGGATCACCATAGTGGGTTATCTGAAAGATGCTCATGTCAAAATCGATACCATCATCTATTTCATAGATCCACCAATACTTTCTCATATTACTGACCAAGTCCACAAATATACCCACAATTCATCACTGACCATGTGTGTATTTACTGTTTATTACAAAATTCACTACATCTACACTAGATAACTGTTCCTTCTACACATACCCTACGTTAGAAGTGAAAGTTTAATAAGGGTCTTTCAGATATATTACAGAAAAAAATGGAGGTCCCATGTCCTGATAGGCATCACAATGATAATATTAGTTGTACTGTCAGCCCAGTACATAATATGGAGTCATCCTGGGTGTGAAATGGAAATCCATTCTGGGAGTCATCTTGGGTGTGAAATGGAAATCCGTTCTGAGAGTCATCCAGAGTGTGAAATGGAAATCCGTTCTGAGAGTCATCCAGGGTGTGAAATGGAAATCCGTTCTGAGAGTCATCCAGGGTGTGAAATGGAAATCCGTTCTGAGAGTTATCCAGGGTGTGAAATGGAAATCCGTATTGGGACTTGGCAAGTCCCTATGCAGATTTCCATTTCACACCCTGGATGACTCCCAGAATGGATTTCCATTTCACACCCTAGATGACTCCATATTATGTCCCAAACTGACTGTAACAAATTTATCCCACTGAAGCCCTTTCGAATATTTGTTCAGATTTCAGTAACATCTTTGATCAATATTATTTAATAAAAAACATGAATTCCATATACATGTATCTCACTGAATATCAGATAATCATGTTTTAAAACATCACAGGTATGAATAACAAGAGGTACTGTGAGCACTGTTCACTAACAATATTCCTGCTAACTCCAATCTGCCAAACCCAAACATTCAAACAAAACCTAATGACTTTAAAAGAGCTTGAAGTATGACTTATGAAGTTAGGCCATTCTTTACCTACTGATTTTGACAGATTACTCCATTTACCTGATAAGATATAGAACTCACAGTGGGTGTGACCAGTCAACAGGGATGCTTACTCCTCCTACAGACCTAAGCACCTGATCCCATCTCTGGTATATCCAGGGGTCCATGTTTGCCCATCTCTTAACTATGTTTTCTTTGTATGAGTTATAAGATTAATCACAGTTTGTTATCTCCACCTTTTCATGATTTAACAGCCATTCTAGGTCCCCATAAAAGTCAAAGCTTCATAAAGGAACACATGTACAAATTCTTTTTTTAGTTGATAAAAGAGATCATGCATTGCAGTTTCATATTATTTATTTACAGCCAATTTGAGCAAAAAGTATCTAAAGTGACATAACTCAATTCAAATCAAATTTAATCATTTTTATTAACATTTTTCTTCAGAAAACATTCAAAGAGAAGCTTTAGACAAACGAGATTTTTCTACCATGTGTATACTAGGAAAATAAATTCATGCTATAAATATATCAAGTGTGTCTAAGCCTCTAAGTGCTAGATGTTTTCTGATTTGAATATATTTCATGTAATACAATGGCATTTATAGGCACAAAATCTGAGAACTCATTTGGTTCTTTCCCTCTTTCTTTTCTTCTCTAAAAGAAAAAGTGCATAAAAAATAGCTATTTTATTTCAAACCACTGAAGTGTGGCTGAGTGGTTAGAGCATTGCGCTCAAAATCACAAGGCCTCTCGCCTCTAGTCGGCGCAGGTTCGAATCTCGCTCGTGCCGATATATGTGAGAAAGTTTGCCAGTTTACTTTCGGAAGGTCGGTGGTCTCTTCCCAGGTACATTGTATCTGGGTTCTCTCCTCCACCAATAAAAACTGGACGCCACCAGATAACTGAAAAATTGTTGAGTGTGGCAGAAAACAACAAAATAAATAAACAAAACACTGAAAATTGTAGTAAAATGTTTGCGATGTCAAAATTCTGGTCCTAATTAAGTCAAATTCATTTAAACTAAATTACATACAACATGAGCAATCCTATACAGAGCACAGTTAATTTGAAACAAGGCATTATTGTGGATTTGGGTCCCTCATCATAGTCTGTCCTTTACAGATTTTCTTACAGTTTATCACAGAAATAATGCTAAGCTGTTCAGATAGCAGAGTGCTGCCTCTCCTTGCTAAACCTAAGTTTGATCCCTTCACTGGCTACCTGTGGCATATCGAACAACTTATAAAATCCTTTTGTACGCCTTCAAAGCACTGCATCAAAAAGCCCCAGCATACATCCAGGAACTGGTTCAGGTATACCGCCCACAACGTACACTCTGGTCTGGAGATTCATTGTGCCTTCTAAAGCCACGCACTCACAGCAGGGTGTATGGTGATAGAAGGTTCAATGTGTCCTCGGCCACCCTGTGGAACTGCCTCCCGCTGAACCTTCGTTGTGAACAATCACTTGCTGTTTTTAAACAAAAGCTAAAAACACATCTTTTTAAACTTGCTTTTGATTTATAATGTATCCAGTTATTTCTGTTTTAACAAAAATGATAATACAAAAAAAAAAATATTACTAATACCTCCCATTTCGACTTTAGATGATTATTATTTTTGTGACCTTTCAATTTATATAATGTTCGTTTTTATATTGCCCTTGTTTTACATGTTAAGCGCTTTAGAGTAATTATATAATTAGATAAGGCGCTATATAAAAATAGTATAATAATAATAATAATAATCCCCGTGATCAGCAGTGGTAATATGTGAGAGGGTATGGTAGTTGCCCGATCAGACTCATGGATTCCCTCCCCTGTCACCAACATCCATGCAAGTCAGTATATAGTTAATGTTCATTTGTTGAAATTATGACTGACGTTATATAAAAAGACTATTATTTTATTATACAAGTCGATATTCAAGACATTTGACTGTTTGAAAACACAGTCTTAATTCTTAATTAATATGTGCACAGTTTAAATAATAATAAAAGACTGCTTCACATTTATAAAATTAAACCTTATAAGTGCTTACCTACAATATCCAGGTGTCTTGGCCCAGACCAGAGCTCCTACAGGTAAACAGGAGAAGATATATTTGTAGCCCAGTTTTTTGGCCAATCTGTCATAAGCTGTATAGTCTTCTTCTGCTGCATCACATCTATAAATACAAAGGTGTTAGTCATCTGACACACTGTACCCACAGAAGTACCTGTTCCTGTTTTTATTTTCACCCCTGTTGTCAGTGGGCAAATTTTAGACTGGGCTCTATAATTTCCCTTTCTTTTAACACAACAATTACTGTCTTTGGGCAAATCTAAAATGTGGCAAACTTGTTTACAAATATAGAAGGGTAATTATCAAAAAAAAAAACGAAAAAAAAAACCAACCTTGGCACAAAAATAACCCTGTATACATTATGCACTACAAATAGAACCAATAGGCCAAATGGCCACATTGCTCACCTGAGTCATCTTGGCCCATATTTAAAGATTTTTCCTACATATTCGCATGTAAAACTTTGATCCCCTATTGTGGCCTCACCCTACCTCTGGGGGCCACGATTTTAACAAACATAACCTGCACGAAGCTGCCATGTAAATTTGAACTTTTCTGGTTCAGTGGACCTTGAGAAGATTTTTAAACATTTTTTTTTCTTACAAATTCACATGTAACAACTTTGATTCCTTATTGTGGCCCAATGCTATCCCTGAAACCATGATTTTAACAAACTTGAATCTGCACTATGTCAGGAAGCTGCCATGTAAATTTAAACTTTTCTGGCCCAATGATTCTTGAGAAGATTTTTAAATGACTCACCCTATTTTTATGATTATCTCCCCTTTGAAGGGGGCATGCCTGTTCCTTTGAAACAAACTTGAATCCCCTACACCCAAGGATGATTTGTACCAAGTTTGATTGAAATTGGCCTCCTGTTTCTGGAGAAAATGATTTTCAAAATTTGTCCGTATATTTTCACTATTTTGCTATTACCTCTCCTTGAAGAAGGGTGCTGCACTTTAATTAAACAATTTGAATCCCCTTCACCCAAGGATGCTTTTTGCCAGGTTTGGTTGAAATTAACCAAGTGGTTCTGGAGAAGAAATAGAAAATATGAAAAACGAACACACTGTCCAAGGGCCATAACTCCTTAAAAATATGGACTGTGTTGCCCTTGTAATATGCACCTCTACACAATGAGATATTTCTTTGTACCAAATTTCTTTAAAATTCACCTTCTAAGGGTTTAAGAGGAGCTGTGAAGACAAAGTATTTTGCATAAAAAAAAAAAAAAAAAAACTGTTCAAGGGCTACAACTCCTTTAAAAAAATTGTACAGTTTTCCCCTTATGATATGCACATCTACACATTGTGATCTTTGTACCAAGTTTCATTAAAATCTCCTTCAGGGTTTAGGAGGAGTTGGAAAGACAACGTTAAGGGGATAGATGGACAACAGCAGTATATTTGTAGCATAAAATGCAGGTGTGCTGGAAAAATTGGAGATACATGTTCAGGTACGTTATCAATTAAATTAAAATTCAATAAAATAAAACTAAATATTTTCAAAAATGAAGGAAAAACACACTTAATATTCAGTGTACAATATTGTACGAGTAGTTGTAGTTCTCCTTTCTTTAATACTGAAGTTACTTGTTAAACATAGGGTCAAAGGTCATGTTACAGAACCACGTCATGTCATCAAGGTCATACCTTTAATACAGAAGTTACCTGTTAAAAATTGGGTCAGGGTTCATTTCATGTCATCAAGGTCATCTCTTTGATAAGAAGTTACCTGTTAAACATTGGGTCAGAGTTCATTTCACGTCATCAAGGTCATCTCTTTGATAAGAAGTTATAAGAAGTTACCTGTTAAACATTGGGTCAGGGTTCATTTCACGTCATCAAGGTCATCTCTTTGATAAGAAGTTATAAGAAGTTACCTGTTAAACATTGGGTCAGGGTTCATGTTACAGAACCATGTCATGTCATCAAGGTCATTTACATCAAGGGTTGGAACCTTCCTCCACTTCTGGCACTTAACACTATCACACTGAATCCATGTAAAGTTTTCAACCTAAAACGACATATATATCATATCAATGTATCATATTAATGTATCATATCAAAGTGTTACATTGATTCCATGTCAAGTTTTCAACCTAAAACGACATATATATCATATCAATGTATCATATTAATGTATCATATCAAAGTGTTACATTGATTCCATGTCAAGTTTTCAACCTAAAATGACATGTGTATGTCATACCAATGTATCATACATGTAATCAAAGTGTCACATTGAATAAATGTGAAGTTTACAACCTAAAAAGACATATAATTATGTCATATCAATGTATCAGATCAAAGTTACAACTGAAAATGACATATGTCATATCAATGTATCATATCAATGTATCATATCAAAATATCACATTGTTATATCAGAGTGTTGTATCAAGGTGTTATAAGTATCAGTGTTATATCAGAGTGTTGTATCAAAGTGTTATAAGTTTCAGTGTTATATCAGAGTGTTGTATCAAAGTGTTATAAGTATCAGTGTTATATCAGAGTGTTGTATCAAAGTGTTATAAGTATCAAAGTGTTATATCAGAGTGTTGTATCAAAGTGTTATAAGTATCAGTGTTATATCAGAGTGTTGTATCAAAGTGCTATAAGTATCAGTGTTATATCAGAGTGTTGTATCAAGGTGTTATAAGTATCAGTGTTATATCAGAGTGTTGTATCAAAGTGTTATAAGTATCAGTGTTATATCAGAGTGTTGTATCATGGTGTTATAAGGATCAGTGTTATATCAGAGTGTTGTATCAAAGTGTTATAAGTATCAGTGTTATATCAGAGTGTTGTATCAAAGTGCTATAAGGATCAGTGTTATATCAGAGTGTTGTATCAAAGTGTTATAAGTATCAGTGTTATATCAGAGTGTTGTATTGAAGTGTTATAAGTATCAGTGTTATATCAGAGTGTTGTATCAAGGTGTTATAAGTATCAGTGTTATATCAGAGTGTTGTATCAAAGTGTTATAAGTTTCAGTGTTATATCAGAGTGTTGTATCAAAGTGTTATAAGTTTCAGTGTTATATCAGAGTGTTGTATCAAAGTGTTATAAGTATCAGTGTTATATCAGAGTGTTGTATCAAAGTGTTAGAAGTATCAAAGTGTTATATCAGAGTGTTGTATCAAAGTGTTATAAGTATCAGTGTTATATCAGAGTGTTGTATCAAAGTGCTATAAGTATCAGTGTTATATCAGAGTGTTGTATCAAGGTGTTATAAGTATCAGTGTTATATCAGAGTGTTGTATCAAGGTGTTATAAGTATCAGTGTTATATCAGAGTGTTGTATCAAAGTGCTATAAGTATCAGTGTTATATCAGAGTGTTGTATCAAAGTGTTATAAGTATCAGTGTTATATCAGAGTGTTGTATCAAAGTGTTATAAGTATAAGTGTTATATCAGAGTGTTGTATCATGGTGTTATAAGGATCAGTGTTATATAAGAGTGTTGTATCAAAGTGCTATAAGGATCAGTGTTATATCAGAGTGTTGTATCAAAGTGTTATAAGTATCAGTGTTATATCAGAGTGTTGTATTGAAGTGTTATAAGTATCAGTGTTATATCAGAGTGTTGTATCAAGGTGTTATAAGTATCAGTGTTATATCAGAGTGTTGTATCAAAGTGTTATAAGTATCAGTGTTATATCAGAGTGTTGTATCAAAGTGCTATAAGTATCAGTGTTATATCAGAGTGTTTTATCAAGGTGTTATAAGTATCAGTGTTATATCAGAGTGTTGTATCAAAGTGCTATAAGGATCAGTGTTATATCAGAGTGTTGTATCAAAGTGTTATAAGTATCAGTGTTATATCAGAGTGTTGTATCAAGGTGTTATAAGTATCAGTGTTATATCAGAGTGTTGTATCAAGGTGTTATAAGTATCAGTGTTATATCAGAGTGTTGTATCAAAGTGTTATAAGTTTCAGTGTTATATCAGAGTGTTGTATCAAAGTGTTATAAGTTTCAGTGTTATATCAGAGTGTTGTATCAAAGTGTTATAAGTATCAGTGTTATATCAGAGTGTTGTATCAAAGTGTTAGAAGTATCAAAGTGTTATATCAGAGTGTTGTATCAAAGTGTTATAAGTATCAGTGTTATATCAGAGTGTTGTATCAAAGTGCTATAAGTATCAGTGTTATATCAGAGTGTTGTATCAAGGTGTTATAAGTATCAGTGTTATATCAGAGTGTTGTATCAAGGTGTTATAAGTATCAGTGTTATATCAGAGTGTTGTATCAAAGTGCTATAAGTATCAGTGTTATATCAGAGTGTTGTATCAAAGTGTTATAAGTATCAGTGTTATATCAGAGTGTTGTATCAAAGTGTTATAAGTATCAGTGTTATATCAGAGTGTTGTATCATGGTGTTATAAGGATCAGTGTTATATAAGAGTGTTGTATCAAAGTGCTATAAGGATCAGTGTTATATCAGAGTGTTGTATCAAAGTGCTATAAGTATCAGTGTTATATCAGAGTGTTTTATCAAGGTGTTATAAGTATCAGTGTTATATCAGAGTGTTGTATCAAAGTGTTATAAGTATCAGTGTTATATCAGAGTGTTGTATCAAAGTGCTATAAGGATCAGTGTTATATCAGAGTGTTGTATCAAAGTGTTATAAGTATCAGTGTTATATCAGAGTGTTGTATCAAGGTGTTATAAGTATCAGTGTTATATCAGAGTGTTGTATCAAAGTGTTATAAGTTTCAGTGTTATATCAAAGTGTTGTATCAAAGTGTTATAAGTTTCAGTGTTATATCAGAGTGTTGTATCAAAGTGCTATAAGTATCAGTGTTATATCAGAGTGTTGTATTGAAGTGCTATAAGTATCAGTGTTATATCAGAGTGTTGTATTGAAGTGTTATAAGGATCAGTGTTATATAAGAGTGTTGTATTGAAGTGTTATATGTATCAAAGTGTTATATAAGAGTGTTGTATCAAAGTGTTATAAGTATCAGTGTTATATCAGAGTGTTGTATTGAAGTGTTATATGCATCAAAGTGTAATATCAGAGTTTGGTATCAAAGTGTCATATTAACATAAGCATCATCAGCATTAACGAGTCAGTCAAATGTTGTTATATCTATGTCTTAGCAATGTATCATACCAAAGCATCATATCAAACTACCATATCAATGTATCATATCAAAGTATTATATCAAAGTGTCATATCAAAATATCATATCAAAGATCCAATTAAATTTCCACATTTTCACAGTTCGTTCTGTAAATTTTGATCTGGGAAGCTCCCTTGAGCTCTGATTCATCAGTAACCTATGATTTAATTGTTTCAATCACACACACTGAACGTACATACATAATATATATATAGTATATAATTTGTATGAAATTGTTAAAAACCTGGTGCTTTTGATCAGACAAGGGATGAGCATCTGCTGGCTGGCTGAGTGAATTTAGATGTGAGCTGTCCATTTCAAAGCATTCTAGTATCTGGAAAATATTTACACACATCTTCACAAGTCAAGGTAATTTATTGATTCCTTACAAATCAATAACCCTTGAATTGTGAAAATGATATATGAAGATGATATATACAATGTATAATATGTACAATGTATTATCTATAGACCTACAAACTAGTTTTTTTACAATGTAGTTATAGGCTTTAGCTCAGTGTTCATCACTAAATGTACAGTTCAGATGGTTAGACTTGTGATTAATGCAAGTATAACTTCCATTGGGTGGTTCATAACACACATATCCTCCTCCTCACAATACATGACACACACATCCCCTCCCCACAATTCATGACACATACATCCCACTCTCCACAATTCATAACACACACATCCACCTCTCCACATTTCATAACACACACATCCACCTCCCACAATACGTAGCACAAACATCCCCCTCCCCACAATTCATGACACACACATCCCCCTCTCCACAATGCATAACACACACATCCACCTCCCTACAATTCATGACACATACATCCCCCTCTCCACAATTCATGACACACACATCCACCTCTCCACAATTCATAATACACACATCCACCTCTCCACAATTCATAACACACACATCCACCTCCCCACAATGCATAACACACACATCCACCTCCCCACAATTCATAACACACACATCCTCCCTCTCCACAATTCATGACACACACATCCACCTCTCCACAATTCATAACACACACATCCCCCTTCCCACAATTCATAACACACATATCCCCCTCTCCATAATTCATAACACACATATCACCCCTCCCTATGATTCATAACACACACATCCCCCCTCTCCATGTTTCACAAAGTGTAATGCTGGTACAAAGCATTGGAGTTCATATATATATTCCTCAGTATTTTTCAAAAAATGAAAATCATGACAGCCTGACATTCGTTTACAATATGCCCTGTAACAGATTTGTTCACAAAGTGTTTTAATTGATTTATCAGTGATTTCTACTACCAGTGAATCCTGGTCCCTTTCGGACCCCTCTACAGGTGAAATATTTTCCCTTCAGTTTTGGTAAGACTTCTAAACTGAAAAAAATATGATGAAAATTTACAAATTTACCTACTTTTGGCAAGCAATTGTTATCATTTGTCACCTTTAGCTCCACTGGTAGGATACTAAATATGGGGATAAATGGAACCCCCCCCCCCCCCCCCCCCCCCCCCGTAGAAGGGACTGGGTCACTGAGCTGAAAAATGGTGCAAGGCAATAATAATGAGCCAAATTCAACAAGTCATAAAATCAAAGAGACATGCAACAAAATACTGGATGTAGGGAGGTAAGATATTATAAGATATTAATATTTTATTAGTTTTGTGGTTTCATGTTTACATTTTTCACATTATGTGATGTCACTCATTTTTATGACAAACATATGACAAGGTATTGTGGCAGGGCTCAAAATAATTGATGGTCCGATGATCCAGGGCCACTTAATGATTTGTTAAAAGCATGTGCCCTTAGGGCTAGTTAATTAATCTCAATAATTATCAAAATTCCTCAGCAAGTGGAATAGTATATATTACCATGTATACTCGCCTATAAGTCGGTTTTTTGGGAGTCAAATTTTGGTCCAAATCTCTATGTCTGACTTATAGGCGAGTTTTATGAAGATGAAAAATAGTATTTAAGATCTAATTAAGTGTTTTATACATTCTTTAAATGACTTACATAGCGGTAACTAATTCTATCGTTTATCGATAAGATGGAATTGCAAATCCGTCTGAATATTGATAGTTCTGACAAACTTATTTTTACAAGAATAATAAAGAGAAAATTTATAACAGAATTACTGACTCTCTTAAAATTCAACTGATGGAAAATAAATTGTACATTATGTTTGCAATTTTCTTGAAGCGTGTGCCACTAAGAAAACATGAGGTCTCAATGCTCAGAGATGAGCTGGAGACGATAATTGTTACATAAACAAGGAAAAGATTAATCAAAATACCATAAGTGGCAATGATTGGTTAAAGTACACAAGAGCAGTTATGGCTTGGGTGTTGAGCACTTCATAATTATCTACCTCTCATATTTTATGACATTATTCATGTCAGGTATTTTAAAACTTTATTATATTCTACATCACCATGCCGAAGAGACAGAGATCTGCATATGGTTGCAAGACAATAACTATGGATGCTTTTATTTTCATTCATGAAATAAAAATCTAAATCTAATATATTTTACTTTTATTGGCATAGTTACAAAGAACATGAACTGTGTAAGATATTGGTAGAAAAAAAGATCAAGATCGGTGTTCAAAATATATGTTAGACAAGGGATATAACTCTAAAACTAAAACATGGATGAAGTGGAGAAGGTTTATTGAGTTGTTAAACATGTGTGAATAATGATTTCAGCAATGATATGAATTTGAATTGTTAAAAAACCCACAAAGTATGGTGTCATTGCACAAAACAGAATTTGAAATAAGGCAAAACCAGAAGAACTTTGATTTAAAATTGATGACCAACTCTGGCAAAAAATTGTACCAACTTCTGGTTGGGTCAATGGCAAATCCCTCTAAATTAACCTCAAAAAATTTAACCGACTTATAGCGCAGATTGACTTATAAGCGAGTATATACGGTAGATGCGTGTTCGAGTAGCTTTGTCTTTTTATTGCAAACACTTTTTAATAGTTTGTTAAGTTGTACTACGAAGTAGCACAATGTAGATAAACTCACGAATATCTCGTAGGATGAATTGTCTTTAAGTCAAGTATATAATTAGCCATCCTTGTATGATCCCTTTATACTTTACACAAAGGTACGATGCAAAATTGTTTTGTCTACAAATATGGGCATTATTGTCTTAGCCATTGTGGGCTTATGCTGTCTGTCACTGGGGGATTTTTTGGTCTGCCAGTATGGGCATACTGTCTTAGCCATTGTGGGCTTATGCTGTCTGTCACTGTGAGAATTTTCTTCTATCATTGTTAGATAACCCTTATTAAAATGCAAAGTTTGCTGCAAATGTGCTGCAACGTTGCCACAAGTTTGTGGCAAACAAATCAGTGTGCCAGAACTGTGTGCCAGAAGTATGCAGCTAGTGCCACTAGCAGCACACAGTGTGCCAGAAGTCGCACAGTGTGCCAGAAGTGCACCACAACTTTTCCTGTAAGATTTAAAATCAAAACAGCATGCCAGAAGTTCACCACCAGTTTTCTAGTGTTAATGTAGAGCCCTGAGGTACATGAATTTTAACATATGAATAATGATTACTAACATGTAAAAGGTTAGATGTGTATTCATAAGTTAAAACCCAAGCACCTGTTCCTGTGTGAAGGGACAGTTAAAGTAACCATTAAAATTTAAGTTGATAGCCAAGTGACCAGTGAATAAATATTTTTTTCTAGCCCTTCTGTATACACAGTGTATAGTACTACTAGGCCTGCACTAAATAAACATAACGACAGTGCAAGAAAAGGGGGGGGTTGAACACAGACTATCTGAGATTATTCTGTAATAAATATGTTGGAATATTTACACTGACAAGAGAGGGTACTTTATAATTACTATTAAAATACCTCATGTGTGCTTAGCTTACTTACTAAACCTTAGATAATGGAGATCTACGAAAATCACGTTTCATAGCAGACGCCTTTCGTTTTCTCTTTAGTCTCCAATAAATGCTGCACATCTATTTAGTTTGTTTTACCAGCAAGTATATTTCAAAACTAAAAAATCAAGACAAAAAGAGAACAAATTTATTCTGGAGAACGTTTTGAAAATTAATGACAAATTTATTTCGAATTTTAATCAGGTAAAACTTTTCTCTTAGAGACTATACGAACGTAAACATATGTAAGGGTTAGATATGCGTTTGAATGGGAGAAGTGAGAGTGTAATCATGTCAAGCGCATGAGAGATTAAACAAACACTCGCCATTATCGTCAGAAATTTACAGCAGGTGTTTACATCGTTTTTACGTGTGTCCAGGAAAACTGTGTCACGCACATGTAAGTTTCAAAAACCATTTGTGACAACTGTCAATGTAGATTAAGTGAAAGTAAATCTGGAGTGGGTGTAAATACACTAAGAAGAGATGAAATGAAGCTGGGCTTCAACAAGATATAACTGAACACTGCTGCAATCATTCATAATGCAATATTTACAGAAATGGGTCGAAAAATGGTGCATACATTTAACACACGGTATGAATGTCATTGAATTCCTGGAAGGTGTTGTCTGTCAGTTATTCAAATCCGTGTCCGTTACCGAAACACGACCTCCAATCAAAAGAAAACGTGAAATGTTTGAGTTTACAGTAGTAGGGAATAGATGTGTATCATTAAAGTAAGTGAAATTCGCTAATGAGCTTACTCCATAATATCTGTGTGTTACTATTTGACTTCGCTATTTTCTTTGTTTTTTGACATGGAAATAATTCAAAATCTTTCTATATAATAAAAACAATCACAAAGCAAGACGGTTCATTATGGTCAACAGGATTCAAACATGTGCATGTATTGCTTTATATATGACTTTCGGTAGTTAGAGGGTTTGATTGTTAATGTCAGATAGTTTAGTTGGTAGAACACCTGACTAAAAATATAGGGAGTCCGGTTTGAAACCCTGTCAGGTCTGATTAAATATTCAGGGATTTGGGTTCGAATTCCAATCTGGTATTTTACATTTTCTTTAGGGATCCTAGTATAGATTATTGGATGGGAATATCAGCCCATTTTCTCATTTATAATTAATTCAACTTTGACTTATTATAATGGCATAGTTATTTCAATCACAGGTTATGTTATAAATTTACATTTAATTTAGAAGTTTACATCAAAAGTTTACATTTAATGAATATCAGTTTACATGGTAAGTTTACATTGTAGGTTTACAATATCAGTGTACATAGTAAGAAAAGGACAACTTTCTCAACAGTCTGTTTGATAATAAGATTAAAATATGAAATCAATGTAAATATTGCTTAAAATACAAAAATCACTCTGATTTAGAAAAAAAGTTAAAACATGAAATCAATGTAAATTTTGCACTGATTTTTTTTACTCTTTTGTGTCTGAATACAGGTCCCATAGGTTACCAAATTTTCCCAGTTGAAATTGTTCTTCTTTCCTAATTTCTGTTGTTGTTTTTATTAAATTGAATTTTTCACATACAACATACTTTGATGTGCTGACCTATGACCTTAAGAAAGAGAAAAGTTACAGATGTAGAATTATGACATCATCATGCTCCTAGCAAATTAATTCAGAATTACTTATTGTATTTTACATACCAAATAACATTAATTATAACTTATTGATTTTTCCCAACTTGATAAAAATGTTGATTTTTCTCAATCATAAAGGTCCAGGCCCCTTTTGAAAAAAGTCGAAAAATTACCGTGGTTCTTGAAATAGTCACAGAAGTCGGGTAAATCATGAAATCAATGTAAATTTTATTGCTTAAAAAATATATCCAATTTAGAAAAAGGTTAAAACATAAAATCTATGTAAATATTGTTTAAAATAGACACCGATGAAATTACATGTTTGTTAGTAATATTTCAATTCAATACATTTGTGGGGGGAAAAAAGCCAATTGTATTTAATGGAAATTTAAAGCATTTGAGGGATCAATATGCTTAATGATAGGATGTGAATTTTTACATTATATTATGCAATTCAGTAATCATGCACTTTTGAAGAAATATTAGCCCATAGATTTGTGGAATTGGACAAATCAGATAATATGAAAATAGGAAAAAAAAAACCAGGAACCAATGGGAGGCCAGCGTATAGTAGCTGAATTTGTTCATTTTGCACTACCCGACCTTCTCCTGTCTCTTCATAACAAGACGCCAAAAAATCAAATCATATAGTGGGGATCTGAGTGATATCTGTCGATGTTGTTATGTGATATCAGTGTAGGAATTGTCCTTTTTTGCTTGACGTGGCCCAGATAAGGTAATTTAAATGCACTTTGTTGACACATTGGTATGAACAGTTCCAGTCTGGTATTGATTCTGACACCCTTTGTTTACGCCTAATTAACTCCAATAAATGACCAGCATGTTAGATTACCTCTGTTTGCATGCTGTAAGAAATTCTAGAATTTATTTGAATTGGTAAAGAAAGAGCTTTCATAACTAATTTTTTTTTAAATTGATTTATTTCTTGATTTTCAATATGAAGTTAAAAATATTATCAAATTTGTCTCTTATGGATGTATAAATTAAATTTTTGATTTTTATCAGAGCTCTTCAGTATGGGAGGTAGATACAGTGTCTTGAAATCGAACTAACTCAATCCTATCCATTCATATCGAATGTGAACTTCTCCAGCCATTTTAGTCAGGTTTTAAATGGATGAATTGTAACCATGGTCACATGTCTTTTTCTTTTTTTTTTTTTAAACGTGCTACCTTCTGATTGGCTGTTGTTTTGCATTTGCTGACTTTTTTCGAGTTTATAGGGTAGATGGCAGCACAATCTTTCTTGTTCTGTGTGTGTTACTGAAAGTAAAGGGATATCCTTAATTTGAAATGTGAGTATATTTTCATATTGGAGATAACAAAGAAATAAATTTTCTTATTTGACCGAATATTGTGTACAAAAAAATTGTAATTCCAGTCTATTTTAACAAGTTGTAGTGTATGTGTTTGGCGATATCGCCTTGAGTTCCCTGATATTTCCCAGGGTTCCCTTCTCAAGATTTCCCGTTATTTTCTAAAATTTACTGCCATTTCTTCGAGAAATTTTTATTTCCTAAGGCTCAAGGGAGCTTTTTGTGATCAAAACTTTCTGTCATCCGTTGTTGGTGTTCTTGTCATCAGCATCATCATTAACGTTTTTGGATTTTCTATCAACCGGGACAGAATGATAAAATTTTGCTATATAATTTGCTCTAGGTGTTAATAAAATCGCAAATAAAATTTCGAGTACATTTTTTAAAAATTAAAACTTCATCTCAATATTATTATTGTTTAACTTGAAAATTTTTCACTCATATGGAGACGTCACTGTTGCCAGTGAAAGGCTGCAAAATTTAGGCCTATGCTCTGCGCTAATGGCCTTTGAGCAGGGAGGGATCTTTATCGTGCCACATCTGCTGTGACAAGGGGCCTCAGTTTTTGTGGTCTCATCCGAAGGACCACCCTATTTGGGCACCTCTTACGACAAGTGAAGGGTACTGAGGATCTGTTCTAACAACCCTGATCTCCACAGGGCCCCAAGATTAGATGTATATATAGAACACTGTAGCAGCAACTGTTGGATTAGACCTTTACTTTGACATACTTAAAGGTTATCACACAAAATTTGTACAAAAATAGATTTCTGATGAATAAAATACTATCTTTTGTGTTTAATACATATATAATATATGTGCTAGTGGACAGGGTTTTTATTTAAGACTAAAAGTTTGCTATCATTCATGGTATGTAGAAGTTGTTCATCTGCTTTGAATAATTGCTTGAGAAATGGAATTCTCTTTTCATGTTTCATTGGGCCTGAGCAAGGTTTGTTAATTATGCAATGTTAAATGACAACTGGTAGTTTGGTCTCCATTAATTGAATCAGAAAAGGTTTAAGTAAAGGCTGACATTTTTTATTTCATGTTTATATTTTATAGAAATTGAAGTTAAACGAATGTCATCTTGCAGTGTGTAAAATCAGAAGAACGGGGAAATGACATATGAATACAGCTTGTCTTGTAATAAAGTATTAGTCCATGCAAAAAAAAAATCAAAAGGTGCAAGATTTTACTCCTTGCTACATTTGATTTTGGCTGCCTAATGTGTGATTTAGATAGGAGGGAATGTGTTAAAGCAATTTTTGTCAGTACACACACACACACACACACACATGTGTATATATATATATATATATATATATGACATTTACAATGATTGGATGACACCTTCATAACTTTACACACACACACACACACACACACACACACATATGTATATTTGATAACAAGATTTGACCATCTTCATTGATTTATATAAGAAATGAATGTCTTGGCTGTTTTGAGACATCGAGGTCAATGCTCACACAAAAATAGATTTAAATGAAATCATGACCAACAAGTTTGTCTGGTAGTGTATAGTACTTCATGCAGTTTATTTAATTGATTATATATGTCAAATGATTATTGTTCAAGATTACTATACAATTCCTACTGTGCAGATAAGACTATTTTGAAATAATGTGAAGATGTAACAAACAATTCTACATTTTATGATATTAATATCTAGAAAAACGAGCTCCAGATAACATTATGATATTCAAGTTTTTTCAAAAAGATGTTACAGTGATGACTCAATTTAGGCATGTACTGTAGCTATGGTGGTGAAATTTGATTTAAAATATAAAAAAACCATGAAAGGCATACTTCATATTGAAAAATAAATAAAGCACAAAGTTAGAAGCTGTAATTGAACAAGTAAGTGTTGAGTATGTGGTTCAACTCTGAAAAGACCAAGTGATACCGTAAAGTCTATTGTAGAGTGTTTTGTTAAAAAAGAGAAATGGAAAAGCATATTAGGGTGAAATTTGAAAAGTAATGGCTTAAGATTATGACAGTTGAAAACCTTTTTAATAATTTACCTTATTTCTAATGGAGAAAGTTTTTGTCAAAAGTGCCAGGGGGAGAAATGAAAACCCCTACAGGACTCAAATTCCTGATCATCAGCCTGAAGTATTTACCCACTGGGCTGTAAATTATTTAGACGATGAGCTATAATAAAGAATTTATGATTGACATTTATGTATTTGTGTTTCGAGATAAGTCAGCCATTATGATGCGACATTATTCCTCCTTAACACATATTGAATTTAATTTTTTGTTTTGTCAGTTCACCCAGAGCATATTTAAATTCCAAATAACCATTGAGAGAGAGAGAGAGAGATCATTGAGGAAACAGGGGAAGAGAATCCTCTAAATTAAGCAGTGCTCAACAGGGTGATGACTTAATGAAAATTTGAAAACTGTTTTCACACTGCATAAATGTAACAGAATATTTGTTAAAAAGTTCATACATAATATGATATGCAAATTTATGCAAATTTGCCTGCCGAAAATGTGTTGAATTCATCACCTTTTGCCTGTTAGTTGTCAGACTGATGCATTAACAGGAATAACTGATCGGGTTTGTCATTTTAATTTAACATCACCTTTTCTTGTTTAAAACGTTTGATGCATATTCAGATTAAGGAGGGAAAGGTAAAGTCCTTGTTGTTTTGTGTGAAGAAATAAGTCCGTATCGTTTACAATGTTTGTCTTTCTTTTTCTCCTTTTTTCTCTCTTTTTGTATATTCTCTTTTGCTGCTGTGTTCTCTTTCTCTCTTATTTATTTTTTCTTTCCTTACTCTCTTCTCTCTCTCTCTCTCTCTCTCTCTCTCTCTCTCTCTCTCTCTCATGAACTATGAGGATATTTTTGTTTTAGCAATGCAAATATGCAGATTTTTTTTCTTTCATTTCCATACAGAATTAACATAAAAGTATTCATTCTCAGCAGTCCTGTGGAACCGTTGTAACTGTGTACACCTGTAATTATAGATAATAAATGTGTACACCTGTAATTATAAATAGTAAATGTGTACACCTGTAATTATAGATAGTAAATGTGTACACCTGTAATTATAGATAGTAAATGTGTACACCAGTAGTAGTTATTTAATTAATTTAGAGTGTTGGACATCGATTGTACTCTAGTATTTATGATGAACAGCAATCAAGGAAACATATATGGAGGCATTGTTCTCGGTGATGTTATGAATATTAGCAGCTAACCTACAAAAGGAAAAGAAACTTACATGCTTGTAAATAATCTAGAAATTCAATATTTACCTGAGAACAATCACAGTGTCTTTTGATTGTGCATGCTTTTACATTAAATGAACGTGATCTGCTTTTTCATTGTAATTGTGCTAGATAAGCCATTATCAGTTTTGAGATATTTATTTGTTGAAATTGTTACATCTAATATTTTAGCTGTGTAAGACAATCAATGCCCAGAAAAGTACACTGGCCAGTTGTAAAGAGTTGTTATGTGGAGGATGTTTTAAAGAATTTCAAGGTCATCAGTTCTGAATGTGTCTTACTTGGTAATGAATTGTGTGTTTAGATTTGCAGTGCTGCTTTACATACAATACAATTAAGTTGAGGAGTTTTGTAAAATTCTTAGTCTGAGTTGTAAGTTCTGTTGTAAAACACGTCCCTATATGTTCTCCAAAATCAAAACATGCAAATCATTTGAAAAAGAAGAAAGTACAAATTTAAAAAAAAAAAAAAAACAACAGCAGATTGATAAAATGGCCCCAGTTTTGACATTGTATGTTTCAGAAGTCTGTTTTCTTCATGTTATAATCTCTGAAGATTTCACATAAATTTTCATGTTTTAGACTGGACCCTTACTGTTGTTTGTTTGAGGATTATATCAGAGTTATTGCAGTACTAGTGTTTGTTTGAGGATTATATCTGTGTTATTGCAGTACTAGTGTTTGTTTGAGGATTATATCAGAGTTATTGCAGTACTAATGTTTGTTTGAGGATTATATCAGAGTTATTGCAGCACTTGTGTTTGTTTGAGGATTATATCTGTTATTGCAGTACTAGTGTGTGTTTGAGGATTATATCTGTGTTATTGCAGTACTAGTGTGTGTTTGAGGATTATATCACAGTTATTGCAGTACTAGTGTTTGTTTGAGGATTATATATGTGTTATTGCAGTACTAGTGTGTGTTTGAGGATTATATATGTGTTATTGCAGCACTAGTGTTTGTTTGAGGATTAGGTCTGTGTTATTGCAGTACTAGTGTGTGTTTGAGGATTAGGTCTGTGTTATTGCAGTACTAGTGTTTGTTTGAGGATTATATCACAGTTATTGCAGTACTAGTGTTTGTTTGAGGATTATATATGTGTTATTGCAGCACTAGTGTTTGTTTGAGGATTATATCTGTGTTATTGCAGTACTAGTGTTTGTTTGAGGATTATATCTGTGTTATTGCAGTACTAGTGTTTGTTTGAGGATTATATCTGTGTTATGGCAGTACTAGTGTTTGTTTGAGGATTATATCAGAGTTATTGCAGTACTAGTGTTTGTTTGAGGATTATATCTGTGTTATTGCAGTACTAGTGTTTGTTTGAGGATTATATCAGAGTTATTGCAGTACTAGTGTTTGTTTGAGGATTATATCAGAGTTATTGCAGCACTTGTGTTTGTTTGAGGATTATATCTGTTATTGCAGTACTAGTGTGTGTTTGAGGATTATATCTGTGTTATTGCAGTACTAGTGTGTGTTTGAGGATTATATCACAGTTATTGCAGTACTAGTGTTTGTTTGAGGATTATATATGTGTTATTGCAGTACTAGTGTGTGTTTGAGGATTATATATGTGTTATTGCAGCACTAGTGTTTGTTTGAGGATTAGGTCTGTGTTATTGCAGTACTAGTGTGTGTTTGAGGATTAGGTCTGTGTTATTGCAGTACTAGTGTTTGTTTGAGGATTATATCACAGTTATTGCAGTACTAGTGTTTGTTTGAGGATTATATATGTGTTATTGCAGCACTAGTGTTTGTTTGAGGATTATATCTGTGTTATTGCAGTACTAGTGTTTGTTTGAGGATTATATCTGTGTTATTGCAGTACTAGTGTTTGTTTGAGGATTATATCTGTGTTATGGCAGTACTAGTGTTTGTTTGAGGATTATATCAGAGTTATTGCAGTACTAGTGTTTGTTTGAGGATTATATATGTGTTATTGCAGTACTAGTGTTTGTTTGAGGATTATATATGTGTTATTGCAGCACTAGTGTTTGTTTGAGGATTATATCTGTTATTGCAGTACTAGTGTGTGTTTGAGGATTATATCACAGTTATTGCAGTACTAGTGTTTGTTTGAGGATTATATATGTGTTATTGCAGTACTAGTGTTTGTTTGAGGATTATATCTGTGTTATTGCAGTACTAGTGTTTGTTTGAGGATTATATATGTGTTATTGCAGTACTAGTGTGTGTTTGAGGATTATATCTGTGTTATTGCAGTAGTAGTGTTTGTTTGAGGATTATATCAGAGTTATTGCAGCACTAGTGTTTGTTTGAGGATTATATCACAGTTATTGCAGTACTAGTGTTTGTTTGAGGATTACATCTGTGTTATTGCAGTACTAGTGTTTATTTGAGGATTATATCTGTGTTACTGCAGTACTAGTGTTTGTTTGAGGATTATATCTGTATTATTGCAGCACTAGTGTTTGTTTGAGGATTATATCTGTGTTATTGCAGTACTAGTGTGTGTTTGAGGATTATATCAGAGTTATGGCAGTACTAGTGTTTGTTTGAGGATTATATCACTGTTACTGCAGTACTAGTGTGTGTTTGAGGATTATATCTGTGTTATTGCAGTACTAGTGTTTGTTTGAGGATTATATCTGTGTTATTGCAGTACTGTTGTTTGTTTGAGGATTATATCTGTGTTATTGCAGTACTAGTGTTTGTTTGAGGATTATATCTGTGTTATTGCAGTACTAGTGTTTGTTTGAGGATTATATCACAGTTATTGCAGTACTAGTGTTTGTTTGAGGATTATATCTGTGTTATTGCAGTACTAGTGTTTATTTGAGGATTATATCTGTTATTGCAGTACTAGTGTTTGCTTGAGGATTATATCTGTGTTATTGCAGTACTAATGTTTGTTTGAGGATTATATATGTGTTATTGCAGTACTAGTGTGTGTTTGAGGATTATATCTGTGTTATTGCAGTACTAGTGTTTATTTGAGGATTATATCTGTGTTATTGCAGTACTAGTGTTTGTTTGAGGATTATGTCTGTGTTATTGCAGTACTAGTGTGCGTTTGAGGATTAGGTCTGTGTTATTGCAGTACTAGTGTTTATTTGAGGATTATATCAGAGTTATTGCAGTACTAGTGTGTGTTTGAGGATTATATCTGTGTTATTGCAGTACTAGTGTGTGTTTGAGGATTATATCACAGATATTGCAGTACTAGTGTTTGTTTGAGGATTATATCACAGTTATTGCAGTACTAGTGTTTCCTTGAGGATTATATCTGTGTTATTGCAGTACTAGTGTTTGTTTGAGGATTATATCTGTGTTATTGCAGTACTAGTGTTTGTTTGAGGATTATATCTGTGTTATTGCAGTACTAGTGTTTGTTTGAGGATTATATCACAGTTATTGCAGTACTAGTGTTTGTTTGAGGATTATATCTGTGTTACTGCAGTACTAGTGTTTGTTTGAGGATTATATCACAGTTATTGCAGTACTAGTGTTTGTTTGAGGATTATATCTGTGTTATTGCAGTACTAGTGTTTGTTTGAGGATTATATCAGAGTTATTGCAGTACTAGTGTTTGTTTGAGGATTATATCTGTGTTACTGCAGTACTAGTGTTTGTTTGAGGATTATATCACAGTTATTGCAGTACTAGTGTTTGTTTGAGGATTATATCACTGTTACTGCAGTACTAGTGTGTGTTTGAGGATTATAACTGTGTTATTGCAGTACTAGTGTTTGTTTGAGGATTATATCACAGTTATTGCAGCACTAGTGTTTGTTTGAGGATTATATCTGTGTTATTGCAGCACTAGTGTTTGTTTGAGGATTATATCTGTGTTACTGCAGTACTAGTGTTTGTTTGAGGATTATATATGTGTTATTGCAGTACTAGTGTTTGTTTGAGGATTATATCTGTGTTATTGCAGCACTAGTGTTTGTTTGAGGATTATATCACAGTTATTGCAGCACTAGTGTTTGTTTGAGGATTATATATGTGTTATTGCAGTACTAGTGTGTGTTTGAGGATTATATCAGAGTTATTGCAGTACTAATGTTTGTTTGAGGATTATATCAGAGTTATTGCAGCACTTGTGTTTGTTTGAGGATTATATCTGTTATTGCAGTACTAGTGTGTGTTTGAGGATTATATCTGTGTTATGGCAGTACTAGTGTTTGTTTGAGGATTATATCAGAGTTATTGCAGCACTTGTGTTTGTTTGAGGATTATATCTGTGTTATGGCAGTACTAGTGTTTGTTTGAGGATTATATCAGAGTTATTGCAGTACTAGTGTTTGTTTGAGGATTATATATGTGTTATTGCAGTACTAGTGTTTGTTTGAGGATTATATATGTGTTATTGCAGCACTAGTGTTTGTTTGAGGATTATATCTGTTATTGCAGTACTAGTGTGTGTTTGAGGATTATATCACAGTTATTGCAGTACTAGTGTTTGTTTGAGGATTATATATGTGTTATTGCAGTACTAGTGTTTGTTTGAGGATTATATCTGTGTTATTGCAGTACTAGTGTTTGTTTGAGGATTATATATGTGTTATTGCAGTACTAGTGTGTGTTTGAGGATTATATCTGTGTTATTGCAGTAGTAGTGTTTGTTTGAGGATTATATCAGAGTTATTGCAGCACTAGTGTTTGTTTGAGGATTATATCACAGTTATTGCAGTACTAGTGTATGTTTGAGGATTACATCTGTGTTATTGCAGTACTAGTGTTTATTTGAGGATTATATCTGTGTTACTGCAGTACTAGTGTTTGTTTGAGGATTATATCTGTATTATTGCAGCACTAGTGTTTGTTTGAGGATTATATCTGTGTTATTGCAGTACTAGTGTGTGTTTGAGGATTATATCAGAGTTATGGCAGTACTAGTGTTTGTTTGAGGATTATATCACTGTTACTGCAGTACTAGTGTGTGTTTGAGGATTATATCTGTGTTATTGCAGTACTAGTGTTTGTTTGAGGATTATATCTGTGTTATTGCAGTACTGTTGTTTGTTTGAGGATTATATCTGTGTTATTGCAGTACTAGTGTTTGTTTGAGGATTATATCTGTGTTATTGCAGTACTAGTGTTTGTTTGAGGATTATATCACAGTTATTGCAGTACTAGTGTTTGTTTGAGGATTATATCTGTGTTATTGCAGTACTAGTGTTTATTTGAGGATTATATCTGTTATTGCAGTACTAGTGTTTGCTTGAGGATTATATCTGTGTTATTGCAGTACTAATGTTTGTTTGAGGATTATATATGTGTTATTGCAGTACTAGTGTGTGTTTGAGGATTATATCTGTGTTATTGCAGTACTAGTGTTTATTTGAGGATTATATCTGTGTTATTGCAGTACTAGTGTTTGTTTGAGGATTATGTCTGTGTTATTGCAGTACTAGTGTGCGTTTGAGGATTAGGTCTGTGTTATTGCAGTACTAGTGTTTATTTGAGGATTATATCAGAGTTATTGCAGTACTAGTGTTTGTTTGAGGATTATATCTGTGTTATTGCAGTACTAGTGTGCGTTTGAGGATTATATCACAGATATTGCAGTACTAGTGTTTGTTTGACGATTATATCACAGTTATTGCAGTACTAGTGTTTGCTTGAGGATTATATCTGTGTTATTGCAGTACTAGTGTTTGTTTGAGGATTATATCTGTGTTATTGCAGTACTAGTGTTTGTTTGAGGATTATATCTGTGTTATTGCAGTACTAGTGTTTGTTTGAGGATTATATCAGAGTTATTGCAGTACTAGTGTTTGTTTGAGGATTATATCTGTGTTTCTGCAGTACTAGTGTTTGTTTGAGGATTATATCTGTGTTATTGCAGTACTAGTGTTTGTTTGAGGATTATATCTGTGTTATTGCAATACTAGTGTTTGTTTGAGGATTATATCAGAGTTATTGCAGTACTAGTGTTTGTTTGAGGATTATATCTGTGTTACTGCAGTACTACTGTTTGTTTGAGGATTATATCACAGTTATTGCAGTACTAGTGTTTGTTTGAGGATTATATCACTGTTACTGCAGTACTTGTGTGTGTTTGAGGATTATAACTGTGTTATTGCAGTACTAGTGTTTGTTTGAGGATTATATCACAGTTATTGCAGCACTAGTGTTTGTTTGAGGATTATATCACAGTTATTGCAGCACTAGTGTTTGTTTGAGGATTATATCTGTGTTACTGCAGTACTAGTGTTTGTTTGAGGATTATATATGTGTTATTGCAGTACTAGTGTTTGTTTGAGGATTATATCTGTGTTATTGCAGCACTAGTGTTTGTTTGAGGATTATATCACAGTTATTGCAGCACTTGTGTTTGTTTCAGGATTATATCTGTTATTGCAGTACTAGTGTGTGTTTGAGGATTATATCTGTGTTATGGCAGTACTAGTGTTTGTTTGAGGATTATATCAGAGTTATTGCAGCACTTGTGTTTGTTTGAGGATTATATCTGTGTTATTGCAGTACTAGTGTTTGTTTGAGGATTATATCACAGTTATTGCAGTACTAGTGTGTGTTTTAGGATTATGTGTGTGTTATTGTAGTACTAGTGTTTGTTTGAGGATTATATCACAGTTATTGCAGTACTAGTGTTTGTTTGAGGATTATATCTGTGTTATTGCAGTACTAGTGTTTGTTTGAGGATTATATCTGTGTTATTGCAGCACTAGTGTTTGTTTGAGGATTATATCAGAGTTATTGCAGTACTAGTGTTTGTTTGAGGATTATATCACAGTTATTGCAGTACTAGTGTTTGTTTGAGGATTATATCTGTGTTATTGCAGTACTAGTGTTTGTTTGAGGATTATATCAGAGTTATTGCAGTACTAGTGTTTGCTTGAGGATTATATCTGTGTTATTGCAGCACTAGTGTTTGTTTGAGGATTATATCACAGTTATTGCAGTACTAGTGTTTTTGTGAGGATTATATCTGTGTTATTGCAGTACTAGTGTTTGTTTGAGGATTATATCTGTGTTATTGCAGTACTAGTGTTTTTGTGAGGATTATGTCTGTGTTATGGCAGTACTAGTGTGTGTTTGAGGATTATATCTGTGTTATTGCAGTACTAGTGTTTGTTTGAGGATTATATTTGTGTTACTGCAGTACTAGTGTTTTTGTGAGGATTATGTCTGTGTTATGGCAGTACTAGTGTTTGTTTGAGGTTTATATCACAGTTATTGCAGTACTAGTGTTTGTTTGAGGATTATATCAGAGTTATTGCAGTACTAGTTTTTGTTTGAGGATTATATCTGTGTTATTGCAGTACTAGTGTTTGTTTGAGGATTATATCTGTATTATTGCAGTACTAGTGTTTGTTTGAGGATTAGGTCTGTGTTATGGCAGTACTAGTGTTTGTTTGAGGATTATATCTGTGTTATTGCAGTACTAGTGTTTGTTTGAGGATTATATCTGTATTATTGCAGTACTAGTGTTTGTTTGAGGATTAGGTCTGTGTTATGGCAGTACTAGTGTGTGTTTGAGGATTATATCTGTGTTATTGCAGTACTAGTGTTTGTTTGAGGATTATATCTGTGTTATTGCAGTACTAGTGTTTGTTTGAGGATTATATCAGAGTTATTGCAGTACTAGTGTTTGTTTGAGGATTATATCTGTGTTACTGCAGTACTAGTGTTTGTTTGAGGATTATATCTGTGTTATTGCAGTACTAGTGTTTGTTTGAGGATTATATCTGTGTTATGGCAGTACTAGTGTTTGTTTGAGGATTATATCAGAGTTATTGCAGCACTTGTGTTTGTTTGAGGATTATATCTGTGTTATGGCAGTACTAGTGTTTGTTTGAGGATTATATCAGAGTTATTGCAGTACTAGTGTTTGTTTGAGGATTATATATGTGTTATTGCAGTACTAGTGTTTGTTTGAGGATTATATATGTGTTATTGCAGCACTAGTGTTTGTTTGAGGATTATATCTGTTATTGCAGTACTAGTGTGTGTTTGAGGATTATATCACAGTTATTGCAGTACTAGTGTTTGTTTGAGGATTATATATGTGTTATTGCAGTACTAGTGTTTGTTTGAGGATTATATCTGTGTTATTGCAGTACTAGTGTTTGTTTGAGGATTATATATGTGTTATTGCAGTACTAGTGTGTGTTTGAGGATTATATCTGTGTTATTGCAGTAGTAGTGTGTGTTTGAGGATTATATCAGAGTTATGGCAGTACTAGTGTTTGTTTGAGGATTATATCACTGTTACTGCAGTACTAGTGTGTGTTTGAGGATGATATCAGAGTTATTGCAGCACTAGTGTTTGTTTGAGGATTATATCACAGTTATTGCAGTACTAGTGTTTGTTTGAGGATTACATCTGTATTATTGCAGTACTAGTGTTTATTTGAGGATTATATCTGTGTTACTGCAGTACTAGTGTTTGTTTGAGGATTATATCTGTATTATTGCAGCACTAGTGTTTGTTTGAGGATTATATCTGTGTTATTGCAGTACTAGTGTGTGTTTGAGGATTATATCAGAGTTATGGCAGTACTAGTGTTTGTTTGAGGATTATATCACTGTTACTGCAGTACTAGTGTGTGTTTGAGGATTATATCTGTGTTATTGCAGTACTAGTGTTTGTTTGAGGATTATATCTGTGTTATTGCAGTACTGTTGTTTGTTTGAGGATTATATCTGTGTTATTGCAGTACTAGTGTTTGTTTGAGGATTATATCTGTGTTATTGCAGTACTAGTGTTTGTTTGAGGATTATATCACAGTTATTGCAGTACTAGTGTTTGTTTGAGGATTATATCTGTGTTATTGCAGTACTAGTGTTTATTTGAGGATTATATCTGTTATTGCAGTACTAGTGTTTGCTTGAGGATTATATCTGTGTTATTGCAGTACTAATGTTTGTTTGAGGATTATATATGTGTTATTGCAGTACTAGTGTGTGTTTGAGGATTATATCTGTGTTATTGCAGTACTAGTGTTTATTTGAGGATTATATCTGTGTTATTGCAGTACTAGTGTTTGTTTGAAGATTATGTCTGTGTTATTGCAGTACTAGTGTGCGTTTGAGGATTAGGTCTGTGTTATTGCAGTACTAGTGTTTGTTTGAGGATTATATCACAGTTATTGCAGCACTAGTGTTTGTTTGAGGATTATATATGTGTTATTGCAGTACTAGTGTGTGTTTGAGGATTATATCAGAGTTATTGCAGTACTAATGTTTGTTTGAGGATTATATCAGAGTTATTGCAGCACTTGTGTTTGTTTGAGGATTATATCTGTTATTGCAGTACTAGTGTGTGTTTGAGGATTATATCTGTGTTATGGCAGTACTAGTGTTTGTTTGAGGATTATATCAGAGTTATTGCAGCACTTGTGTTTGTTTGAGGATTATATCTGTGTTATTGCAGTACTAGTGTTTGTTTGAGGATTATATCTGTGTTATTGCAGTACTAGTGTGTGTTTTAGGATTATGTGTGTGTTATTGTAGTACTAGTGTTTGTTTGAGGATTATATCACAGTTATTGCAGTACTAGTGTTTGTTTGAGGATTATATCTGTGTTATTGCAGTACTAGTGTTTGTTTGAGGATTATATCTGTGTTATTGCAGCACTAGTGTTTGTTTGAGGATTATATCACAGTTATTGCAGTACTAGTGTTTGTTTGAGGATTATATCACAGTTATTGCAGTACTAGTGTTTGTTTGAGGATTATATCTGTGTTATTGCAGTACTAGTGTTTGTTTGAGGATTATATCAGAGTTATTGCAGTACTAGTGTTTGCTTGAGGATTATATCTGTGTTATTGCAGCACTAGTGTTTGTTTGAGGATTATATCACAGTTATTGCAGTACTAGTGTTTTTGTGAGGATTATATCTGTGTTATTGCAGTACTAGTGTTTGTTTGAGGATTATATCTGTGTTATTGCAGTACTAGTGTTTTTGTGAGGATTATGTCTGTGTTATGGCAGTACTAGTGTGTGTTTGAGGATTATATCTGTGTTATTGCAGTACTAGTGTTTGTTTGAGGATTATATTTGTCTTACTGCAGTACTAGTGTTTTTGTGAGGATTATGTCTGTGTTATGGCAGTACTAGTGTTTGTTTGAGGTTTATATCACAGTTATTGCAGTACTAGTGTTTGTTTGAGGATTATATCAGAGTTATTGCAGTACTAGTTTTTGTTTGAGGATTATATCTGTGTTATTGCAGTACTAGTGTTTGTTTGAGGATTATATCTGTATTATTGCAGTACTAGTGTTTGTTTGAGGATTAGGTCTGTGTTATGGCAGTACTAGTGTTTGTTTGAGGATTATATCTGTGTTATTGCAGTACTAGTGTTTGTTTGAGGATTATATCTGTATTATTGCAGTACTAGTGTTTGTTTGAGGATTAGGTCTGTGTTATGGCAGTACTAGTGTGTGTTTGAGGATTATATCTGTGTTATTGCAGTACTAGTGTTTGTTTGAGGATTATATCTGTGTTATTGCAGTACTAGTGTTTGTTTGAGGATTATATCTGTGTTATTGCAGTACTAGTGTTTGTTTGAGGATTATATCTGTGTTATTGCAGTACTAGTGTTTGTTTGAGGATTATATCAGAGTTATTGCAGTACTAGTGTTTGTTTGAGGATTATATCTGTGTTACTGCAGTACTAGTGTTTGTTTGAGGATTATATCACAGTTATTGCAGTACTAGTGTTTGTTTGAGGATTATATCACTGTTACTGCAGTACTTGTGTGTGTTTGAGGATTATAACTGTGTTATTGCAGTACTAGTGTTTGTTTGAGGATTATATCACAGTTATTGCAGCACTAGTGTTTGTTTGAGGATTATATCACAGTTATTGCAGCACTAGTGTTTGTTTGAGGATTATATCTGTGTTACTGCAGTACTAGTGTTTGTTTGAGGATTATATATGTGTTATTGCAGTACTAGTGTTTGTTTGAGGATTATATCTGTGTTATTGCAGCACTAGTGTTTGTTTGAGGATTATATCACAGTTATTGCAGCACTAGTGTTTGTTTGAGGATTATATATGTGTTATTGCAGTACTAGTGTGTGTTTGAGGATTATATCAGAGTTATTGCAGTACTAATGTTTGTTTGAGGATTATATCAGAGTTATTGCAGCACTTTTGTTTGTTTGAGGATTATATCTGTTATTGCAGTACTAGTGTGTGTTTGAGGATTATATCTGTGTTATGGCAGTACTAGTGTTTGTTTGAGGATTATATCAGAGTTATTGCAGCACTTGTGTTTGTTTGAGGATTATATCTGTGTTATTGCAGTACTAGTGTTTGTTTGAGGATTATATCACAGTTATTGCAGTACTAGTGTGTGTTTTAGGATTATGTGTGTGTTATTGTAGTACTAGTGTTTGTTTGAGGATTATATCACAGTTATTGCAGTACTAGTGTTTGTTTGAGGATTATATCACAGTTATTGCAGTACTAGTGTTTGTTTGAGGATTATATCTGTGTTATTGCAGCACTAGTGTTTGTTTGAGGATTATATCAGAGTTATTGCAGTACTAGTGTTTGTTTGAGGATTATATCACAGTTATTGCAGTACTAGTGTTTGTTTGAGGATTATATCTGTGTTATTGCAGTACTAGTGTTTGTTTGAGGATTATATCAGAGTTATTGCAGTACTAGTGTTTGCTTGAGGATTATATCTGTGTTATTGCAGTACTAGTGTTTGTTTGAGGATTATATCTGTGTTATTGCAGTACTAGTGTTTGTTTGAGGATTATATCAGAGTTATTGCAGTACTAGTGTTTGTTTGAGGATTATATCACAGTTATTGCAGCACTAGTGTTTGTTTGAGGATTATATCACAGTTATTGCAGTACTAGTGTTTTTGTGAGGATTATATCTGTGTTATTGCAGTACTAGTGTTTGTTTGAGGATTATATCTGTGTTATTGCAGTACTAGTGTTTTTGTGAGGATTATGTCTGTGTTATGGCAGTACTAGTGTGTGTTTGAGGATTATATCTGTGTTATTGCAGTACTAGTGTTTGTTTGAGGATTATATTTGTGTTACTGCAGTACTAGTGTTTTTGTGAGGATTATGTCTGTGTTATGGCAGTACTAGTGTTTGTTTGAGGTTTATATCACAGTTATTGCAGTACTAGTGTTTGTTTGAGGATTATATCAGAGTTATTGCAGTACTAGTTTTTGTTTGAGGATTATATCTGTGTTATTGCAGTACTAGTGTTTGTTTGAGGATTATATCTGTATTATTGCAGTACTAGTGTTTGTTTGAGGATTAGGTCTGTGTTATGGCAGTACTAGTGTTTGTTTGAGGATTATATCTGTGTTATTGCAGTACTAGTGTTTGTTTGAGGATTATATCTGTATTATTGCAGTACTAGTGTTTGTTTGAGGATTATATCTGTGTTATTGCAGTACTAGTGTTTGTTTGAGGATTATATCTGTGTTATTGCAGTACTAGTGTTTGTTTGAGGATTATATCAGAGTTATTGCAGTACTAGTGTTTGTTTGAGGATTATATCACAGTTATTGCAGCACTAGTGTTTGTTTGAGGATTATATCACAGTTATTGCAGTACTAGTGTTTTTGTGAGGATTATATCTGTGTTATTGCAGTACTAGTGTTTGTTTGAGGATTATATCTGTGTTATTGCAGTACTAGTGTTTTTGTGAGGATTATGTCTGTGTTATGGCAGTACTAGTGTGTGTTTGAGGATTATATCTGTGTTATTGCAGTACTAGTGTTTGTTTGAGGATTATATTTGTGTTACTGCAGTACTAGTGTTTTTGTGAGGATTATGTCTGTGTTATGGCAGTACTAGTGTTTGTTTGAGGTTTATATCACAGTTATTGCAGTACTAGTGTTTGTTTGAGGATTATATCAGAGTTATTGCAGTACTAGTTTTTGTTTGAGGATTATATCTGTGTTATTGCAGTACTAGTGTTTGTTTGAGGATTATATCTGTATTATTGCAGTACTAGTGTTTGTTTGAGGATTAGGTCTGTGTTATGGCAGTACTAGTGTTTGTTTGAGGATTATATCTGTGTTATTGCAGTACTAGTGTTTGTTTGAGGATTATATCTGTATTATTGCAGTACTAGTGTTTGTTTGAGGATTAGGTCTGTGTTATGGCAGTACTAGTGTGTGTTTGAGGATTATATCTGTGTTATGGCAGTACTAGTGTTTGTTTGAGGATTATAACTGTGTTATTGCAGTACTAGTGTTTGTTTGAGGATTATATCTGTGTTATTGCAGTACTAGTGTTTGTCTGAGGATTATATCTGTGTTATTGCAGTACTAGTGTTTGTTTGAGGATTAGGTCTGTGTTATTGCAGTACTAGTGTTTATTTGAGGATTATATCAGAGTTATGGCAGTACTAGTGTGTGTTTGAGGATTATATCTGTGTTACTGCAGTACTAGTGTTTGTTTGAGGATTATATCTGTGTTATTGCAGTACTAGTGTTTATTTGAGGATTATATCAGAGTTATGGCAGTACTAGTGTGTGTTTGAGGATTATATCTGTGTTATTGCAGTACTAGTGTGTGTTTGAGGATTATATCTGTGTTATTGCAGTACTAGTGTTTGTTTGAGGATTATATCAGAGTTATTGCAGTACTAGTGTTTGTTTGAGGATTATATCACAGTTATTGCAGCACTAGTGTTTGTTTGAGGATTATATCACAGTTATTGCAGTACTAGTGTTTTTGTGAGGATTATATCTGTGTTATTGCAGTACTAGTGTTTGTTTGAGGATTATATCTGTGTTATTGCAGTACTAGTGTTTTTGTGAGGATTATGTCTGTGTTATGGCAGTACTAGTGTGTGTTTGAGGATTATATCTGTGTTATTGCAGTACTAGTGTTTGTTTGAGGATTATATTTGTGTTACTGCAGTACTAGTGTTTTTGTGAGGATTATGTCTGTGTTATGGCAGTACTAGTGTTTGTTTGAGGTTTATATCACAGTTATTGCAGTACTAGTGTTTGTTTGAGGATTATATCAGAGTTATTGCAGTACTAGTTTTTGTTTGAGGATTATATCTGTGTTATTGCAGTACTAGTGTTTGTTTGAGGATTATATCTGTATTATTGCAGTACTAGTGTTTGTTTGAGGATTAGGTCTGTGTTATGGCAGTACTAGTGTTTGTTTGAGGATTATATCTGTGTTATTGCAGTACTAGTGTTTGTTTGAGGATTATATCTGTATTATTGCAGTACTAGTGTTTGTTTGAGGATTAGGTCTGTGTTATGGCAGTACTAGTGTGTGTTTGAGGATTATATCTGTGTTATGGCAGTACTAGTGTTTGTTTGAGGATTATAACTGTGTTATTGCAGTACTAGTGTTTGTTTGAGGATTATATCTGTGTTATTGCAGTACTAGTGTTTGTCTGAGGATTATATCTGTGTTATTGCAGTACTAGTGTTTGTTTGAGGATTAGGTCTGTGTTATTGCAGTACTAGTGTTTATTTGAGGATTATATCAGAGTTATGGCAGTACTAGTGTGTGTTTGAGGATTATATCTGTGTTACTGCAGTACTAGTGTTTGTTTGAGGATTATATCTGTGTTATTGCAGTACTAGTGTTTATTTGAGGATTATATCAGAGTTATGGCAGTACTAGTGTGTGTTTGAGGATTATATCTGTGTTATTGCAGTACTAGTGTGTGTTTGAGGATTATATCTGTGTTATTGCAGTACTAGTGTTTGTTTGAGGATTATATCAGAGTTATTGCAGTACTAGTGTGTGTTTGAGGATTATATCACAGTTATTGCAGCACTAGTGTTTGTTTGAGGATTATATCACAGTTATTGCAGTACTAGTGTGTGTTTGAGGATTATATCTGTGTTATTGCAGTACTAGTGTTTGTTTGAGGATTATATTTGTGTTACTGCAGTACTAGTGTTTTTGTGAGGATTATGTCTGTGTTATGGCAGTACTAGTGTTTGTTTGAGGTTTATATCACAGTTATTGCAGTACTAGTGTTTGTTTGAGGATTATATCTGTGTTATTGCAGTACTAGTGTTTGTTTGAGGATTATATCTGTGTTATTGCAGTACTAGTGTTTGTTTGAGGATTATATCTGTGTTATTGCAGTACTAGTGTTTGTTTGAGGATTATATCAGAGTTATTGCAGTACTAGTGTTTGTTTGAGGATTATATCACAGTTATTGCAGCACTAGTGTTTGTTTGAGGATTATATCTGTGTTATTGCAGTACTAGTGTTTGTTTGAGGATTATATCTGTGTTATTGCAGTACTAGTGTTTGTTTGAGGATTATATCTGTGTTATTGCAGTACTAGTGTTTGTTTGAGGATTATGTCTGTGTTACTGCAGTACTAGTGTTTGTTTGAGGATTATATCTGTGTTATTGCAGTACTAGTGTTTGTTTGAGGATTATATCTGTGTTACTGCAGTACTAGTGTTTGTTTGAGGATTATATCACAGTTATTGCAGTACTAGTGTTTGTTTGAGGATTATAACTGAGTTATTGCAGTACTTGTGTGTGTTTGAGGATTATATCTGAGTTATTGCAGTAATGGGCTTTGTTTGAGGATTATATCTGTGATTGAAGTACTAGTGTTTAAGGGTTATATCTGTGTCACTGTAAAGTAGGATGCTGGTTCAAATGACTTCAGTCGCTCCACAAACAGTGACAACTGTCTTTGCCTAATGCTTTCCACTGCATTATGGAAAAGTATAAAATTGTCTTTTACTAAAGAAATAAATTTCAGTTTTGAAAGTATATCAGGACAAGGAACTGCAATGCTTTATGTCAGCAGACTTCATGAAGCTCATTAGCAACTCGTGGAAAGTAGATGGTGTGAAGTTTGGCTATTAACATGGTTAATGCATGAATTTTTTTTTGGGGGGGGGTGGATGGGTGGGAGGTGGGGTTTCTTCTCCAGAAGAGCAAGGTCGTGTTAGTTGTAGGGAGGCATTTCCAAGTTGAGGTTACAATATAGGGTCCAGATTAAGAAGGTAAAGATCTTGTAGAAATCAACAGGATCAAAGTAACTTGGGTGAATGTTGAATGACCTGTTTTATTTCAGTCCTCTAGATTTTTTTTTTTTCATTGCGTGTAGATTTCTTTTTAATTTAATGAATTTAATGTGTGTAAGCCTAACCATTTTAATTTAATGTTTGTAGATTAAATGATGTGACAATGATATCCCTCAAAGAGTTGCCATAGCCATGGAACTTGTGGTTGCCATAGCAATAGGAGTCCTGTCCACCATATTTGTTGCCTCAGTGGTTGCTTTGGTGTTTGTGTGCCGTCAGAAGTGTAAGAAAGAGGCTGACCACATCACTCAACAACACAGAGAAACGAGGTGAGTAACATAAAGAATAAGAGGCTGATCACATCACTCAACAACACAGAGAAACGAGGTGAGTAACATAAAGAATAAGAGGCTGATCACATCTGTCAACAAGTGTTTGAATAAGTTTGAGCTGCATATTAAATTCTTGTATGGGAACTAAACGTTACAGTTTTCCCCCTCTCCCCATCTGTCCTGTAGCTCCACCCCTCCACCTCTACTTTGTATCCCACCACTGGCCCTTTCCCTATAATTGCTTTTCCTCTGCATCCACTGTCTCCTCCACTCACTCCACCTCCTATTCTTCTACTTTCTCCTCTCCCTCCACCTCATCTCTCCCATCTCCCTCCACCTCACACATTCTTTAATGTCCCCTCTCCCCTTCCTCTCCTTCTTTCCCACTCCTCTCCCTCTTCATCTCCTCCCCTTCTTCATCTCCTTCACCTTCTTCTCCCTTCCACCTTGCTCCAATTCATCCTCTGTATTGTGTACTAAAATTACCCTCTGGGGATCCGGGTTGTTAGAATAGATTCTCAGTACCCCTTACTTGTCGTAAGAGGTGACTAATTGGGGCGGTCCTTTTGATGAGACCGCAAAAACCGAGGTCCCGTGTCACAGCAGGTTGTGGCACGTAAAAGATCCCTCCCTGCTCAAAGGCCATAAGCGCCGAGCATAGGCCTACATTTGCAGCCCTTCACCGGCAATGGTGACATCTCCATATGAGTGAAATATTCTCCACTTCATCCACCTGTCACCCCTCCTCTTCCCCATCGAACACATAAGAATGATTGTTGTTTTCCGCCACACTCAACAATTTTTCAGTTATCTGGTGGCATCCAGCTTTTATTGGTGGAGGAGAAAACCGAGATACAATGTACCCAGGAAGAGACCACCGACCTTCTGAAAATAAACTGGCAAACTTTCTCACATATATCGGTGCGAGTGATTCGAACCTGTGCCGACTAGAGGTGAGAGGCCTTGTGATTTTGAGCATGAGGCTCCAACCACTCGGCCACGGTGGCCCTCAGAACACATAAGAGGTTACTGTTGTTGGTACAGATTTCAGGTTTTGTTGGTACATTTACAGGCCAGATGTCCAGTTGATCGAGGAGGACATCCAGCGACCCGGTTCTGCAGTGGTGGAGCTGGAAGATGTACAGATTGGAGATCCAAAACTGGACCAGATCCTAAGGGATGAAAACTGGGTTGATGATGTCACGTAAGTAGCGAGTATACATTTTATGTGATTAGATTGATTATTTATTGTTTTCCGCCACACTCAACAATTTTTCAGTTATCTGGTGGCGTCCAGTTTTTTGTCGGTGGAGGAGAGAACCCAGATACAATGTACCTGGGAAGAGACCACCGACCTTCCGAAAGTAAACTGGCAAACTTGCTCACATATATCGGCGCGGCCAGGATTCGAACCCGCGCCGACTAGAGGTGAGAGGCTTTATGATTTTGAGCCTGATGCTCTAACCACTCGGCCACAGAGACCCCCTTTATGTGATTAGTCACTAGTGTTCCTTTCAAAGTACAAATAATAAGAAGTGGAGTGACAATGAGGAAAGAAATGTTTTATTTGGTGTTTAATATATTTGAGATATCATTGTGTGTATAATTGTTTGAGATACTGGTGTGTATATGTCATAGCTTTAATCCTACATTTAATGCTAGCTTTCCCTGCATCAGCATCATTTACCATTACCAGTGAAACAGAAGGGGATTACTACTTCTCTCTCGTTCAGTCCTGATGTCTGTCCATCTGTCTGTGTCTCACAATGTAGTTGTTCATAGGTTCCTCTCCACCCATCTGTCCATTTGTCTGGATTTTTCTTCACCATCTTTCAATTTTAGGAAACTGAAATTTGTTTCATCATTTGCTAATGTGTGTTTACAGATTAAATTTAAGTTTCTGGTTCTTCACAGTTGATCCCATGGGCATCCAGGTTAGAATAGGTTCTCAGTACCCCTTGCTTGTCGTAAGAGGTGACTAAATGGGGGCAATGCTTCGGATGAGACCACATAAACTGAGGTCTGGTGTCGCAGCATGTGTGGTGTGATAAATATCCCTCCCAGCTTAAAGGCCATAAGCGCTGAGAATAGGCCTAAATTTTGCAGCCTTTCACTGGCAATGGTGACATGTTCATACGAGTGAAAAATTCTTGAGTGGGATGTTAAACAACATACAATTAACCGACCATCGTTACAGCTGACTGATATTTAGGTCACCTATTGCTATTGATCTGTGTCCGTTGTTGTGTGTCGCCCAGTAACAATTGAAAAATTTAACTTGCGTTTGATTATTACAATTCTTATCATATTTAATTTTTTTTGTTTATTTTTGTTTGTTTTACGTCCCTTTGAGAATTCTTCATATATATTGAGACGTCACCAGCTGTAAGAGAAGTACCACAAATTTAGACCTATGCTTAGCGCTCAGGGTCGTAGCAGTGAGGGTTCTTTAACGTGCCAATGCCTGCCATGACACGGGACCTCCGTTTTTAAGGCCATATCCCTCTCACTTCTAAATGCCAAGCAATCACTACCTTTGGTACTGTAAGGGTGTAGGAATGTTAACCATTATTTGCAGGAGTAGGTCAGAGGTCAAATTTAGTATTGAATTGGACTGACCTAAAGCTGTGGTGTTTCACAGACATGTGCTGTTCTTTTACAGGGGTTTGGTTCCTCACTGTTTGTCTGTTCTGAAAACCTGTAAGTACCTAACGGAACAGCTAGTCGGTATGACAATGGGAAACTCCCAGACTATACAGACCCAGGAACTACTAACAGAAGTGGTTACCGTTGCCAAGAAGATTAGTCCTCGCGTGGATGAGGTTGTCATAGCGATGTATCCACCACTGGACCCCCGTCTCTTAGAAGCCAGGTTTGTAGGAAAATACAACATTTAAACCTTGTATGTTATCATTTATACACGATATATCCCCCTTTGAAAGTGCCTTAAGATGTACTAAGTTTGATGTGTGTCAAGCAAAGGGTTCCTAAACATACAAGACTTGGTTTACAGACTGATTGATAGGTGCAAAACAATATAAGATATCCTCACACATTGGGTAACAACTTACTGACATCATCAAGTAAAACAGTGACATCAACTTAGTGACATCAAGTCAGTGATTGCAAGTTGATGACATCATTAACACAATGACATCATTACATTAGTGACATCATTAAGACTGTTACATTATTACATTAGTGATATCAGCAAGACTTTGACATCATGACAATAGTGACATCATCAAATCTGTGACATAATTACATAAGAAATTAGTGACATCATCAAGACTGTGACATCATCACATTAGTGACATCATCAAGACTGTGACATCATCACATTAGTGACAGTTATTGTAGGTCTTGATATTGGGTTTCCTGTTAATTCACATCCATGATATGAAGTCAATAAAAATTACAGTAAAACAATCTTATAACAAACACACTTACAGAAATTCACCCTTTTTTATTCCCCTATGAGGGAAAAATAACAAAATTGTTGTTGGATATAATGAAGTTTAGTTACAGTGAACTTTTTTTTTGCAGGCCTTAGAAGTTTTTTTATAACCATGTTTTACTGTATTTTCTAGGTGTAGAATATTTGTGAGTGTACATTATTTGTAGGTGTATACTGATTGTAAGTGTACATTATTTGTAGGTGTATACTGATTGTAAGTGTACATTATTTGTAGGTGTACAATATTTGTAGGTGTATACTGATTGTAAGTGTACAATATTTGTAGGTGTATACTGATTGTAGGTGTACAATATTTGTAGGTGTATACTGATTGTAGGTGTACAATATTTGTAGGTGTATACTGATTGTAAGTGTACAATATTTGTAGGTGTATACTGATTGTAAGTGTACAATATTTGTAGGTGTATACTGATTGTGAGTGTACAATATTTGTAGGTGTATACTGATTGTGAGTGTACAATATTTGTAGGTGTATACTGATTGTGAGTGTACAATATTTGTAGGTGTATACTGATTGTGAGTGTACAATATTTGTAGGTGTATACTGATTGTAAGTGTACAATATTTGTAGGTGTACACTGATTGTAGGTGTACAATATTTGTAGGTGTATACTGATTGTGAGTGTACAATATTTGTAGGTGTATACTGATTGTGAGTGTACAATATTTGTAGGTGTATACTGATTGTAAGTGTACAATATTTGTAGGTGTACACTGATTGTAAGTGTACAATATTTGTAGGTGTACACTGATTGTAGGTGTACAATATTTGTAGGTGTATACTGATTGTGAGTGTACAATATTTGTAGGTGTATACTGATTGTAAGTGTACAATATTTGTAGGTGTATACTGATTGTAAGGTGTATACTGATTGTAGGTGTATACTGATTGTAAGTGTACAATATTTGTGGGTGTATACTGATTGTAGGTGTACAATATTTGTAGGTGTATACTGATTGTAGGTGTACAATATTTGTAGGTGTACACTGATTGTAGGTGTACAATATTTGTAGGTGTATACTGATTGTAAGTGTACAATATTTGTAGGTGTATACTGATTGTAAGTGTACAATATTTGTAGGTGTATACTGATTGTGAGTGTACAATATTTGTAGGTGTATACTGATTGTGAGTGTACATTATTTGTAGGTGTATACTGATTGTGAGTGTACAATATTTGTAGGTGTATACTGATTGTAAGTGTACAATATTTGTAGGTGTACAGCTCTTGTATTGTCCGTGAACCACCTGGTACTTGTCACTAAACATGCTTGCCATTTGTCCGGAGAAATGGACTGGATTGACCAGAAAATGGCTGATGTGGAAGACCATCTAAGAGTAAGTGAAAATAAAAGCTTCATGTGATGATCTGTAAACTGTGCGGAGTGAAAGTAAAAGTTTTATGTCATATCAGTAAATTCCATGTGAAGTGAAAGTTTTATGTCATAACAGTAAGTTTCAGGTGAAATGAAAGTAAATTTTTCATGTGAAAGTAAAAGTTTTGTGATATCAGTAAATTCCATATGAAATGAAGTTAAAACTTTCATGTGAAATGAAAGAAATGCTATATGTCAGTCTAGCTATAGAAGTGTTTAGAAGACATGTTTTATATCAGCCTAGTTATAGTAGTGTTTAGAAGACATGTTTTATATCAGCGTAGCTATAGAAGTGTTTAGAAGACATGTTTTATATCAGCCTAGTTATAGTAGTGTTTAGAAGACATGTTTTATATCAGCGTAGCTATAGAAGTGTTTAGAAGACATGTTTTATATCAGCCTAGTTATAGAAGTGTTTAGAAGACATGTTTTATATCAGTCTAGCTATAGAAGTGTTTAGAAGACATGTTTTATATCAGCCTAGTTATAGTAGTGTTTAGAAGACATGTTTTATATCAGTCCATCAGTCTAGCTATAGAAGTATATGTTTACATCAGTTTAGCTATAGGGCATGTATATTATTTTCAACAGTAGTTTTTTTTGGGGGGGGGGGGGGGGGGATGATAATAATAATATCTGCAAGACAACAGCCCTCAGACCCCCCCAGATAAATTTTCATCCTTTTTGAATGATATACACTTCCATCTCTGACTCCGACCATCAGTCTATCATTAGTGTCATACCCTGCTGTTGTCATGCAGTGTATGGATATAGATATGGATATTTAAAAAAAAAAAAAAAAAAAAATCTATTCCACTTTTTCAGGTATTACGAGAGGCCAGTCTTGGCCTAGAAATGTCAAAATGGATGTCTGAGAGTTTACCAGAGGAAGACGAGACACCGGCAGCATCTAGTTTACCACAGAATGAATCATCACAAGTTTAGCAACTCGTTACCCTTCGCTGGACCTCAGATACAGTGTTCCTCATACCACAGTGAATCATCACAAGTTTAGCAACTCATTACCCCTCGCTGAACCTCGGATATAAATAGCATGTCCTATACCGTAGCAGAAATCATTACAAATTAAACACCTCATCTCCATAAAGTGGATCAGTTTTTTCTTCCATATACCTCATATAATAATTTTGTCACAGTTCACCTGCCCCTATCATATCCACATCTACCTACTATCTCCACATCTCACCTATCATATTCACACCCACCCCCATCATCTCCACATTCACCCCCATCTACTCCACATTCACTCCCATCAACTCCACATTTGACACCCCCCATCCCATCATCTCCACTTTCTCTACATAACCAGATTGCTTTCACACATGTGTTAGGAATAGAGAGTCTACAACTTGGTATTGCCACAGTATTACCCATATAAAAGTCCATTTTAGTGGTTGATATATACAAATTAAGCTATGCTATATACAATACAAAGTCTATTGTAGTGATTTATATCTACAAATTAATCTATGGTGTCATAAGATGTATGTGTTACACTGTGATGTAATTGCAGGATGCTTCTTAATTGGGATACAGAACAATTTAAGTACATTATAAAATGTTGCATTGCAATTTTTTGTAACACTTACAGTGATGATTTGTCTTGTCTTATACTTAGAGAATACAGTTACATAATAATGGACTTGTATTACAGTATGGATTTGTAAATACTTTTTATTGGTTAATACATTATCATGATAGTTAGTATATCATTGCACTGTACACTGATCATTACATTGAGTGTATATTGACCCAATACAGGATAGTGATGGTTAATACATTATTTTACTGGTCAATAATGACTTTGTTACACTGTAAACTGATCGTGTCAGTACTCATTATGTCTTAAGATTGTTACATTGATTTTGTGATTTTAATGTTATAACTGTAATTTTTACCCTTAAACTCTTACATTGTATTGTAATTATATAGAACACAGTGTAACTGTTGCGTTAGTGTGGAGTAATGTGTGATGTAATCGGTGCTGAGGTTTAGGTGAGAGACACAGACAGACAGACAGAGTAAAATATCTACAAAGTGTAACACAGACCTACAAACCAGACCAACAAACCTGATTTCCCCCATTAAGGAGAATTATTTTTTTGTTTTAATTTTTAATGTTTGTTTTATTTTTATCTTTTTTGTCAATTTACTGGTTTTATTATTCACATTTGAAACAAATGCTTTCTACAACAGAAGCTGTGTTAGTAAAAATTTGAAGAAAAAAACATTGACCAGCATTTTGTATACATAGTTGAATTTTGATATCTTTAAATTTATTGAAACAAGTTGGAAGTCCAAACTACATATTTTTCTTTTTCTTTTTTTTTTTTTTTTCTTTTTTTTCTTTTTTATTCAATATCTCGATTTTTACCTTCACACTATAGAGTTCAAGATAATGAGGTTTGACTGTACTAAATTAATTTCATCTTCATGTGAATTATTAGACTTCACAGCAGATTCAGTAAATGAAAATCATGAAATATCAGACTGAGAAAAAATTGGTAGAGAAACTAATATCTACAGATTCATTGAAACAGAAATCTTTTGTAAGAATGGTCAATCAAGGTCATTAATAATTTGATTACTTGTCAAGTCTTGCATTGGGCATTACAAGTTTCTATGATAAATGTGTAGTAAATGTCTTTGTCAGCTTTTGGTGCAAAACTTTGTTTGATTAAGTCATTTTATTTAATTGCGTAAGAGATATTTAGATGTGAGCAGTTTACAAGGTGTGCTTGGCACTACTCACAGCACTGGGTATGCTGGGTTCCCATGGTAATTCCACATCTCCTGTTCTCTGATTGTAATTTTGATTTCATAGGTAACATCAAAAGAATTAACATTTACCGTTTTTCTCATGAAATTAATATTTACTGTTTTTCTCTTCAAATTAAGACGCCTCCATATGAGGGAAAAATTCTCGAGCAGGATGTAAAATAATATATGATCAACCAATCTTGAAATGAATATTTACCATTTTTCTTTTGAAATTAATATTTATCGTTTTTCTCTTGAAATTAGAGTTTACTGTTCTTCACTAGAAATTAATATTTACCATTTCTTGCTTGAAATTAGTATTTAGCTTCTTTTTTTTTAAATTAATTGTTCTTAAGAATTCCAACTTATATTTACCTATATTTTTGGGGGAATTAATGTTTACCAGGTTTTTGGTTTTTTTTAATTATCATTTTTTAATTAATTGCTCTTACTGCTCTTTGACTTCCATTTCATGTAGGTAAAAATACTCAGACAGAAATTATAAGATTTAGGGCTGATCAATATACTCAATGAATTTTTTTCCCTCTCCTTTTCATGATTGATAATATCATGTAAAACATATTTATATTTAAGATAATGTAAAAAGAGATTATGAGCAGTATGTTGAACTTCTAGTATAAAAAGATGGTGCATTGAAAGGAGAAAGTTGGTTAGAGAGGTTAAGAGAGTTGATCACAAGCTATCATTGAAGAGAGTTAGTAGCAAGCTCCTGTTAAGGAGAGAGTTGATCGCAAGCTTGTGTGGGGGACAGAGTTAATCACAAGCTTCTGTGGTGAGAAAGTTGATCACAAGCTCTTGTTGGTGAGTGAGTTGATTACAAGCTCTTGTTGGTGAGGGAGTTGATGACAAGCTCCCATAGGGAGAGAGTTGATGACAAGGTCCTGTGGGGAGAGAGTTGATCACAAGCTCATTTGGGGAGAGAGTTGATGACAGGCTCCCGTGGGGAGGGGGATGATGGAATGCACCCTGTGGAGAGGAAAGTTGAATTATAAGTTCACTAACTGATAACTGACAAGAAACGTGTATGATTTGATGTGAGTGTGACATGTTTGTGGGATGTTTATGGTACTTAGTGGACTGGTACATGATATCACAATGATATTGTCTGTTTAGATGTGTATGTAGCCAGAGCTGGTCCTGTTATTCACTGTTAGTAGGAGGAAATGCTTATAGAGTTATGATGTCACCCTTGAAACTTACATGGCTAGATAAACAGTACATGTATACAGATTGCTGTACAGTTATCACTGTTTTCCCTTACAAAGCGGAAATTGTGAAGAAATTATATTTGAAATTGTTCAACTGCTTTTGTAAAAAAAAAAAAAAAAAATGTCATTACATTTTGCATTGATTGATTAATTGATTGATTGATTGATTGATAACACAGCAGAGGAAATGAAGGACATGTATCATGATACTTTGAAATTTAAAATAGTTCAAATTACTCACCTTATTCAATAGAAAATACAGTTTTAATGCAGAAACACCTGGGGGAAAATTGAAGCCCCAGTAAGATTAAAAAAATTTCACACATAGAAAGTTTCCTTAAGCTAACCAGATGTGCAATAAGATTTTAAATGACGTGATTTATATTTTTCAGATTTTTTTTTAATCCATGTTTTGCAGCATGATGACTACACAACTCACAACCATGTGATCCACAGCAAATAAGAACAACACGAACACTCCCCAAAACCTAATGATAGATTTGTTTCAAACTACAAAAAAAAATATTTCACAAAAATAGGTGATTTACATCATACGTTTGCTCAAAATCACAAGGCCTCTCGCCTCTAATCGGTGCGGGTTCGAATCTCGCTCGCACCGATATATGTGAGAAAGTTTGCCAGTTTACTTTCAGAAGGTCGGTGGTCTCTTCCTAGGTACATTGTATCTGGGTTCACTCCTCCACCAATAAAAGCTGAACGCCACCAGATAACAGATAAATTGTTGAGTGTGGCGGAAAACAGCAATCAATCAATCATTGAAGTTTAAAGATCAAGAATGAACACACTAACTAAACCTCATTTTGATATCTTATAAATATCTTTTTGACCTCATTTTAAAACCTGCTTAATTTCTGGTTGACCTCTATTTAAAATCTGGTTAATGTCTGGTTTTCCATATCAATGAAAAATTCTGGAGTAAGACTTTAAATGATATTTTAGCAACTGCTTGATATATGTTAATCATAGTATCCCCTACAACAATATCTTATTCAATGTAATATTTTAACTACGTTTTTCTTGATTACCACATTAGGTCATTGTGCGTACTACAGCTAAAATAGTTTTATCATGGTTTTATTAAGCATTTCTATTAACCAAAACCACCAGAAAAAGAAAGAATTGTTTTTCGTGTCATGGAGATCATATTTTCATTTTTAGCATATTGTACAGGAGACTTAGAGTAAGCTGGTACCACTGTCAGTGACAGTGTTTGTGTGCTTGAAAAGGTCAGTTTTTTCTTTGTTGGCAGAATGTTGCAGTAGTTGCAAAGGAAACATTTGTAAGGAAACCAGACAAATTCTGGTTTATCCATGTAAGAGTTGGTGCAGAAGAAGAATTTTCTCTTTGCTTAGCATATTTTTACTCAGAACCAAATACTTTTTTCTACTTACTTTGTATACTTTCTATTTTGTTGACCATGCAAATAACATTGTTTACAAGCATATTTGAATTTTGTCAGTACATTTAGTCATATCATGATTTTATGTGTGCATCAGAGAAAAATTGAATGTCAGTATCTGAACTGAAATGTAACTAATGACTTTAAAGGTCTCATGGAAATGAGGTTGTAATTTGTATTGGTAGGATTTGAAATGTTTGGATATTTAAAAAAAAAAAAAATAGTTTAGAGTTTGGTAATATCCCTGCAGCCAGAGATTGTGTTGTTTCATTCATATAGGTTGTACAAAACATTCCAGTGATAACAATGGTTGTTAAAATGATGATCCTTGCATCACACCTCTAGTTGTGACAAACAATATCTCCATTTATATATATATATACATGTATCTATATGTGATGGTTCAATACACTGTATACAAAGTATTTTTTCATTATACTTTTTTTAATTCTGTATTTATATTTGTCAGTGTTATATATATATATATATATATATATATATATATATATATATACATCTATGCTTTGTGCTGTTTATCAGTTTAATATATATGGATATATTTTTGCTTTATATGAGCTTAAAAAGCAAGCATTCCATGTGAGAAATAGATATATTTTGCAATAAATGTGACGCAATTTCGATATTCCTGTTTTTTAGATTGCCTCAAACTTAAACAGAATAACAAGTTCTTGTTAGATAAACATACACATAAAAGATTTAAAGTATAAGACTACACGTAAAGATTCAATTACAACACTACATGTAAAGATTTAATGTATAAAATGCACGTAAAAATTTAATGTATTACACTACACAAGATAAAAAGGCTTAGATAACGAAAAGTACTTGAACAGTATTCAATCTTGTAATTCCTATAGAAAATACAAATCTGAGAGGTGGGCAAACACGGATCCCTGGACATATCAGAGGTGGGATCAGTTGCCTAGGAAGAGTAAGCATTCCCTGTAGACCAGTCACACCGGCCGTGAGCCCTATATCTTACTCAGGAAAACGGAGTAATCTGCAATCAGAATAAAGAACAGTTGGTATGAAACACGTCAGACAGCATTTTACCTAATGGAAGGTTGTACTAGCAAGCGACCATGTAATTTGCAAAATGTTGATTTTAGACTAGATTATACTAACCCTGTAACTTGTTTGTCAGTAGCCTGCCTCGTTTTAAAAACTGGTCATATACAGAACAAGCTTTTGCGTATCGAATCAGTTTAGAGATATAAACACCATATGCTATATAGAGGAGGGAACTTGGCGATGGAGAAATTTAAATCTTTTGTCATAAAATTGAGTTGTTAGTATGCCGTTAACATAATTTATTGTATTTAAATATCTAAGTACGAAGCAGATGTGAAAGACTCTATGGTGTCTTTTATTTCAAGTTCACTGGGATATATGAATCAACATATGAATGAAAATGATCATTGTTAATAGATAAACGTCGTCGATATATCCAAATGTCGAATTGAAGGCCACAACTAGAGTTTTTTTTTTCTTTTCATGTAGAAGCTTTTGAATGAATTCTGCTTCATAGGAATATAAAAACAGGTCAGCTAACAAGGTAACACAATTAGTGCCCATGGGAATTCCAACAGAGTGTTGGAAGACCTGACCACCAAAGACAACGAAGGTATTGTCAATGAGGAACTCTAGCGTCTTTTTAATATCAACTTCAGAGTACTTGTACGTGGAGTAAAAGTGTTTAGCAAAATAAAATAAAAATGGATGACTGATCACTAAATATGAACATTTCCTTTTTCTATTTTTGATGAAGAATCAACTGTCTATCAGGTCAAAACGTTTAGTCTATAATTTATCGTGAGGTATGGTCGTGTGAAGTGTTGTAACGTCATAACGTGCTGAGTGCTGTGAAGAAGTCAGTTCAAACGTATTGTGCCACATCATATACCAGAAGTGGTGTATATCAATGTGAATCCTAAAATATTCTAAAGAACTTTTAAGTAAATTTGAAATCACAAAACTTTTCTCAAATCAACATCTTTTCAATATTAAAAGTTGCTCACTACACCAAGAATTACACATTTTATTACACTACGTCACAAGATGGCGATGGATATGTTTTGTGAATTACTTGTATCGATCGATTTGTTTGTATATCTACGTAACTCAGTGGATAAGGTGTCGGCTTACTGATCCGCAAATCACAAGTTCAAATCCGCCGGTGTCTTTTGTCAATGTATTTATTAAAATAAATTTTGAAGATAATTTTTTCCTCTCTAAAATGCCGACTTTAAATGACACCGTTGAAACCCTTGTAACATCAACTTACTTGTCAGTAGCATGCCTAATTTTAAAAACTGATCATACGGAGAACATGTTCTTGTGTATCGAAGGAAACTGACGATGGAGAAGCTGAAGTCATCTCGTCTGTAATAAAGTAGAGTTGTTAGTTTGCCGTTAACATGTATCTTCTATAAAATATTTCAAGTATGAAACGATTTTATATCTTGTAAATGAACAACCCTTATCGTTGTTCGATCTAGCTCGACCTTTTATTGTTAGTTGTATATCGTTTAACATACCGCTCGAGAATTTTTTACTCATATGGACACGTCACCATTTCCAGTAAATGGCTGCAAATTTTAGACCTATGCTCTGCGCTTACGGCAGGGAAAGGTCTTTCTAGTACCACGGAAACGGAGTCTCGGTTGTTGAGGTCTCACTTAAAAATATGCCCATTTAGTCCCCCTTGGGGCATGCATGGGGTACTTACTGAGGGCCTACTCTATCCCGGATCTCCCACGGAATATCCTGTATTATTAGCTTATTATTTCTTTAGCACATGGCCGACCCATCTCCATTTTCTTCTAACATCATAAAGAAAGAGAAGAAAGCTACACACAACATGATGTAGAACAGCGGAAAGTAAATTAAAACTGATAGGGCTAACATGGAAAACAGTGGCAGCTGGAGCAAAGGACAGAACTATATGGACAAGGCAAGCAGAGGTCTAAGTAAGTCTCTGGTGATGTCGTGCTGATCTTTCCTTAGCACGTGGCCGACCCATCTCCATTTCCTTCTAACAATTTCCATTATGATGCCTTCCTATCTGGACATGTTTCCGAGTGCTATGTTAGACACCATATTAGACCATCTGGTCGTATGTGTGATCCTTAGGATCGACTTGATAATAAAGACTTGAATTACATCACATAACGTTATCTCTAAATATTAAACGTTTGGGAGGGGTCTCCGTGGCCGAGTGGTTGGAGCATTGCGCTCAGAATCACAAGGCCTCTCACCTGGAATCGGAGTGGGTTCGATTCTCACTCGCGCCGATACATGTGAGAAAGTTTGCCAGTTCACTTTCGGAAGGTCGTAGGTCTCTTCCCAGGTCCACCAATAAGAACTGGACCCAACCAGATAGCTGAAAAATTGTTGAGTGTGGCTAAAAACAACAATCAATCAATCAATAAACGTCTGGGACATAACTACTTAATATAATAAAATAGAAAACACTTCGAAGGAAAGTTTAAAGTTTAATCCACGAAGTCCGCAGGCTTCATTACTCTCAACACAATGAAATGTTCAAATATTTCCCTATGAATAACCAAAGTTGAAGTTTGAATGTGGTGTCATTGTTTCAACTTTAATCAAACACTTTATGATAATGTTTCAATGCTAATTCATTATTATGGTACTGTGTACAGAATCATTAGTCTGAGTGTTTTACCTCTTAAGACTGAAGCACGGTCAACAGGGGATCCATACTCCTTCTACACACCTGATCCCACCTCTTGTGTTTGTCCTACTATGTCTTTTTTATTTTTATGAATTTGATCGATGTTCATTATTTTCAGCCCCTAGGGGATCCGGGTTGTTAGAATAGATCCTCAGTACCCCTTGCTTCTCATAAGAGGCGACTAATTGGGGCGGTCCTTCGGATGAGACCACCAAAACCGAGGTCCCGTGTCACAGCAGGTGTGGCACGTAAAAGATCCCTCCCTGCTCAAAGGCCATAAGCGCCGAGCATAGGCCTAAATTTGCAGCCCTTCAGCCGCAATGGTGACGTCTCCATATGAGTGAAAGATTCTTGAGCGGGACGTTAATCAATATATAATCAATCAATCAAACAATGAATACAAGTACAGTACCTCGATAATATGACATAGAACACATTTCGGGTACAGTCAATAATTGATAATGCAATCTGTCTATACATAGCGATAGTGCGTACTACATTGGTACGCTGTTTGGTCCGATGATTTCTCCGCTTACTTGTTTATAAAAATTTCCAAACCACGTGATCTTTTCCAACCCAGGCGGTCTTCATAAATTCCGGTACCGAAGGGCAAAAGTGTTAAAGGTACTATACTAAATACTTTCCAGATCTAGCCCCATGCGACTTTTTTCCTGTTTCTAAAACTTAAAAAGTTCTTATCTGGTCGCCGTTACAAGTCCCGACAAGCCCTTGGCTCAGCCATCAGTCAGTGCCTCAGAAGTCTACCTAAATCAGCGTACTGTGATGCATTTCAGAAATGGATTCAGAGATTGAAATTATGTATTTCAAACCACGGATAATACTTTGAAGGAATGTAATGTTCATTTCTCTATCTGAGTTGAATGCTTTTGAGATATCGTACAATACACATTACACATGTTACAACCTTCGTATTTTACATCTTATAAATATAGATACATTGCTGGATCCAGTAAATGTTCTACCAAGCCCCCATCTTTGCTCCTTGCGAAAATATGAACTGCTCAGTGCTGTGAAGTGGTGTAAATCAAATTTAGACTCTGAGATATTCTAAAGAACTTTCAGTAATTTTGAAATCATAAAACGTTTCTCAAAATACAACATCAAAACGTACGACTTTTTGAATTCTTTACACGGCCTTTCCTCATAATTAGTTGAAAGCTAGACAGTTGGTTTTTCAATAGAAATGGAAAAAGGAAATAATCATAACCTTTCGTCAGTCGTTTACTGTTATTTAGAATTATAAATTAAATCAAATAAAATGGATCATTATTGGAATTGTGTGTCTCCAGCATTGTTTATTTCAAACCTGACCACCATTGCAGCACAGTATGTGTTAAACACGACATTATCATATACAAACCGATTGTTTCAAATTCATTTAAAATCTATACTAAAAGGCTTTATTTCCTTTCAAACAATGGGAAATCATCCGATCAAACAAAAGATGTGGAGAAGAATTGAATAATATCCTTCAAAATTAATTAATGACAAAGGCAGTGTTTAACGCTTGAGACAATAGCAACAACCTTTGTACCATGAAGTGGTGCATTTACATAAAGTGTCGCAGTGTCACACATTATGGTGAATCGGCATTTCCCCTCCACCACGAAGTGTCACACGTTACTGCCTTGGGTCACTTTTTGCTAAAATGGTCACTACAATGTGTCACACATTACTGCCCGAGTCTTGGGTCACTTTTTGCTACATGGGCACCACAAAGTGTAGCACATTGCAACAGTTATATATATGCATCAAATCTTTGTTGACCACTGACTCACCATTGTATAATTTATATAGCCTCTCCACTAATTACTAGTTCCACCCTTTCCATGTCCACTTTATAATTCAATCCACTTCCACGAACAGGCTTCTCCCACCACCTTCCTCACCTCACCTAAGTTTGATTTAACTTTCAAGGGGAACTTTATCGAATTGGTGAACCTCAGATATCACTAATTAAAACTTTTGTTCATAGTTACTGAACACATGCATTTATCATATATTATACATATATATCATGATTAAATCAGTCTGTGCTGATCGGAGAAACACTTTCAAGGTGTATTGAGACTCCTTAAGTTTTTTTTTTAGTTTTTTTTTATCGTGACACATTGCCTCATTTCATCCGGGAGACCGGGTGTTATTTTTCGAAGCAATGACGTAATTTATAATAAATAAGGCATGTTAAACGTCGCAATGTTTGATTTTTTTCCTTTTGTATGGTATATTTTTTTTTAAATCGTATTGTATAATTCTCCATTTATATTCTATACTTTCCATTTGTATTTTTTTCACCAGGGGCCTCCGTAACCGAGTGGTTAAAACCACAAGGATCTTACCTCTAGTCAGCGCGGGTTCGAATCCAGTTCGCGCCGATATATGTAAGAAAGTTTGCCAGTTTACTTTCGGAAGGTCGGTGGTCTCTTCCCGGATACATAGTATCTGGGTTCTCTCCTCCAAAAGCTGGACGCCACCTGATAACTGAAAAAATGTTGAGTGTGGCGGAAAACAAACAAACAATCAATCAACTTTTTTTTATTCGTATTGAATAATTTTCCATTTGATTTCTATATTTGTCATTTGTATGTATGCCATGCTTGAAAAATTAAATTTATCACTTTTATTTACCGATTACTTTTCCTTGTTTATGAACCTCTTGTATTACCAGTGGCAGATCTAGAAAATTCTGAACGGGAGGATGCAATAAACGGCTAGGTGTGTGTGTGTGGGGGGGGGGGGGGGGGCTTCTTGAAATGCTAATTGAGTCCAGGACAAATCCTTGACTCACTAGGGTTCTTAAGAAGCCCCCAGACACCCAGCTGTTTTCTAGATCCACCCCTGGTTGCTAGGTTCGTATTCAACTAGTCCTGCACGGAACCGGTCGCGGTGACTCAGCGATATATCGTTTATTTCGTGACCGGGGGTGGGGGGGTGGGGGGGGGGGTGATTTCGAGTTCCTCTCGTGCCATGGCATGGCCGCTTCAAGCCTAAGATGCATATTCGCCAAACGCTTGGCATTTAAACATAAGAATCACGAGTCTTTTGGATATGACTTTTGAAAAACAGATCCCAATAGTTGGTGACGTCTCAATATGAGTGAAAAATTTTCGACGGGACGTTGAATAATGAAATCCTTCGTAGCAAACCAAACTAAATAATTCAAATAAAAACTTATATAATGGAAATAAAAATTATAGAATACAAATGGAAAATTATAAAATACAAATATAGACTACAAATGGAAAATTATAAAATACAAATGAAAAAATATACAATACAATTGAAAAATTATACTTTACAAATGAAAAATTATAAATATATATGGAAAAGAAAAATATTGCAAGACAAAAATATTCCAAAAGCTATTTATATTCATTGTTTTAGCAGAATTTTGCTTTCAATTTGTCTGTAAAAATGTGTTGTTAAAGAAGTTTGTATCGCACATTTAAACGGATGGCAAATGTCATGACCGCGCAGTACTGGAAGTGGCAATCAAAGGAATCAAAGGAATATTACGTAAGATAAAAATGTAAATATACAGAATAACTGTTTTGGTTGTGGGGAGGTTATGTTTGTTTGTTTTACGTCCCGTCGAGAATTTTTCACTCATATTGAGACGTCACCAGCTGCAGGTGAAGTACCACAAATTTAGACCTATGCTTAGCGCTCAGGGCCGTAGCAGTGAGGGTTCTTTAACGTGCTAACGCCTACCGTGACACGGGACCTCCGTTTTTAAGGTCATATCCGAAAGACCCGTGATTCTCACTTCTAAATGCCGAGAGTTTGGCGAAGGAGCAACCACTACGTATTTTTCGTCTTAGGTTTGACGCGGTCATGGCACGAGCCGGGCTCGAACTCACGACCTCCCGGTTACGAAGCGAAAGCAGCAATTATCTACATATATTCCATCGGCGTAAAAGCCGATTACCACCTGCTCCAGTCGCTGTATCAACTAACACCCCCCCCTTTCAACACAAGATTGATTGTATATTGTTTAAAGTACCTCTCGAGAATCCCTCACTCATATGAAGACGTCACCATTACCGGTGAAGGGCTGCAAAATTTAGACCTATGCTCGGCGCTTACGGCCTTTGAGTAGGAAGGGATCTTTATCGTGCCAAACCTGCTGTGACACGGGACCTCGATTTTTACGGTTTCATCCGAAGGACCGCCCCATTTAGTCGCCTCTTACGAGAAGCAAGGGGTACTGAGGATCTATTCTAACAACCCGGATCCCCACGGGGTTCAACACCAGACAATTACTCCTTATATCAAAATCAGGAATTTACACGGGGGTCTAAGTTTAATTAATTTCCTATAATAAATAAAAACGCCTTATTTTTAGTTCAATAACCTCTCTCTCTCTCTCTCTCTCTCTCTCTCTCTCTCTCTCTCTCTCTCTCTCTCTCTCTCTTCAAAGCAACTTTATCATCGGTTGATCTGTCTACGTCTGGTGATAATCTTCGGTTGATCTGTCTTCGCTTGGCTGTTAAAGTCGGTTTATTTGTCTACGCCTGGCTGTTAATCGTCGATTCATCTGTTTACCCCTGGCTGTTAGTTGTTTCATTGTATAATCCTGGCTGTTAATTGTTCTATTGTATAATCCTGGCTGTTAATCGTTGGCTCGTTTGTATAATCCTGGCTGTTAATCGTTGGTTCGTTTGTATAATCCTGGCTGTTAATTGTTCTATTGTATAATCCTGGCTGTTAATCGTTGGTTCGTTTGTATAATCCTGGCTGTTAATTGTTCTAATGTATAATCCTGGCTGTTAATCGTTGGCTCGTTTGTATAATCCTAGCTGTTAATCGTTGGTTCGTTTGTATAATCCTGGCTGTTAATTGTTCTATTGTATAATCCTGGCTGTTAATCGTTGGCTCGTTTGTATAATCCTAGCTGTTAATCGTTGGTTCGTTTGTATAATCCTGGCTGTTAATTGTTCTATTGTATAATCCTGGCTGTTAATCGTTGGTTCGTTTGTATAATCCTGGCTGTTAATCGTTGGCTCGTTTGTATAATCCTAGCTGTTAATCGTTGGTTCGTTTGTATAATCCTGGCTCTTAATCGTTGGCTCGTTTGTATAATCCTGGCTGTTAATTGTTCTATTGTATAATCCTGGCTGTTAATCGTTGGTTCGTTTGTATAATCCTGGCTCTTAATCGTTGGTTCGTTTGTATAATCCTGGCTGTTAATTGTTCTATTGTATAATCCTGGCTGTTAATCGTTGGCTCGTTTGTATAATCCTAGCTGTTAATCGTTGGCTCGTTTGTATAATCCTGGCTGTTAATTGTTCTATTGTATAATCCTGGCTGTTAATCGTTGGCTCGTTTGTATAATCCTGGCTGTTAATCGTTGGTTCGTTTGTATAATCCTGGCTGTTAATTGTTCTATTGTATAATCCTGGCTGTTAATCGTTGGCTCGTTTGTATAATCCTGGCTCTTAATCGTTGGTTCGTTTGTATAATCCTGGCTGTTAATTGTTCTATTGTATAATCCTGGCTGTTAATCGTTGGTTCGTTTGTATAATCCTAGCTGTTAATCGTTGGTTCGTTTGTATAATCCTGGCTGTTAATTGTTCTATTGTATAATCCTGGCTGTTAATCGTTGGTTCGTTTGTATAATCCTAGCTGTTAATCGTTGGTTCGTTTGTATAATCCTGGCTGTTAATTGTTCTATTGTATAATCCTGGCTGTTAATCGTTGGCTCGTTTGTATAATCCTGGCTGTTAATCGTTGGTTCGTTTGTATAATCCTGGCTGTTAATTGTTCTATTGTATAATCCTGGCTGTTAATCGTTGGCTCGTTTGTATAATCCTAGCTGTTAATCGTTGGTTCGTTTGTATAATCCTGGCTGTTAATTGTTCTATTGTATAATCCTGGCTGTTAATCGTTGGCTCGTTTGTATAATCCTGACTGTTAATCGTTGGATCGTTTGTATAATCCTAGCTGTTAATCGTTGGTTCGTTTGTATAATCCTGGCTGTTAATCGTTGGTTCGTTTGTATAACCTTGGCTGTTAATTGTTCTATTGTATAATCCTGGCTGTTAATCGTTGGTTCGTTTGTATAATCCTGGCTGTTAATCGTTGGTTCGTTTGTATAATCCTGGCTGTTAATTGTTCGTTTGTATAATCCTGGCTGTTAATCGTGGGTTCGTTTGTATAATCCTGGCTGTTAATCGTTGGCTCGTTTATATAATCCTGGCTGTTAATCGTTGGCTCGTTTGTATAATCCTAGCTGTTAATCGTTGGCTCGTTTATATAATCCTGGCTGTTAATCGTTGGCTCGTTTGTATAATCCTGGCTGTTAATCGTTGGCTCGTTTATATAATCCTGGCTGTTAATCGTTGGTTCGTTTGTATAATCCTGGCTGTTAATCGTTGGCTCGTTTGTATAATCCTGGCTGGTAATTGTTCTATTGTATAATCCTGGCTGTTAATCGTTGGTTCGTTTGTATAATCCTGGCTGTTAATCGTTGGCTCGTTTGTATAATCCTGGCTGTTAATCGTTGGTTCGTTTGTATAATCCTGGCTGTTAATCGTTGGCTCGTTTGTATAATCCTGGCTGTTAATCGTGGGTTCGTTTGTATAATCCTAGCTGTTAATCGTTGGTTCGTTTGTATAATCCTGGCTGTTAATCGTTGGCTCGTTTGTATAATCCTGGCTGTTAATCGTTGGCTCGTTTGTATAATCCTGGCTGTTAATCGTTGGCTCGTTTGTATAATCCTGGCTGTTAATCGTTGGCTCGTTTGTATAATCCTGGCTGTTAATCGTTGGCTCGTTTGTATAATCCTGGCTGTTAATCGTTGGCTCGTTTGTATAATCCTGGCTGTTAATCGTTGGTTCGTTTGTATAATCCTGGCTGTTAATCGTTGGTTCGTTTGTATAATCCTGGCTGTTAATCGTTGGTTCGTTTGTATAATCCTGGCTGTTAATTGTTCGTTTGTATAATCCTGGCTGTTAATCGTGGGTTCGTTTGTATAATCCTGGCTGTTAATCGTTGGCTCGTTTATATAATCCTGGCTGTTAATCGTTGGCTCGTTTGTATAATCCTAGCTGTTAATCGTTGGCTCGTTTATATAATCCTGGCTGTTAATCGTTGGCTCGTTTGTATAATCCTGGCTGTTAATCGTTGGCTCGTTTATATAATCCTGGCTGTTAATCGTTGGTTCGTTTGTATAATCCTGGCTGTTAATCGTTGGCTCGTTTGTATAATCCTGGCTGGTAATTGTTCTATTGTATAATCCTGGCTGTTAATCGTTGGTTCGTTTGTATAATCCTGGCTGTTAATCGTTGGCTCGTTTGTATAATCCTGGCTGTTAATCGTTGGTTCGTTTGTATAATCCTGGCTGTTAATCGTTGGCTCGTTTGTATAATCCTGGCTGTTAATCGTGGGTTCGTTTGTATAATCCTAGCTGTTAATCGTTGGTTCGTTTGTATAATCCTGGCTGTTAATCGTTGGCTCGTTTGTATAATCCTGGCTGTTAATCGTTGGCTCGTTTGTATAATCCTGGCTGTTAATCGTTGGCTCGTTTGTATAATCCTGGCTGTTAATCGTTGGCTCGTTTGTATAATCCTGGCTGTTAATCGTTGGCTCGTTTGTATAATCCTGGCTGTTAATCGTTGGCTCGTTTGTATAATCCTGGCTGTTAATCGTTGGTTCGTTTGTATAATCCTGGCTGTTAATCGTTGGTTCGTTTGTATAATCCTGGCTGTTAATCGTTGGCTCGTTTATATAATCCTGGCTGTTAATCGTTGGCTCGTTTGTATAATCCTGGCTGTTAATCGTTGGCTCGTTTGTATAATCCTGGCTGTTAATCGTTGGCTCGTTTGTATAATCCTGGCTGTTAATCGTTGGCTCGTTTGTATAATCCTGGCTGTTAATCGTTGGCTCGTTTGTATAATCCTGGCTGTTAATCGTTGGCTCGTTTGTATAATCCTGGCTGTTAATCGTTGGCTCGTTTGTATAATCCTGGCTGTTAATCGTTGGCTCGTTTGTATAATCCTGGCTGTTAATCGTTGGCTCGTTTGTATAATCCTGGCTGTTAATCGTTGGCTCGTTTGTATAATCCTGGCTGTTAATCGTTGGCTCGTTTGTATAATCCTGGCTGTTAATTGTTCTATTGTATAATTCTGGCTGTTAATCGTTGGCTCGTTTGTATAATCCTGGCTGTTAATCGTTGGCTCGTTTGTATAATCCTGGCTGTTAATCGTTGGTTCGTTTGTATAATCCTGGCTGTTAATCGTTGGCTCGTTTGTAGAATCCTGGCTGTTAATCGTTGGCTCGTTTGTATAATCCTGGCTGTTAATTGTTCTATTGTATAATCCTGGCTGTTAATCGTTGGCTCGTTTGTATAATCCTGGCTGTTAATCGTTGGCTCGTTTGTATAATCCTGGCTGTTAATCGTTGGTTCGTTTGTATAATCCTGGCTGTTAATCGTTGGCTCGTTTGTATAATCCTGGCTGTTAATCGTTGGCTCGTTTGTATAATCCTGACTGTTAATTGTTCCTAGCTACTCTGTAAGCTTTTAGGATGGTCTTACTAGAGATATGCAAGCCCGGGCCTCGCATTGAATAGGCATACTCTAGAAGGACGGTCTTACTAGAGATTTGTAAGCCCGGGCCTCACATTTAGCAGGTATACCCTAAATACATCAAAAAATCATTATCTATTATACCAGTGCTGATAACTGGGATCGAACCCGGGTTGCAGAAGTACTATACCACTGCACAGACAGCACACCGTATACAGTGAACACTGTGATAAAATGTCAGTTTAAAATAAAACCAGATTTTTGTTTTCTAAACATAATTCTGTGGTGATTTTATTCTTCTAAGGATTTATTTTTTCTAAATTCTTCAAGAAAATGAAATTTTTTTCATAATCTTTTTAAACATACTTTCTCTTTATCTGAATTTCTAAATCAAAATATAAATCCTCACAAACGAACAGCCGATGCGAGTCAGCTAGATCACTGAAGTATTAGAAAGCTTTTGAGTATTATTGTGACCTCTGGAAATTGAAAATAAAATGATCATGTTTGGCAAGAGGCATACAAGTAAGAGTTACCTTTCCTTCATAAATGGTGGAGCTCCAGATACTTACAAACCAGGATTTTATTAAATTGATATAAAAGATACAAGAGCAATGTTTAACGATGTGAAGAACACAACTTATTTATTGACTGATTTGACTTATTTCACAAAATAATACAACCAATATTAGTATACGGATGCGAAATATGGGATTTCATTAAAAAAAACCAACCATATTTATTGAAAAGTTGTATTAAAATTCTGTATATATGTAATGTCCTTGAGTACGAAGACAAAAAAAATGGAATGCTGTACGATATTCTCATTTAGTAGTGATTAAAAGATTGATTAATGAAAAGAAATATAATAGCAAAATCAACAATATATTGTATGAGTGTGGACTCTCATATTTGTGGACAGCCGAATCTCTCTATAATTCAAGAAGTAAAAAAGAATATTGATAGACCAATTTATTCAAGAGTGGTGAAGTAATATTTATCTTTCTCCAAATGTTTAAATTACATACTTATCAAAGATTCTCTGATATTCGGGAATTATCTCACTATTCTACCTTAAATAAATAAATAATAATAAAAGGCTGTAAACGAATCTAAACTATATTTTAATTTACATTCTAATGCTCTCTGTTGATAAACTGTTCAATATTACACATATGGTTCCAGTGTTTTTCGTCTTCAACACACTGTATTGTACAGGAAACTTCAATTTGGCTAATTTCAGAAGCGACCAGTTATCAGCTGTGAATTCCTTTATTTATACGAGAGCTATAGACGTTTAAATATTATCCAATCAAAATAAAGCACACGCACGCGCACGTATTGACCATATTGTATAGTACATGTAAGTCAGTGTGCTATATAATACATGTAAGTCTGTGTGTTATATAATACATGTAAGTCTGTGTGTTGTATAATACATGTAAGTCTGTGTGTTATATAATACATGTAAGTCTGTGTTGTATAATACATGTAAGTCTGTGTGTTTTATAATGCATGTAAGTCTGTGTGTCATATAATACATGTAAGTCTGTGTGTTGTATAATACTTGTAAGTCTGTGTGATATATAATACATGTAAGTCTGTGTGTTATATAATACATGTAAGTCTGTGTGTTGTATAATGCATGTAAGTCTGTGTGTTATATAATACACGTAAGTCTGTGTGTTGTATAATACATGTAAGTCTGTGTGTTATATAATACATGTAAGTCTGTGTGTTATATAATACATGTAAGTCTGTGTGTTATATAATACATGTAAGTCTGTGTGTTGTATATTACATGTAAGTCTGTGTTGTATAATACATGTAAGTCTGTGTGTTATATAATACATGTAAATCTGTGTGTTATATAATACATGTAAGTCTGTGTGTTATATAATACATGTAAGTCTGTGTGTTATATAATACATGTAAGTCTGTGTGTTATATAATACATGTAAGTCTGTGTGTTATATAATACATGTAAGTCTGTGTGTTATATAATACATGTAAGTCTGTGTGTTGTATATTACATGTAAGTCTGTGTTGTATAATACATGTAAGTCTGTGTGTTATATAATACATGTAAGTCTGTGTGTCATATAATACATGTAAGTCTGTGTGTTGTATATTACATGTAAGTCTGTGTGTTGTATAATACATGTAAGTCTGTGTTGTATAATACATGTAAGTCTGTGTGTTATATAATACATGTAAGTCTGTGTGTTGTATAATACATGTAAGTCTGTGTGTTGTATAATACATGTAAGTTTGTGTGTTATATAATACATGTAAGTCTGTGTGTTGTATAATACATGTAAGTCTGTGTGTTATATAATACATGTAAGTCTGTGTGTTATATAATACATGTAAGTCTGTGTGTCATATAATACATGTAAGTTTGTGTGTTATATAATACATGTAAGTCTGTGTGTTGTATAATACATGTAAGTCTGTGTGTCATATAATACATGTAAGTCTGTGTGTTGTATAATACATGTAAGTCTGTGTGTTATATAATACATGTAAGTCTGTGTGTTATATAATACATGTAAGTCTGTGTGTTATATAATACATGTAAGTCTGTGTGTTATATAATACATGTAAGTCTGTGTGTTATATAATACATGTAAGTCTGTGTGTCATATAATACATGTAAGTCTGTGTGTTATATAATACATGTAAGTCTGTGTGTTATATAATACATGTAAGTCTGTGTGTTGTATAATACATGTAAGTCTGTGTGTTATATAATACATGTAAGTCTGTGTGTTATATAATACATGTAAGTCTGTGTGTTATATAATACATGTAAGTCTGTGTGTTTTATAATGCATGTAAGTCTGTGTGTCATATAATACATGTAAGTTTGTGTGTTATATAATACATGTAAGTCTGTGTGTTGTATAATACATGTAAGTCTGTGTGTTATATAATACATGTAAGTCTGTGTGTTGTATAATACATGTAAGTCTGTGTGTTATATAATACATGTAAGTCTGTGTGTTATATAATACATGTAAGTCTGTGTGTTATATAATACATGTAAGTCTGTGTGTTATATAATACATGTAAGTCTGTGTGTTATATAATACATGTAAGTCTGTGTGTTATATAATACATGTAAGTCTGTGTGTTGTATAATACATGTAAGTCTGTGTGTTATATATTACATGTAAGTCTGTGTGTTATATAATACATGTAAGTCTGTGTGTCATATAATACATGTAAGTCTGTGTGTTATATAATACATGTAAGTCTGTGTGTTATATAATACATGTAAGTCTGTGTGTTATATAATACATGTAAGTCTGTGTGTCATATAATACATGTAAGTCTGTGTGTTATATAATAATAATACATGTAAGTCTGTGTGTCATATAATACATGTAAGTCTGTGTGTTATATAATACATGTAAGTCTGTGTGTTATATAATGCATGTAAGTCTGTGTGTTTTATAGAATAAATTCATATAATAAAAATTGAACGTCACAGTAACAATTATGACGTCAGCATCACTGACGTAAAGGTTACAAAGGCTGAAGTTTTGTTGTCGTGTAGTCAAGCATTAGATGAACTAGATTTTTTGACAGACAATGACTACCCATAACAAGGTGAGAATCTCAACAAATTTGGGATGGGTGTTGGACTCTGTAAACAAGGGTCGAGCTAAATTTTACTCATGGTGAAAAGTGAAGTCTGTTTACAATTGAAGGTCATATAACACCCCCCCCCCCCCTTCCCCAATCTAGCCGGAAATAATACCATCTAGGTCTAAGATACGTAGAGGCATTACACAACAACCTACGGGCGAAGCCGAGCCAGACGACAATACAACTGGTTTCTGTGTATCCCGGTGATAAATCTATTAAACAGACACATTGAGAAAATATTTTGTTTCATTACTACTTTATGATATTTAGTTAATCTATATTCGTCAAGTTATAAATTTGTCCATTGGAGATCAGATCAAAATAAACGAAAATAAAACAGTGCGAAATATTTCTGGTTTGCAGTTTCAGCTATTGCTGAATAATTCTAGATCCGCGCCTGTACACACCATTGAAATGTAGTTTAATAATCGTGATTATCAGGTTAAAACAGAAGTTGCCTGTGACACGTATGCCTGGATTCTAAAGGTCTCATTTCTCATGCTGTATTTGCAAAATGTGTTGGATCTGCACCCCCCCCCCCATTTTTATGCATTTGTCATGAACTATTCATAACTATAAAACAAATTATAAATTCTTTATTCCGCTTAAACGTCAGGATGATCCGTGAAATCTCGAAAGTTTACTTCCAGTGGAATCTTATTTTAATTTACATAATTTTCAATGGGCGCGGGGTTAATGTTAGAGGAAATGGAATTACCGGAAGGAACAGCAAATGAACGACTACTATCCTCTGTCACATACCTAACTGAGGGTTGAGTTTTGTGAGAAACGATTGTACTACAATTGTACCACTGAGTTGACTAGGCACCCTATACAATGAACATTTCGATAAAATTAGTTCCGCTTTTTAAGGTCATATGCGACGTTTCTCCATAAGATTTTTTTTTTTTCGTGAAATTTTACGTGCAATTCCCCTGCATTCTAACTCGTTTCTACAAAAATAAATTTACAAGTTAGGTAACCTCACCACTCAGTTACCTGAATTATGTAAAATATGTAGTGATATTACTACATGTGTTGTTGTTTTTTTATATTTTTTTTTTGTTTTGGGGTTTGATTTTTTAATTACTATTACTATTGAATTTTTTAAATTCTGATTTGTTAATAAGACCGCTTATAACATGCGAGTTGGGTTTATTTCGATACCGCTCTTTAGAATCATCATTTTTTAAAATTATTTACTTCGTTGATTGATTTATTCGGACTTTTTATTGATTTTACATAATACTTTCGGATATGACCTTAATAACGGAGGTCCCGTGTCACGGTAGGGCGTTGGCACGTTAAAGCTACGGCCCTGAGCGCTAAGCATAGGTCTAAATTTGTGGTACTTCACCTACAGCTGGTGACGTCTCAACATGAGTGAAAAATTCTCGACGGGACGTAAAACAAACAAACAAACAAACAAACGGACTTTTTACTGATTTTACATAATTTAAAAATCCTGTATAGACGGTAGTAAGTAATGTATACACAATTATATTCCGAAGTGTTTAAAGAGTTATCGCTCTTTGCCTACAGGGGTCGTTGATGACGTCCGCCATTACCATTACTGTGCTGATAAACAAAATGCCGTATGAGAGAAGTGGAGGGCGAAATTGTATTGTTTTTGGCTGTAGCAACAATCAACGAAAATTTCTTTTCCGTCATATGCCTTGAAATTTATCAAATAATCTACTAAATCTTCATAAACAAGATGGGGCCAATGTTTTATGTCATTTGTCTTCCATCCCGTATCTGAATCGTGTGGTGGATCTGAAAATTTGAACATCTCTTGACAATTTTTGCTTTTAGAATAAAAGATTGCACTCTTTAATACCAATATTTCTGAAATTTATTAGTTTTGAATTCCAAGAAAAAATGGAGAGAAAAAAAAAAACAAAAAAAACAAAACAAAACAACTAAAAAACAAAAAACAAAAAAAACAAAAACAAAAAAAAACCACCAAAAAAACAAACCGATACACAGAATGTAATATCTCTGCTTAATCCTACTAGATTTTTTACAATGAAAAAAAAAATTAGATAGGGTCTACCTGATATTGTGCCCCCCCCCCCCCCCCCCAACTCGGTGGATCTCGTTGTAATACACTATCAAAATTGAATAATAACTAGCAATAAAGATTCAATCCATATAGCTGTTTTACGGACAAATTATACGATTGGACATCTAAATTAACAACAAAAACAACAACAGAAATGCTGAAATTGAAAAAAAAAATCCGAAGGAAAAAAAATAATAAGATAACAAATAGTCAGATCCAACACATCTTCCGTTGAAAATTCCACGATCCATCGCTAATTTTATTACTTCATACATTGCTTTATATTGAAATGAATTTGTAATGTCTCAAGTCGTCTTTACGAGTTTCTTTTTACTTCGTGATTTATTATGCAAAAACACTGGGAACTGAAAGTTGGGCGGATCGCGGATTTAACTAAAATTATGGTAGAAATAAGATTAAAACGTAAAAACCACGAAATATTATGAATGTAACATATGTTAAAATCTTACTGTGACTCTTCTTATCCATCGTGTTCTCAGACAAATATTGAAAATAGATGAAAATATCGATGAACACCAGTTCTTGCTTACCTTTGTTTACAATGATATCAGCACAGTGATGGCGTGCGGTCACATGATCAAAATATGTCAGCCCCCAATTATGACGTAATATAATTGTGTATAGTACCGGGCTGTTACCCCATGCGATTTCGTCATAAAAACGATTTCGTCATCATTAATGAAACGTCACAATAACAATTATGACGTAGATGTGTTGTTGACGTAAAGCTAAGCAATGTCGAATTGTTGTTACATCGTACATGTTGTTGTCAAGTCGTGAGCAAAATTCTAAAACAAATGATGAATGTTGATAGCCAGGTGAGTATCTCGTGAATGATGGGGCTTTGGTTATACATGTCTGTAGTATCACCCTTGTCAACTAGTTTTAATCGACAGTACATGCACAAGTCCTATAAATTCTAATCAGGATATATGCAGTTTGCTACCGTTACATACATTTCAATGCAATGGACCTGCTTAGAGTTTCAGTACTTAAAGCAGGGTATCACACGAGTAGGCAGTAATAGTTATACACATGTTCAAAGTTTGATAGATTTCAGACAATTTGGCATACAGCTTCACAGGTTGATTTTCTGGATCTCGTGGATGGGTCTGAAACGAACGTAGTAAGTGATTTGGTGAAATTATTGAACGTTGAAGTAACACCCACCCACCCCTATTTCTAGTTACTTGATCACTGAAATTTGATAGAAATATATATGATATGGATTTAGTAATGGTTAACTTTCAGCAGGTACACATATAATTAGTGAATTTAAAAAAACTGTATGGTGTAATTAGATTTCCTGGACGTAAGATATTTTTAAACATAGCGCACGTACAATATTACTAACTAATGATAAAATTCCCTCAGTGTTTTAGCCACAAGCGTCATGACATAGGTGAACTTTCGTGCACTCAGCTAAAGCTGGTGATGTTTCTTCATGGATGACAAATTCTCGAATGCGACGTAAAACAAAAACCAATTAGATCAATTAAACAGAATTAAAACAAACAAGAACTTTTAATGTTATCACGGACGGGAGCAGCAGCTGTACCCAATCAAGCACAGATTTTTTTCTGTTGACAGGTTATTTTAGATTTCTATAAATTTCATATTTTTTCCTCTCTCTACAAAGGCATAAAAATATCACGAGCGTTTACATACACATGTCTATATTTCAGGCACAAAAATTTGGTTCACGTCAAGGAAATACTCGTGTTCTCCATGTGGGAAGTAAAAATACTTTTAGTGAAGATGAAGAGCGCCCTCCGTCAGAATTGCCTCTGCTGCAGGTATTTAACAATATATAAAACCGAAGGTAGAAATCAAATTATCATAATACCAAGTGTTTTGTTCATTGCATCAAGCTTTTAAAAGCATGTGATTAAAGTACAACAGAATCTTAATACAGAAGGCTAATTATTTGTTCAAAACGTAAGGATGGAGATGAGGCGGCGGTGCCTGAAATGGACAGCACAGAAGTTTATCACCTGAAAAGACCGGCGCACGTGATTGACTCCGTTTCTGGGACCATCATTGGTCAAATTCACGCACAGTTTTCTTCACTTGAAACATCACGGTGTCAGGTTAGGCAACATCCAGCTCGATATATACATTCTATTCCACTTATATTGATTGATTGATTGTTTTCCATCACACTCAACAATGTTCCAGTTATCTGGTGGCATCCAGTTTTATATTGAAATCGCTTACATCCTGTAATGAAATAAAATAAATATCTAGTAACATTATTTATGCACTTTAACATCGGCTATATCGAACTTTTGATATAGTGAACAATTCAGCTCGGTTCCCTGAATTTCAGTTCATCCGGAGTAAACTGTAGAATGGCTCTAATTTTTTACTTTTTGTCTGTATTTATATTTTCTGTTAGTTTCAGGAGTTTGTGGACTATCAGAAAAGACTTGTCACGGAGTCAAGCGATGTTGGCAAAACAATTCCCCCCAAAACGTCCACAATAACTCCAACGAAAAGGTAAGAAAAGAATTTGATGTGCTAGTATTGATTTTAGATTCACATCGGATAATTATTTTAGTCGTGTGAAGATATTACCAGCTTCAAGTGAAGTGCCATCAATTTTGACGCTTACGGCAGTGAAGGTTCTTTACCTTGCAAAAGCCAAAGGCACCTCTCCTTTCAAGGTCATTGTTGAAATAAAACACCAGTAATTCACTTCAACTATCGTGTACTTGGCAAGGGTACATTCACTAAGTACATGCACTTGTTAATCGTCTTCAGTTTAGTGTTACCGCGATCGAGAATCGAACCCGGGCTTTGCGAAGTCAAAGTCCTAATCGTTTTATATTCCCGCCACCAGTACTGTTATAGACTCCCGCCACTAGTACTGTTATAGACTCCCGCCACCAGTACTGTTATAGACTCCCACCACTAGTACTGTTATAGACTCCCGCCACCAGTAATGTTATAGACTCCCGCCACCAGTAATGTTATAAACTCCCGCCACCAGTACTGTTATAGATTCCGGCCACTAGTACTATTATAGACTCCCGCCACCAGTACTGTTATAGACTCCCGCCACCAGTACTGTTATAGACTCCCGCCACCAGTAATGTTATAGACTCCCGCCACCAGTACTGTTATACACTTCCATCATAAGTACTGTTATAGACTCCCGCCACCAGTAATGTTATAGACTCCCGCCACCAGTACTGTTATAGACTCCCGCCACCAGTACTGTCATACACTTCCATCATAAGTACTGTTATAGACTCCCGCCACCAGTAATGTTATAGCCTCTTGCCGCCAGTACTGTTATAAACTCCCGCCACTAGTACTGTTATAGACTCTCGCCACTAGTACTGCTATAAATCTAATGGAATACTATTTTGATTCTCCTTTCTTGGTGTTGTAGAATTGTGCCCTACACAGGAACGGAGACTCATGACTCTAGCATTCGGTTTATTTCATCAGAGGTAAGTTATGGTGGTTTTTAGTCCCTTACCGGCTTTGCCGAGGAAGACTATTAGTTTACCCTCAGTCTGTCTGTCATACTGTCCGTCCGTCCGTTTGTCCGTCTATCATTCCGCTTGAGGTTTTACGGACTTTTCTCCACATTCTGTGAAAATATTCAACTGAAATTTTCTACATGGATTTGCCTTTGATAGCTACAGGTCAAGTTTGAGTTTGGTTACGCTTAGCGTATTCTTGACTAAATTATGCCCTTGATGAAATGCAAGAATCAGTTTTCTGAACTTCGCATTGGATGAAAACTTTCGATTAAAATTTGATATCTGGCTTTATATTAGATAGTTACAGATCAAGCTTGAGTGTTTCGTTACGCTTGACCTACTTTTGACTGAGTTATCCTACCGGTAGGGGACTTTGTATTGCCCTCAATACACTCAGAATACTTGTTTTTATTCAATGTTCGGCTGGACATGTGGCGAGAACTATGATAATTATAGTTGTGCAATACATAAAGATCTAAGGAATATTCATCATTCATATACAGTAACTGTGTAAAATATATTGCATTCTGTGAAATAATATATGACTCTAAAGTATGCAAATAAAGGAATATAGATTTTCCCTCCTCAAACAGATAGTAGACGTCAAATCTGTGAGGAATAGGGGGCGGGGATTTTCTGAATCCGAATTTGACGAAGACGAGGTGTCAGTATCCTCATGGAAAGCATGCCTATGTTGGGGATTCTGTTTATCTGTGAGTACTATTCAATTCTTAGAGTCACACGTCATGATCCAGTGGCGGATACAGACAATTTCTAAAGGGGGCATCGGGACCAAAATTTAAACGGCTTTTGCCCAAAAGAAGGGTTGGGATTTAAAAACTCTACAATGCCAAAAATTTCCATTTTGTTAAAATATTTAAAGGGGATCGTACCCTCCACTGGATCAGCCAATGTGTTCGAACTTTGATTGATCAATCTCTTTACAACAAATTATTCAAATCTTTTGTTTTGTTTTCTTAGAGTTTGTTTTCTTAGAGGAAAGACAAACCTACTGAAAAGAAGGGGAAATTTCTGGAAAGAATACGGAGATGTTTTAAGAAATTTTAATATTAATCAGATGACTCCACGCTGTGGATAAAATTTGTTGTATTATTTGCTAATTAAAAATATGATTCTTATAATATTTACATATTGTTCTGAGTGTTATTTATTATGAGAACTTTCTGGTTCATTTTATAAGTTTGTTCCCGGAGACCGTAAGGTGAAGACATGGTCTGGTCTATTATAGCGGTGTTATGTTGGACATGCTTGATGGGAGACAAATTGCAGTATCCATAAGCTTAATATTGAAATCTCTCTTCTAATTTGCTTAGAAATATCCGATCTCCTTCACCGTGATTTCATATCAGGACACCCAATATGTAGAGTTTTGAACTTGTCAGATACCCAATATCATTCCTCGTGATATATATAGTGTTAAACTACTGAGATGCCTAATACAAAGACAGAGTTCTTTAAGATATTCACATGTTTGTTTGTTTATTTGTTTGTTTTACGTCCCGTCGAGAATTTTTCACTCATATTGAGACGTCACCAGCTGTAGGTGAAGTACCACAAATTTAGACCTATGCTTAGCGCTTAGGGCCGTAGCAGTGAGGGTTCTTTAACGTGCCAACGCCTACTGTGACACGGGACCTCCGTTTTTTAAGGTCATATCCAAGAGACCCGTGATTCTCACTTCTAAATGCCGAGCGTTTGGCGAAGGAACAATCACTACCTATTTTTCGTCTTAGGTTTGACGCGGCCATGGCACAAGAGGGGCTCGAACTCGCGACCTTCCGGTTACGAAGCGAACGCTCTAACCACTGAGCTACCGCGGCCAGTTTTATGAACCACTTGCGACAAAACCTAGGGCATAGGGTCGCCCCCGGTCGGCCGTAAAACTTACAACCGAATTTCATCGTTATCTTTGTGAAACGGCCGTACATCGTAAGCTATGTCATACGAATAATTCTAAGACTTGCGACCTTTTGTAAAACGGCCCCCTGTAATTTAAAAAAAACTATAATTATGTACTTTTTCAATGTTGATATCATAATACCCAACGTCACAATAACAATTATGACGTCAGCATCAGTGACGTAAAGGTAACAAAGGCTGAAGTTTTGTTGTCGTGTAGTCAAGCATTAGATGAACTAGATTTTTTGACAGACAATGACTACCCATAACAAGGTGAGAATCTCAACAAATTTGGGATGGGTGTTGGACTCTGTAAACAAGGGTCGAGCTAAATTTTACTCATGGTGAAAAGTGAAGTCTGTTTACAATTGAAGGTCATGTAACACCCCCCCCCCCTCCCCAATCTAGCCGGAAATAATACCATCTAGGTCTAAGATACGTAGAGGCATTACACAACAACCTACGGGCGAAGCCGAGCCAGACGACAATACAACTGGTTTCTGTGTATCCCGGTGATAAAACTATTAAACAGACACATTGAGAAAATATTTTATTTCATTACTACTTTATGATATTTAGTTAATCTATATTCGTCAAGTTATAAATTTGTCCATTGGAGATCAGATCAAAATAAACGAAAATAAAACAGTGCGAAATATTTCTGGTTTGCAGTTTCAGCTATTGCTGAATAATTCTAGATCCGCGCCTGTACACACCATTGAAATGTAGTTTAATAATCGTGATTATCAGGTTAAAACAGAAGTTGCCTGTGACACGTATGCCTGGATTCTAAAGGTCTCATTTCTCATGCTGTATTTGCAAAATGTGTTGGATCTGCACTCCCCCCCCCCCCCCCCCCCATGTTTATGTATTTGTCATGAACTATTCATAACTATAAAACAAATTATAAATTCTTTATTCCGCTTAAACGTCAGGATGATCCGTGAAATCTCGAAAGTTTACTTCCAGTGGAATCTTATTTTAATTTACATAATTTTCATTGGGGGGGGGGGGGGGTTAATGTTAGAGGAAGTGGAATTACCTGAAGGAACAGCAAATGAATGACTGCTATCCTCTGTCACATACCTAACTGAGGGTTGAGTTTTGTGAGAAACGATTGTACTACAATTGTACCACTGAGTTGACTAGGCACCCTATACAATGAACATTTCGATAAAATTAGTTCCGCTTCTTAAGGTCATATGCGACGTTTCTCCATAAGATATTTTTTTTTCGTGAAATTTTACGTGCAATTCCCTTGCATTCTATCTCGTTTCTACAAAAATAAATTCACAAGTTAGGTAACCTCACCACTCAGTTACCTGAATTATGTAAAATATGTAGTGAAATTACTACATGTGTTTTTTTGTTTGGTTTTATTTTGTTTTGTTTTGGGGTTTGATTTTTTAATTACTATTACTATTGAATTTGTTTTATTCTGATTTGTTAATAAGACCGCTTATAACATGCGAGCTGGATTTATTTCGATACCGCTCTTTAGAATCATCAATTTTTTAATTAATATACTTGGTTGATTGATTTATTCGGACTTTTTATTGATTTTACATAATACTTTCGGATATGACCTTAATAACGGAGGTCACGGTAGGCGTTGGCACGTTAAAGCTACGGCCCTAAGCGCTAAGCATAGGTCTAAATTTGTGGTACTTCACCTACAGCTGGCGACGTCTCAACATGAGTGAAAAATTCTCGACGGGACGTAAAACAAACAAACAAACAAACAAACAAACAAACAAACGGACTTTTTACTGATTTTACATAATATAAAAATCCTGTATAGACGGTAGTAAGTAATGTATAGTACCGGGCTGTTACCCCATGTGATTTCGGCTCAAAAACGATGTCGTCATCATTAATGAAACGTCACAATAACAATTATGACGTAGATGTGTTGTTGACGTAAAGCTAAGCAATGTCGAATTGTTGTTACATCGTACATGTTGTTGTCAAGTCGTGAGCAAAATTCTAAAACAAATGATGAATGTTGATAGCCAGGTGAGTATCTCTTGAATGATGGGGCTTTGGTTATACATGTCTGTAGTATCACCCTTGTCAACTAGTTTTAATCGACAGTACATGCACAAGTCCTATAAATTCTAATCAGGATATATGCAGTTTGCTACCGTTACATACATTTCAATGCAATGGACCTGCTTAGAGTTTCAGTACTTAAAGCAGGGTATCACACGAGTAGGCAGTAATAGTTATACACATGTTCAAAGTTTGAAAGATTTCAGACAATTTGGCATACAGCTTTCAACGATTTTTTTTTAATTTTATTTATTTTTTTTCCTTCACAGATCGATTTTCTGGATCTCGTGGATGAGTCTGAGACGAACGTAGTAAGTGATTTGGTGAAATTTTTGAACGTTGAAGTAACACCCACCCACCCCTATTTTTAGTTATTTGATTACTGAAATTTGATAGAAATATATATGATATGGATTTAGTAATGGTTAACTTTCAGCAGGTACACATATAATTAGTGAATTTAAAAAAACTGTATGGTGTAATTAGATTTCCTGGACGTAAGATATTTTTAAACATAGCGCACGTACAATATTACTAACTAATGATAAAATTCCCTCAGTGTTTTAGCCACAAGCGTCATGACATAGGTGAACTTTCGTGCACTCAGCTAAAGCTGGTGATGTTTCTTCATGGATGACAAATTCTCGAATGCGACGTAAAACAAAAACCAATTAGATCAATTAAACAGAATTAAAACAAACAAGAACTTTTAATGTTATCACGGACGGGAGCAGCAGCTGTACCCAATCAAGCACAGATTTTTTTTCTGTTGACAGGTTATTTTAGATGTTTATAAATTTTATATTTTTTCCTCTCCCTGCAAAGGCATAAAAATATCACGTGTGTTTACATACACAAGTATATATTTCAGGCACAAAAATTTGGTTCACGTCAAGGAAATATTCGTGTTCTCCATGTGGGGAGTAAAAATACTCTTAGTGAAGATGAAGAGCGCCCTCGGTCAGAATTGCCTCTGCTGCAGGTATTTAACAATATATAAAACCGAAGGTAGAAATCAAATTATTATAATACAAAGTGTTTTGTTCATTGCATCAAGCTTTTAAAAGCATGTAATTAAAGTACAACAGAATCTTAATACAGAAGGCTAATTATTTGTTCAAAACGTAAGGATGGAGATGAGGCGGCGGTGCCTGAAATGGACAGCACAGAAGTTTATCACCTGAAAAGACCGGCACACGTGATTGACTCCGTTTCTGGGACCATCATTGGTCAAATTCACGCACAGTTTTCTTCACTTGAAACATCACGGTGTCAGGTTAGGCAACATCCAGCTCGATATATACAGTCTATTCGATTTATATTGATTGATTGATTGATTGTTTTCCATCACACTCAACAATGTTCCAGTTATCTGGTGGCATCCAGTTTTATATTGAAATCGCTTACATCCTGTATTGAAATAAAATAAATATCTAGTAACATTATTTATGCACTTTACCATCGGCTATATCGAACTTTTGATATAGTGAACAATTCAGCTCGGTTCCCTGAATTTCAGTTCATCCGGAGTAAACTGTAGAATGGCTCTAATTTTTTACTTTTTGTCTGTATTTCTATTTTTCTGTTTGTTTCAGGAGTTTGTGGACTATCAGAAAAAACTTGTCACGAAGTTAGGCAATGTTGGGAAAACAATTCCCTCCAAAACGTCCACAATAACTCCAACGAAAAGGTAAGAAAAGAATTTGATGTGCTAGTACTGATTTTAGATTCACATTGGATAATTATTTTACTCGTGTGAAGACATTACCAGCTTCAGGTGAAGTGCCATCAATTTTGACGCTTACGGGAGTGAAAGTTCTTTTCTTTGCCAAAGTCAATGGCACCCCCACTTTCTAGGTAATTTTTAAAAAAAATAAAACACTAGTCATTATCTTCAACTATCATGTACTTGACCAGGGTACAACCACTAAGTACATGCACTTATAAATAGTCTTAAGTTTAGTATGTTGCCGTGATCGAGAATCGAACCTGGGCGTTGTGAAGTCAATATCCTAACCGTTTTATATTCCCGCCACCAGTAATGTTATAGCCTCTTGCCACTACTACTGTTATAGACTCCCGCCACCAGTACTGTTATAAACTCTCGCCACTAGTACTGCTATAAATCTAATGGAATACTATTTTGATTCTCCTTTCTTGGTTTTGTAGAATTGTGCCCTACACAGGAAAGGAGACTATTGACTCTAGCATTCGGTTTATTTCATCAGAGGTATGTTATGGTGGTTTTTAGTCCCTTACCGGCTTTGCCGAGGAAGACTATTAGTTTACCCTCAGTCTGTCTGTCATACTGTCCGTCCGTCCGTTTCTCCGTCTATCATTCTGCTTGAGGTTTTCCGGACTTTTTTCCACATTGGATGAAGATATTCCATTGAAAAATTGATATGTGGTTTTATTTTAGATAGTTACAGATCAAGCTTGAGTGTTTCGTTACGCTTGACCTACTTTTGACTGAGTTATCCTACCGGTAGGGGACTTTGTATTGCCTGCAATACACTCAGAATGCTTGTTTTTACTCAATGTTCAGATACACATGTGTAGAGGACTATGATGTTTATAGATATAAAGATCTAAGAAATATTTATCATTTATATACAGTAACTGTGTAGAATATACTGCATTTCTTTGAAATACTCTATGACTCTAATGTATGCAAATACTGGAATATAGATTTTCCCTCCTCAAACAGATAGTAGACGTCAAATCTCTGAGAAATAGGGGGCGGGGATTTTCTGAATCCGAATTTGACGAAGACGAGGTGTCAGTATCCTCATGGAAAGCATGCCTATGTTGGGGATTCTGTTTATCTGTGAGTACTATTCAATTCTTAGAGTCACGCATCATGTTCTGGTGGCGGATCCAGACAAATTTTTAAAGGGGGCATTGGGACAAAAATTTAAACGGTTTTTGCCCAAAAGAAGTGTTGGGATTTGAAGACACCAAAATGGCAAAAAGTTACAGTTTTGTCAAAATATTTAACGAAAGGGGGTGTACTCTCCACTGGATCCGCCAATTTCGAATTTTGATTGATCAATCTCTTTACAATATCGTATTCAAATCTGATGTTTTGTTTTGTTTACTTAGAGGAAAGACAAATCTACTGAAAAGAAGGGGAAACTATTAGAAAGAATAAGGAGATGTTTTAAGAAATATTAATCAGATGATTACAAACTCTTGATAAAATTTGTTATATTATTTTCTAATTAAAATATGATTCTTATAATATTTACATATTGTTCTGAGTGTTATTTATTATGAGAACTTTCTGGTTCATTTTATAAGTTTGTTCCCAGAGACCGTAAGGTGAAGACATGGTCTGGTCTATTATAGCGGTGTTATGTTGGACATGCTTGATAACAGACACACATTCGTATTCTTAAGCTTAATATTGAAATCTCGCTTCTAATTTGCATAGAAACCACTGTGTTCGAAGTGATACGAATAGGATACCTATTAGTTTGGTGCCTGGAATATGAGGAAATGTGTCTGGATTGTGGGAAAATGTGTCTGGATTGTGGGGAAATGTGTCTGGATTGTGATGAGATGTGTCTGGATTATGATGAAATGTATATGGATTATGAGGAAATGTTACTATCTGGATTGTGAGGAAATGAGACTAGATTGTGAGGAAATGAGACTAAATTGTGAGGAAATGAGACTAGATTGTGAGGAAATGAGACTAAATTGTGAGGAAATGAGACTAGATTGTGAGGAAATGTATCTGGATTGTGGGAGAAATGTGTCTGTATTGTGGGAAAATATGTCTGGATTGTGGAGAAATAAAATTGGATTGTAAGGAAATGAGAATGGATTGTGGAAAAATGTTTCTGGATTGTTGGGAAATGTGTCTGGATTGTGAGGAAATAAGACTGGGTTGTGGAGAAATGTGTCTGGATTGTGAGGAAATAAGACTGGGTTGTGGAGAAATGTGTCTGGATTGTTGGGAAATGAGAGTGGATTGTGAGACGATCCTCCTGAATTGTAGGGGAAAAATAACGGCATCTGATAAACAAATACAATGGAAATAGAACCGTAAATAGCCGGAAGCAATGGAACATATTGTGCTGTACTCAGTAGATGGAACATATTGTGCTGTACTCAGTAGATGGAACATATTGTGCTGTACTCAGTAGATGGAACATATTGTGCTGTACTCAGTAGATGGAACATATTGTGCTGTACTCAGTAGATGGAACATATTGTGCTGTACTCAGTAGATGGAACATATTGTGCTGTACTCAGTAGATGGAACATATTGTGCTGTACTCAGTAGATGCATATAAGGATTTTAGCACACCGTTGTAATGTGCAAGATCTGAAGGATTGTGCATTCAATGGATTTCAAAACTTAAGCACGATCATCATAAGATGCGTGTGTATTTCATTCCAGTGCTTATGTCCTGTAACTAAGGAGATATATCACGTGATAAGTGACTACGATTCCTCCCCTTAAACTGAGTCCTCTAAATGTTTTATTATTATACTCGATAAAGCATAGTGAACAATTATTTTGATACAATAATCAGCACACTTGATTTCTATTTATAAAAAAAGAGTAAACTTGTTTGATTACCTTTGATTCTTCATTTGGCGGCCGCTAATAAGTGATTATCGTTCTTTCTTTTATTACTTCATCATTATCAGCCGCCAGGGGGCAGTAGCAATTGGTCATCATCGTCTTCCTTGAAAAACGATATTATTATGTAGGTAACATTTCCTTCTGTCTCCTAACTATGTATTTCCTCTTAATAGTGACTGAGAGAAAAATACATGGTGTGAAAACTTACAGTATTGCTTGAAATGCTGTTCTTTGCCAGGGAGATAATCTGATGCTAATCTTATTTACGCACGTCTTTTCAAACAATTTGACAAAATTAATTTCCAATCTTTATTTAATGAGAAAACAAAACAAGTCACAAGGAAATAAAATAAAACAAACAGCAATCTCGTCTGACATTATTACTTGAAATGTGACTGCCATTTTAATTCTTTAAGACGATAATTTGATAAGATATTTATTTACATAAAGGTTTCTATTTTGCCCATAAAAAATTGTTATATCGTCCCCACGTTTTAATTTGAAAACATCCCTGATGTTATATTGGTATAAAATTATGTTTCTGTGAACGATACATAGCTCATATTATTGTAGGTGACAAATTTCACGCATGAAAGACTCGCAACCTGAAATTTACTCTCGCTCTCTCTCTCTCTCTCTCTCTCTCTCTCTCTCTCTCTCTCTCTCTCTCTCTCTCTCTCTCTCTGTATAATATGCCGCTTTTATATTGAGTCGGGGGTTCGAATCCCACTGTGGGACGTGGGTGCCGGTCTTTCGGATGAGACCGTATAAACCGAGGTCCCGTGTCGCAGTAGGTGTGGCACGATAAAGATCCCTCCCTGCTCAAAGGCCCTGAGTGCCGAGCATAGGCCTAAATTTGCAGCCCTGTCACCGGTAATGGTGACAGGCGCCGGATAGCTGAAAAATTGCTCAGGCGGTAATAAAAAAAAAATATATATATATATTTCTCTAAAATATTATTCTGTAAAGAGGAAAAAGAAGCCTTAAAAAATGGAAGCTATACTTGCCCGATATGAACATTTTAAGTGGTAGTTCTTCGTGCGGAGTTGAAATGTTATATTTATATATACGAGTAAACCATAGCGTTCAATATGGATGGAAAAAATCTCTTAACAGAGGGTATATTGTAAGATTCGAGCACACCTCGGGTTTCCGTCAACAGAAATTCATGCTGATTTGCAAAAGGTTTATGGAAATGGTGCTTTAAAATATGCTACAGTTTGCAAGTGGGTACGTCGTTTTAATGATGGTGGGAGTCAATTGAAAATGACCCTCGAGTGGGTAGGCCGGTTTCCGTTTTGACGGAAAAGAACGTTGCTACTGTGAAAACGTTAATTGAGGAAGAAACACGTTATACCGTGCAAGGGATAGAAGAATTAAGTGGCATTCATTCGTCAAGTGTTTTGAAGATCTTACGTGAACGACTTGGGCTACGTGCCCCATTTGCTGCGTGTTGTATAATACATGTAAGTCTGTGTGTTGTATAATACATGTAAGTCTGTGTGTTGTATAATACATGTAAGTTTGTGTGTTATATAATACATGTAAGTCTGTGTGTTGTATAATACATGTAAGTCTGTGTGTTGTATAATACATGTAAGTTTGTGTGTTATATAATACATGTAAGTTTGTGTGTTATATAATACATGTAAGTTTGTGTGTTATATAATACATGTAAGTCTGTGTGTTATATAATACATGTAAGTCTGTGTGTTATATAATACATGTAAGTCTGTGTGTTGTATAATACATGTAAGTCTGTGTGTTATATAATACATGTAAGTCTGTGTGTTATATAATGCATGTAAGTTTGTGTGTTATATATTACATGTAAGTCTGTATGTTGTATAATACATGTAAATCTGTGTGTTGTATAATACATGTAAGTCTGTGTGTTGTATAATACATGTAAGTCTGTGTGTCATATAACACATGTAAGTCTGTGTGTTGTATAATACATGTAAATCTGTGTGTCACATAATACATGTAAGTCTGTGTGTTATATAATACATGTAAATCTGTGTGTTGTATAATACATGTAAGTCTTTGTGTCATATAACACATGTAAGTCTGTGTGTTGTATAACACATGTAAGTCTGTGTGTCATATAATACATGTAAGTCTGTGTGTTGTATAATACATGTAAGTCTGTGTGTTGTATAATACATGTAAGTCTGTGTGTTATATAATACATGTAAGTCTGTGTGTTATATAATACATGTAAGTCTGTGTGTTGTATAATGCATGTAAGTCTGTGTGTTGTATAATGCATGTAAGTCTGTGTGTTGTATAATACATGTAAGTCTGTCTGTCATATAATACATGTAAGTCTGTGTGTTATATAATACATGTAAGTCTGTGTTGTATAATACATGTAAGTCTGTGTGTTATATAATACATGTAAGTCTGTGTGTTATATAATACATGTAAGTCTGTGTGTTATATAATACATGTAAGTCTGTGTGTTATATAATACATGTAAGTCTGTGTGTTATATAATACATGTAAGTCTGTGTGTTGTATAATGCATGTAAGTCTGTGTGTTATATAATACATGTAAGTCTGTGTTATATAATACATGTAAGTCTGTGTGTTATATAATACATGTAAGTCTGTGTTATATAATACATGTAAGTCTGTGTGTTGTATAATGCATGTAAGTCTGTGTGTTATATAATACATGTAAGTCTGTGTTATATAATACATGTAAGTCTGTGTGTTGTATAATGCATGTAAGTCTGTGTGTTATATAATACATGTAAGTCTGTATGTTGTATAATGCATGTAAGTCTGTGTGTTATATAATACATGTAAGTTTGTGTGTTATATAATACATGTAAGTCTGTGTGTTGTATAATACATGTAAGTCTGTGTGTTATATAATACATGTAAGTCTGTGTGTTATATAATGCATGTAAGTTTGTGTGTTATATATTACATGTAAGTCTGTATGTTGTATAATACATGTAAATCTGTGTGTTGTATAATACATGTAAGTCTGTGTGTTGTATAATACATGTAAGTCTGTGTGTCATATAACACATGTAAGTCTGTGTGTTGTATAATACATGTAAATCTGTGTGTCACATAATACATGTAAGTCTGTGTGTTGTATAATACATGTAAATCTGTGTGTTGTATAATACATGTAAGTCTTTGTGTCATATAACACATGTAAGTCTGTGTGTTGTATAACACATGTAAGTCTGTGTGTCATATAATACATGTAAGTCTGTGTGTTGTATAATACATGTAAGTCTGTGTGTTGTATAATACATGTAAGTCTGTGTGTCATATAATACATGTAAGTCTGTGTGTTATATAATACATGTAAGTCTGTGTTGTATAATACATGTAAGTCTGTGTGTTATATAATACATGTAAGTCTGTGTGTTATATAATACATGTAAGTCTGTGTGTTATATAATACATGTAAGTCTGTGTGTTATATAATACATGTAAGTCTGTGTTATATAATACATGTAAGTCTGTGTGTTATATAATACATGTAAGTCTGTGTGTTATATAATACATGTAAGTCTGTGTGTTATATAATACATGTAAGTCTGTGTGTTGTATAATGCATGTAAGTCTGTGTGTTGTATAATGCATGTAAGTCTGTGTGTTATATAATACATGTAACTCTGTGTGTTGTATAATACATGTAAATCTGTGTGTTATATAATACATGTAAGTCTGTGTGTTATATAATACATGTAACTCTGTGTGTTATATAATACATGTAAATCTGTGTGTCACATAATACATGTAAGTCTGTGTGTTGTATAATACATGTAAATCTGTGTGTTGTATAATACATGTAAGTCTGTGTGTTATATAATACATGTAAGTCTGTGTGTTGTATAACACATGTAAGTCTGTGTGTCATATAATACATGTAAGTCTGTGTGTTGTATAATACATGTAAATCTGTGTGTTGTATAATACATGTAAGTCTGTGTGTTATATAATACATGTAAGTCTGTGTGTTGTATAACACATGTAAGTCTGTGTGTCATATAATACATGTAAGTCTGTGTGTTGTATAATACATGTAAGTCTGTGTGTTGTATAATACATGTAAGTCTGTGTGTTATATAATACATGTAAGTCTGTGTGTTATATAATACATGTAAGTCTGTGTGTTGTATAATGCATGTAAGTCTGTGTGTTATATAATACATGTAAGTCTGTGTGTTGTATAATGCATGTAAGTCTGTGTGTTGTATAATGCATGTAAGTCTGTGTGTTGTATAATACATGTAAGTCTGTGTGTCATATAATACATGTAAATCTGTGTGTTATATAATACATGTAAGTCTGTGTGTTATATAATACATGTAAGTCTGTGTGTTATATAATACATGTAAGTCTGTGTGTTATATAATACATGTAAGTCTGTGTGTTGTATAATACATGTAAGTCTGTGTTATATAATACATGTAAGTCTGTGTGTTGTATAATGCATGTAAGTCTGTGTGTTATATAATACATGTAAGTCTGTGTTGTATAATACATGTAAGTCTGTATGTTGTATAATGCATGTAAGTCTGTGTGTTATATAATACATGTAAGTCTGTGTGTTATATAATACATGTAACTCTGTGTGTTATATAATACATGTAAGTCTGTGTGTTGTATAATACATGTAAGTCTGTGTGTTATATAATACATGTAACTCTGTGTGTTATATAATACATGTAAGTCTGTGTGTTGTATAATGCATGTAAGTCTGTGTGTTATATAATACATGTAAGTCTGTGTGTTGTATAATACATGTAAGTCTGTATGTTGTATAATGCATGTAAGTCTGTGTGTTATATAATACATGTAAGTCTGTGTGTTATATAATACATGTAAGTCTGTGTGTTATATAATACATGTAAGTCTGTGTGTTGTATAATACATGTAAGTCTGTGTGTTGTATAATGCATGTAAGTCTGTGTGTTATATAATACATGTAAGTCTGTGTGTTATATAATACATGTAAGTCTGTGTGTTATATAATACATGTAAGTCTGTGTTGTATAATACATGTAAGTCTGTGTGTTATATAATACATGTAAGTCTGTGTGTTATATAATACATGTAAGTCTGTGTTGTATAATACATGTAAGTCTGTGTGTTATATAATACATGTAAGTCTGTATAAGTGTTGTATAATACATGTAAGTCTGTGTGTTGTATAATACATGTAAGTCTGTATAAGTGTTGTATAATACATGTATTATACAACACTTATACAGACTTACATGTATTATACAACACACAGACTTACATGTGTTATATAACACACAGACCCACATTTGTATATTTGAACTATCGTTTTCTTGGTGTTTATATTTCATATAAAATTATAATTCGAAACCTTTGATAAAGCGTATGATTGATCATGATATGTTAAATGAAATATAACCCCAGCTATACTTCTGATGTCGTAAAATCCACCCAAAGTAACATTAGGTCCTTCTACTAACCATTAGTAATACTATAAACAAAAACACTGAGATCCGCCTATCCTGTAGAGTATTAATGCTATAGAAAACTCTATTAAAGACTTGGATCCACCTGCAATGTACTACAATATAAAGAAACAATTAAATCCGCCTGTATTACGAGGTCTACACCTGTTGGCTGTTGCCTTAATTGTTTACTCCTGGTGGTGTTATCGTTCTTCTTGATAGTAGACCGCCGTGTTGGTTAAAACAAGCTCCGATTAATATGTGTTGTCACTAATTGCCGATAAACACAAACTTGGTTTCAGTCGTTCTCATCTCGAAGGAAGGCAGTAAAATGCGATT